>OX638132.1:9034184-9391653 GCA_951804985.1 Dryomyza anilis | reverse complement strand
CGTTTTTTATACAGGCTTACGGTACGTTAACGGAATATCAACGGATTCATTCCATATTTCATCCAGTATGACGGTCCGTTAACGTATCGTCGAAACGTACTCTTAACGGATTCGAAATCCGTTTCGATGTTTCTTTTCATCCGTTCACTGGACCGCTTGCGTATTGCTGTTCCGTATACGGCTCCGTTAACGGACTGTTTTGTTTCTTAGGTTAGTTTTAAAAAATAATTATCAACGTATGCTTTGAGATAACTTAAAAATGTTCTCAAAAATTGTTATAATCAAAACAAAATCTTGAATTTTTTTTTCATTTTTTCTTTGAACATAAATTTTAATTTTTGAAAATTTGAATTTTACTCAAAACAAAATATTCCAAAATTTGTCAAAAAAACTTGCCTAGTGTCAGAGTGATCGTACCTGTATATATTTATATCATGATGCTATCTTAAGTGTGACATTTTTGGATTATTTGTAACGCTGATAGAGTTATTTGTTTTATTTTCAGCATTTTAAAAAAATTTGATTCACCCTATATCAGGAAAACATGCAAAACTCTACACAGCGCTATGTCACATTCCATGGCAGCCAACATTGCGAAGCAAATATGCAAAAACGAAATTGATGTGAAAAATGGAAGTTCTTCGTGAACCGGCCGTGAAAATCTAAAAATTTTACTGCTCAAAAGTCTTCGATTATTATTTTTCTAACTAAAAAACAAACTGAAAATAAAAACAAAAATTCAAACAACGTGCAAATGTGTCTAAAATCAAAGCATAAATAATTGTAAAAAGTGATAGGGAGACGGGCGACAAAAAAAGAATTCAGGCCACACAGAAAAAAAGTGAAAAGTTGGACGAAGGCAAGGAAAAAGTTGCAAAAACTACAATGAAAATAGTGTGTAATGTAAAAAATGATAAATGATATAAGAAAAAAAAAATTGCGCACACACACTGTGAGAGTAGTGCTTAATTTCTAAAACAGTTTTAACTAAATTAAACCAAAAAGAAAAAAATCTATTCAGCGATTTCACACGTTTCAATAATTAGCATATTTGAGAAATTGTAGTAGACAGGCAGACGGACCGACAGCCACTTGGCAGGCACTAGAAAAGTGGGAGAAAAATCGATGCGGCGTCGTATCGCGTAGCAGCTGAAATCAGTGCAGAGGCCAAAAACAACAACTAAAATAAAATAGAGTAGAAGAAAAATTAAAAGCAGAAAAGATAAAACTGAAGAAGAACAAGCGCAGAAAGAGAAATCTTGGAGACGTCGTCGTCGTCAACACAACGGAGCAGCTCCAAATGCAGTTGCAATAAATAATGTAAGTTGTACTTGTTATAACTAGTTGTTGTAGTGAAACAATTTGAGTTGCAACCAATTGTGAAATTTTAACCCGTACCAAATTTGTATATTGCATTTTATTAATTATCTAAATTTAAATATTTGTTTAGAGCTAGGTTGTACATTCTCCTACTATTCTACACTATTTTGATTATTTATTTGGCATCACTTATCTACGCTGCTTTATCTTTGCTTGTGCAAGGTCCTTGCCTCGCTGCTGTCCATCCGCAGTCAACCAGAGTTAGCAGTTAACATTGGCGTCAGCAGCGCATTTCGCTGTCTATGGTCGCTTGCACACGCCTTGTAGCGTTACCTAACGTTACGTTTGTGACGACATGTGACGTACATGACCTTCATGCCTGTAACGAAATCAATAACAACATTCAAAGGCTTTTGTTGCTGTCATTAGGCACCCTGCTCTATCTACACGCCTTAAAACACCGCTCTATAACACCAAGTCCCAGCTCATCATCATCAGTGTTTTCACATTGATTCTGTCTCTCGACGTAGTGCTTTTTCAATGTAGTTTGTTTGTTGTTGGCTTGTGCTCTTGTACTTGTTGTAATTAATTCCATTTGCTGCTTGACATTGATTTTTTCAGTTGTTGTTGTTACTGTTTTACTATTTCCGTTGTTCGTTTTACGTATACATTTGATGTTATGCTTTTACGTAGTTAAAGCTAGTTCAAAATAAGTATTTTTTATATTTTCGAATTCGTGGAGGGTTTGTTTAGTGTGCCAAATATGTTCTAAATTATTATTTTTTTGTTTACGTCATTTCATTTTTTTATAGTTTTATTGCTAAAATTAATTTAAACTATTTTCAACATTTGTGCAATGCTAATAAATTAAACAGTGGCAATTTTTCAAATGTGTGACTTTTCACACGCGTGAAAATAATCTGTTCACATGACTGAATTTTTTCATTATTTAGTTTTGTCTAAATAAAACTATACATTTTATTTTTTCAAAAACTCTGTTATTAAGATTGATTTATTATTTTCAAATATTATTCGTTCCGCTTATGCTCCTTTATAGTGCCGAAACGTGCCGATTTTTGGATACGAAAACGTGTTTAAATGAACATTAAAATATATAGTAATATTTATAATAACATCGTCCGTTTTATATTGTTACTATGGCAGAGAAGAGACTCCAATTCATCCAATTCAACACAACCATTTAATTGTTGAATCAACGTGCAATTAAAAAAAAAAATTAAGCCTTTTTAGTTAAATTTGTATTACAAATCGTTTTTGGAGTCTTGCAATAGTTCAGCGTCCTCGTTCTCCTCTATCAGTTTTAGATAATCATTTAGAAAATGATATCCAAAATCGACCCAAAAAGCAACGTATTTAAATATTTAAAAGGCAGACATACACACTTGGGATATCAATACCGGACCATTATTCAATCCCGATGTAATAAGAAGACATTCAATACACATATTTTTTATTTGTATAATAAACAATAATAAAAAAAATTATCTAAAAATTAAAATTTTCGTTTAAAAATAAAATTTTAATTTTTAGATAATTTTTTTTTTTTTTATAAAAAATTAATTTATATTAATTGAAAATAATTGACTTTGTGTTTTTTTTACATTTGATTTTGGTTTGTGTTTTTGCATATTTGTATTTATACTACGGTTTTGTGTTTGGATTTTATTTCGGCTTTTGTGTCTTTATTTTGTATTTTTGTTTTTGTTTACTTGTGTTTGTTTTGGTTTTGCTTTTTTGTTTTTGTATTTTTGATTTTGTTTTTGCTCTTATTTTTGTTCTTGATTTTTGCATTTGTTTATCTTTGCTTTTAGTTTTTAGTATTTTTGCTATTGTTTCTTTGCTTTTGTGTGTTTGTTTTTTTGTTTTTGCTATTGTTTTTTTATTTTGCTTTTTGTGTTTTTGTTCTTGAGTTTTTTCATTTGTTTTCCTTTTTCTTTTATTTTTGTTTTTGTGTCTTTGTCTTTGTTTTTGCTTTTTTTTTTTGTTTGTTTTAGTTTTGCTTTTGTATTTTTGATTTTCTTGTTGTTTTTGTGTTTTTGCTTAGTTATTTTCTATTGTTTTTGTGTTTGTTTTGTTTTTTTGCTAAACTAATAAAAAATAATCTACTATCAATTATTAAAATCCCGGTAAGCATAATCCCGGGAACAGTTTTGGGGACTAATTTGACTCAAATTCCGGTATTGACATTCCTAATATACACGAAGTCGTGTGTATAATCGATATTGTTCATCGCGTATCACACGATTGATGTAAAGCATCAACAAACAATGCAAAAGTACCACTTAAAGAGGGTATATTTTTTCCCGTTGATGCAAATTTATATTTTATTTTCCTGTAAGTTTTAGACAGAAAATTAAATATATCGAGTATCAACAATATACAGTGGTGGCCAAACTATTAGAGACGATCATGTTTTTATTAAAAATATGTTTATTGAAGTTCTACCAGGGTTGGGTTATTTTCTCCAGATTTTTTTTTATTTTATGCACTTAAAAAAAATCCACAATTTTTTGACTTTTTTTTGTTGGATTATTTTAGATTTTATTGATTTTTGTACATTTTTCGAATAATAACTTAGGAAATATATTTTTGATTTTCAGTGTATGATTTATTTTTTGAAAATTAAAGAATTTGATAAACCACAAAATCGAAAATAATTATTTGAACCACTTCTGGATGAAATCTCTAGAGAAGTTGATAATGAGCCAAACCAATTCTAAACCAATTTTCATAGCGGTAGACATTAATTAAATCTATTAGGTTCTGAAGAGTTGTCCCGCTATAAAGAAGACATTCTAAATAGATTTGTTCAGGCACTTAGGCTGTTTCATTTTCTAGCCCATGTGACTAAGAAAGCCATATGAAGAAGAAAACAGATTCCAGACGGTGATTTTTTTTACAAAGTATATTTAACGAAAGGTTATACATCAGTTCTCGGCAGCGAAAGGGTGGGAAGGAATTACTTTATAAATCCTATTGAAAATATTTTGTTCATTAAAAAATCCAAAAAAATCTAATAAAAACAACAAAATAATCCGATGGTGTGGATTGGATGCCCACACTGCATAAAGAAGAAAGTAAAACGTAAATCTATATATATAAAACTCTTGGTCCGTCTGTCTGTCTGTCTGTCTGTCTGTCTGTCTGTCTGTCTGTTTGTTTCAGCATCATGTCTAAACCGCTCAACCGATTTAATTGAAATTTTGCACCAGGATACTATGGAGTCCGGAGGGTGACATAGGCTATATATGGGCGGATTTCGACAAAGGGGTGTGGCACCTCCCATACAATCTAAATTTTAAACGCGTTATGACTTGGGACTTACACCAGCTAAGATGAAACAAAAAACTTAAATAAAAAAAAAAAATAAAAAAGCAAAAACACAAAAACAAAAGTAAAAGCTCAAAACTAAAGCAATAACTCAAAAACAACAGAAAATAAAGAAAAGGATGGAAAAACAAAATTAAAAGCTAATACAAAGAACAAAAGCAGAAACAAAAAAATAAAAGCAAAAGCAAACATACAAAAAAAAAAAATGCAACAAAAACCGAAAAATAAAAGCAAAAACACAAAATCATAAAAACAAAAGAAAAACATAAATGCAAAAAACACAAAAACAGAACCAAAAACACAAAAGCAATACAAAAAAAACAAAATCAACCACACTAAAATTCACCACACTAAAACTAACTACACTAAAACTCATCACACTAAAATTCACTGCAATAAAATTCAACACATTAAAATTCACCACACTAAAACTCACCACACTAAAACTAACCGCAATAAAAGGTCAAATTCACCACACTAAAACTGACACAATAAAATTCACCACACTAAAACTCACCACATTGAAATTCACCGCAATAAAACTCACCACATTGAAACTCACCACATTGAAATTCACCACTCTAAAACTCACCACATTGAAATTCACCACACCAAAATTCACCACAATAAAATTCACCACACTAAAATTCAACACATTAAAACTCACCACACCTAAACTCACCACACAAAACTCACCACTTTGAAATTCACCACACTGAAACTCAACACATTGAAATTCACCACACCAAAATTCACCACAATAAAATGCACCTCACTAAAATTCAACACATTAAAACACACCACACCAAAACTCACCACACTAAAACTTCTACTGGGAAAAACTCTACGGGGAAGAATTCTACAGGAAATAATTCTACTGGAACGAATTCTACGGGGAAGCACAGTCTGAGAAAGAATTGTCTATGAAAAGTTGTTTTAGCGGAGAATTAGTTTTGTTTTGGTTACTACATTTATAAAATTAATAACAAAAAGGTCCCCAGCAAAGCACGGGTCCCTGATATAAATAATAAAAAGGTTTTTATAATAATAAAATTGCTCCTATCCTTGCATTCACAAAATCTTTGCTCGAGTCGTGCACGGGTCCAGCTAGTACTGTATACTATTTCTATGAAACATCATTTAAATGTTGAAATAACTTGGGTTTAGTGCCATTGTCAGAATATTCAATTAGGTGTTTCAATTCTATATATTATATAGGAAAATGGCAGTTCTAAGTTAAATTATTTAACACCAAATTTCTGATATGCAAACATTTCTGATATGTTAATAATTTACCCCCCAGATAAAGTAAAACGAAATTTGTTTCGTCAGAAATTACAGTTCATTTTTTACTAGTTCATTTTGTCGTCGTTTTTAATTTATTTAATTTATTTAATTTATTTAAAAAAAAAAAAAAAAATTCACTGGGACTTTTTTACGTTAGGTATTAGGTACCCATCAAGGTGCAGGGTATTCAATACACACAGAAAAAAAGTGTGTAAATAAAACTAAAATGTTAATCAATTCAATTATTTTTCAATTGAAACTCAGCCGATGTAACTTTTAGTAGCATTGAATTCCATATTCGAAATAATGAGAATATTTTAATTGGAGAAACTTTAATCAATTTTTTTGTCATATTGATATTAAAGTTGTTATATATATTATATTTTTTATTTGGAATTTTTAAATCATTAATTAATTAGTAACAACAATTAAAAATTTCATGCGATAGAAATTGGATCAATTAAATATTTTGTTAAATTAAATAAAATATTTGTCGAATAGAAACATATGAAAATAAAAATAATTTAATTCAATATATAACACAAAATAAATATTAAATAAGTATTTACACTGTTTGATATGCTTTGTAAAATTCTTTCAACCTAACGAATGTTTTACCGAAGTCAGTTTTCATAACTTCTCCAGGTGGGCCAATTAATTGAGTCAAACATAAAATTTGATATCCGCTTTTTAATGATTCAATATGCAACAAAATGAGCAACATAAGCTGTTTGTTCAAATTCTTGACAGCAAAAATAAATTGAACCATTTAATGCTTTAATAACATATACTAAATAATACTTTGAGTACAAATATAACACGCACAGCTCAAAATGGTGAGAGAGCTCGGCCGAAGTTCTATACAGGACTGTAGCCCCAAACTATTATTATTATTATACTAAATAATGCAATATCCTGTAGAAGGAAATAATGTTAGAAGAAACTGAACGACCCCGCCGACGCACGAGACGCACAAACAAAAAACAAAATGAAATTCAGAAGAGAAAAACAGTGTTGCAAAATGAATAAATCAAAAGTAACAAATAAAAGTAGTTAATACTATTAAAGATTTAGTTGTATTGAAATTATATTAAATTTATTCCTATTAATATTTTAATTAAAAAATTTGTAAATACAATTAATTAATTAGTAAATACATTCATATTTTTAATTGGAATACGATTTTGTTTGCTATTAAAATCAATTGTTATATATACGTACAATATTTTTTTCTGTGTAGTCCAGCACGATTGACTTTAAGTGCCACCCATGTGACTTAACTTTCCCCACTCGTTTCTATAGTAAGTGGTTTACATTACAATGCTACAGCGTGTATTTTAGTATTTGTTTTTTCTCTTTTTTCGTTACTAAACATGACTAATTTAGTATTATCACTATTCTAATAAAAACCGAAAACATTTGCCAGATTACTACTGATTATTAATTCTTTAGTATTTTTGTATATGCCATACATAGAAAATACATAAAAATCCACCAACTTAGTCATACACATTTATTAAACGACACGTCGCACGTATCAAAGTTGCAGATTTGCTATCAATAACACAAACAGCAGATTAGAAATTGTTAAATGCCTAAATGTATATTTAATGCTACTGTTTTGTTTATCTTTAAGGTTACCAGAAAATGCCCAGAAATGCCTCTGATATAATTAATGATGCGCAAAAACTACAACTTCCAGTTTTAAAACATTTTATAAAAATTGATTTATGCTTGGATGAGAACAATAAATGTATAACAAAAAGCCAAGCAACAGCAATAGATGCAGTAGCAGCAGTGACACCGCAACGCAAAACCTTTGAAAATTTAAGCAACAAAATCGTTGAAACTGTCGATGATGATGATGATCAACTTGTTGACTTAAATGCTATTGAACACCTAAACACCACCAGTCAGCTGCAGCAGCACCAACACGAGGACTCGACATCAGCAAAAGCCACACAAACACTTTATCCCACAGTATTTGATCTCACATCGCCAGAGGCTAAAGCTCAATGCAGCATAGGCGGCTTGGGCCAAAGGGTACCTGCGCTGCTCAAGAACAAAACAAAAAGAGCCAAATCGTTTAATGTCAAGTGCAGCGTTGGCAGCAGCGCCAAAGAGAATCGCCGTCTGGCTACATTGCGCGTGCGCAAAGGCACCAAAGTAGTTGCAGAATCTAAAGCAGGTAATTTTGAATTGATTTAATTTTGTTTTATTAATATATATTAAATATTTTCTGTTATTTTATAGCCTTTCGTTACTTTGATGAGTGCGCATTAAATAACATTGAAACCTTCAATTGCGTCAAAGCGGCAAAGGGCAAACGCAAGCGTGTTGCCGCTACTAAGCCACTACCTACGCTACCCATATCGTCGTCACAGATCACATCAGCTGTAGGCACTAAACAGCAGCACAAACGCCCACGCATCATGTCGCTGTACGAGCGTCGCTTTCAGACAGACGAAAGCGCACGCAGCGTCGTGAGCAACGGCTATTTGAGCACAACACGCAATACTGTGGCGGCGGCGACAACAGCAGCTGCTGCCATCAGTAACATTGAAGAGAATACAGACATCAGTAATCAGTACTATATGTCATCATCAAATGCATCTGCCACCGGTGTCGCTGCATCTCTGGCCAATGGCGGTGTTGCCAACTATGCGCCCTCCATGGCTACGCTCTGCAATATTGGCAATACGTGCTACTTGAATTCTGTGGTGTATACGCTGCGTTTTGCGCCACAGTTCGTGCATAATCTGCATCATCTCGTTTTGGATCTGGCCAACATACAGCAGCACATTGGGCGGCAGCGCAACAAGTCCTCCTCACTGGGGCGCAACATGAGCGGCGCACCTATTGAGCATGCGCGCAGTTGGAGCAGCAAAGATTTGGCCTCATTTGAACATTATAATGCGACGGCCATAGGTCATAACAACAACAGCAGCAGGAGCAACACATGTGAAACGCAAAAGTCGAGCCAACAACTGTTGACTGAAAAACTGCACGAACTGTATCAGAATCTGCATCGCAATGAGATGGCCGAATCGGCGGAGCCCTTTCATGCGGACACGCTGCTGCACGCCATACAGAATGTGAGTTCGATATTCGAGGGCAATCAGCAGCAGGATGCGCACGAGTTTCTCATGTGTGTGCTGAACAGCATACGCGAAACCAGTCAGACGCTGATCAAAGCCATTGCCGAATGTCCGGATGTCATTATGAATGGGTAAGTCAAATGTTTTAGATCTGAGTAAAAAGAAATTCTAGAATGTATTCTATAATCGATTAACTCTTAGTTCAACTTAACCCGCAATCTTTGTTTTGTCTCGTGATAAGTATCTATTCCTATTTTATCAATCACATATCATTTGCAGTTGCATCTCTGGTCCTGAACAGTCAGATTCCGCGTATGGCACCGAAAAGGATGCACGCTCTCCCGTCAGTCAGCCACAAACCAGCAGTGGCATCTCTAGTCTCGGCACAAGCAATATTACAAAAACCTCCTTCTTTATGCGCAAATCCAAGCGAAAAGAAGAGGCCAAAAGCACCAAAAATCAACGTTTGCAATCGCCACTGAAGGAAAACGCACAAAGCGCCGCCTCAAACAGTCTCTTCTACTTGAATACAGTTGATCTCAGCGGTGGCAGCGGCGGTCCGGAGTCATCAACAGCGCATGCAAACAATAGCACAAGCAACAACTCAACAGCGTCAGCAATATCGTCCTTCAGCAACTCTGGCAAATTGCTGATGGAACTAACAACTAGCGGTGGCGGCGGTGATGAATTGGATGCTGCAACAACAGTATCGACACTCAAGGAAAAGGAACGCCTGGCGGCAAAGATACGTCAGCTGGGTTTGGATTTCTTTACCGATGATTTCGAGGGCATCACTGTGTCTACAACCAAATGTCTGAGCTGTGAAACAATCACGGAGCAGAAGGAGAGCATGATTGACATTGCTGTACCTGTACCCATATCAGGCTTTGATAATGCAGACTATGTGGACAAGTGCGGCTCTTTTATACAGGTAAAATATTGTATTACTCAAATTGTAGATACTGCCTGGTGGTACACAACCATCAATGCGAACAGATTATTCACGCAAAAAGAGAAAAACATTTCTGGCAGGCTCGAAACTGTTGAATGGAGATGTAATTGTGTCAGAAGTTGTATATTTTACGCAACTCTTTTATCTCTGTGTTTGCAGGAAAGATGCACGAGATATTCCTGAAAAATGCTAGACATTTTGTCTCGGGAATTGATTTGGATGCATGTATCTAAAAAACTAGACAGAACATCATTGAAATGTCAATATCTCCAAGTCCCCCGATCCATAAAATTATGTACAGCAATGTGTGCAGCATATGTTTAAGCTAGTGTTACTTGAAGTTTATTAATTGTAGTTTTTGTATTTAGTTTTAATTATATTAACTTTGTATTTTCTGATTGAAATGAAAATTTTATATTTTCATTTTACTCACTTCCAATAAAAGCTTCAACTGTTAACAACAATAATAGGTTATGGACCCAAGCACCCGACTGTGCTGAATTAATAAGACAACATTAATTGAGAAGTGCAGAAAGCAGACCAAGCAGAGCAATGGATTACGCCAAAAATATTAAGAAGTTGGCCGACGAGAAGGACTGGCCGATGTGGAAAAGAAAAATACGCGATTTGATGGACTACCACGATGGCGCTCTAGATGTCATCGACAACCGATTGGAGAAGCCTTTACCGCTAGCAGTGGTGCCACGGATGCACAAAAAAAGGACTACAGGGAGAAGTGTAGTTTTTATCGCAAAAATCATGCTTACTTGTTACGCAAAAATCATGTTACGCAAAAATCATGCTAACTAGTGGTATAACGGACGATGTCTATCAAAAGGTGATGGTCAAAGAATCAGCGCACGACACCTGGGAAGCGCTGAAGCAGCAATTTGAAGCGACCTCGAAGGACCAACTCTTCAAGATTTGCACGGATTTCTTTGCGTTCAGTTGGGCATCGAGTCAGGTTGCTTCAACACATGTCGCAAAGTTACGGAGCTTGTGGAACGAGTTAAATAATGGACTTGTTGCCAAAGGAGAGAACGCGTTGTCAGATTTGCTACTGGTATGCAAGACGTTGCATACGCTGCCGAGCAAGTTCGAGGTGTTTCCGTCGAGCTTGATGCTTCTGTCCAAAGATGACGACAAGACGTTCGATGAGCTGACAATACAATTGTGCATGTACGAGCGCAATTTCGGCGGTAATGGATGCCAAGGGATGGTAGACATAGAAAGTATGCTGAAGAAGCGCTGGTTGTAAAACCCAACAAGCAGAAACAGAAAGCTCGCGGAAGTTCAAGCAACAAAGGGTCGACCAAGGAGGACTGTTGCAACTACTGCACGAGATTGCAGAAAGTGGATAGCAGATGCAGACCAGCAAGAAACAAGCAAAATAATTATGCTCAAGGAAATTCATGTGACGCAAAAGAGTCATTTCTGACTATTTACAATGATGTTTTTGCTGTTGAGGCCAATTCGTCAGATTGATGGATTAATAACGAAGCCACAAGACACGTAACGAAGATAGCAGATTTCTTCGAAAACTATAAAGGCCGCTGGAAAAGAAATCATGCAGGCGCTCGGAAATGGAACAATTCGTACGTTGACAACGATAAATGGAAGAAATGAAGAAGTGACATTGGAAGATGAATGGTACGTTCCTGACATTTCAAGAAACTTGTTCTCGGTGTTGGCAGCTCAAGATCGAAATCAGAAAAGTCAATTTAGGTCAACAGCAACAAAGTGCTGGCTTGAAAATAATGGCAGGACTGTGCTGCGCGGAGTACGCGAAGTGGGCGGAAGTTTGTATAAAGCACTTATCAAACCAATTCCCCTCAATAGAAAGGTGCAAGTTAATGTTGCGGTAGAAGAAAGTTCAATGCTACAACTGTATCATGAAAGATGGGGTCATCAAGACAAGCGACACGTCAAGGAGATGCTTGAGAGATAGCTAGGCGTAAAAGTCAAACTGGATAGAGAATTGTGCGAGCCGTGCATCTATGGGAAGGCCCATCGATTACCATTTGGCACCAGAATTCAAGCAACTAAACCTGGAGAACTTATTTCAACAGACGTGTGTGGACCATTTGCTGAATCATTTTCCAATAAGCGATACTTAGTTGTGTTTAAAGATAGTTACACAAAGTTTCGTTATGGATTCAGAGTAAGCTTGAAATATGAAGTTAAGGACGTATTGAAGCAGATGTTAGCGCATGCAAAGACGCAAGGTCATCCAATCAAGGGGTTGCTGAGCGACAACGGTGGCGAATTCGATAATGCAGAAGTACGAGAGATCCTTCTGAAAAGTGGAACTACGCAACGGTTAACAGCTCCGTAAAATCCGGAACAAAGTGGCAGCAGTGAGCGCGAAAACCGTACGATCGTAGAGATGGCTAGGACATTTAAATTTGCAAATCCAAAAATCGAATTTCCGGAGGCGATTTGGGAGGAGCTAGTGCATTCAGCGGTTTACATATTAAACCGAACGGAAAAGTCATCTGTAAATGGTGTGACTCCGTATGAATTGTGGATTGGACAGAAGCCCATAATCAAACATCTACGGATCATCGCGTCCACATGCTATATTCACGTACCAGTTCAAAAGCGCAGGAAAATGGATTCGAAAGCTGTGAAGGGATATCTCGTTGGATACGACGGTGACGAAAGATACAGAATCTACGTTGAAGGACAAACTCATGTGTTAGTTTCAAGAGATGTGCAGTTTCAAGAAAAACCGTTAGATTGTCGAGAAAAAGTGACGTTGCCATATATAGATGCACTGCCCGAGAAGAATGCGCAAGAAGAAGATTTGCAAGTTCCGGAACCAGAACTTGAACCGGAGTTCATAGATGCCGAAGATTACCCAGAGATTGCGAGTGAAATAGACGAAGAGTCAAATATAGAAGAAGAACAACAACCTATAGCGCGTCGATTAAGAAATGCTCCCGATCTAAAAAAGCCCAAATATTTAGACGAATTTGTAAAGTAAGCTTAATGGTTTTATAAGTGAGGTAGAAACTTCAGAAACTTTTCAAGAAGCGATCACGTCCAAACAGCGAATAGATTGGAAAAGAGCTATGGATTCAGAAATATCCTCATTAAACGAAAACCAGACATGGAACCTGACGTCTCAACCGAGAGGTGCTAAGGCAATTTCGTGAAAGTGGGTGTTTCGTGTGAAGACAAATCCTGACGGAAGCATCGACAAATATAAAGCAAGACTCGTGATAAAAGGCTTCAGTCAGCGCAAGGGCATAGACTACAGTCAAACGTTTAGCCCAGTTGCTAGGGTGGGAACAATTCGTTCATTACTAAGTGTTTCTGCTACCGAGCGGTTACATCTGAAGCAGTTCGACGTATCTACGGCGTTCTTGTACGGAGAATTGGAAGAGGCAATCTACATGAAGCAGTCCGAAGGATACGATGATGGAACGTACAGAGTCTGCAAATTGAAGATTAGTTTATATGGACTGAAACAGGTGCCAAGGTGCTGGAATAGGCGACTTGGTAGTTTCCTTATATCTCTAGGAAGCGCTGAAGCAGCAATTTGAAGCGACCTCGAAGGACCAACTCTTCAAGATTTGCACGGATTTCTTTGCGTTCAGTTGGGCATCGAGTCAGGTTGCTTCAACACATGTCGCAAAGTTACGGAGCTTGTGGAACGAGTTAAATAATGGACTTGTTGCCAAAGGAGAGAACGCGTTGTCAGATTTGCTACTGGTATGCAAGACGTTGCATACGCTGCCGAGCAAGTTCGAGGTGTTTCCGTCGAGCTTGATGCTTCTGTCCAAAGATGACGACAAGACGTTCGATGAGCTGACAATACAATTGTGCATGTACGAGCGCAATTTCGGCGGTAATGGATGCCAAGGGATGGTAGACATAGAAAGTATGCTGAAGAAGCGCTGGTTGTAAAACCCAACAAGCAGAAACAGAAAGCTCGCGGAAGTTCAAGCAACAAAGGGTCGACCAAGGAGGACTGTTGCAACTACTGCACGAGATTGCAGAAAGTGGATAGCAGATGCAGACCAGCAAGAAACAAGCAAAATAATTATGCTCAAGGAAATTCATGTGACGCAAAAGAGTCATTTCTGACTATTTACAATGATGTTTTTGCTGTTGAGGCCAATTCGTCAGATTGATGGATTAATAACGAAGCCACAAGACACGTAACGAAGATAGCAGATTTCTTCGAAAACTATAAAGGCCGCTGGAAAAGAAATCATGCAGGCGCTCGGAAATGGAACAATTCGTACGTTGACAACGATAAATGGAAGAAATGAAGAAGTGACATTGGAAGATGAATGGTACGTTCCTGACATTTCAAGAAACTTGTTCTCGGTGTTGGCAGCTCAAGATCGAAATCAGAAAAGTCAATTTAGGTCAACAGCAACAAAGTGCTGGCTTGAAAATAATGGCAGGACTGTGCTGCGCGGAGTACGCGAAGTGGGCGGAAGTTTGTATAAAGCACTTATCAAACCAATTCCCCTCAATAGAAAGGTGCAAGTTAATGTTGCGGTAGAAGAAAGTTCAATGCTACAACTGTATCATGAAAGATGGGGTCATCAAGACAAGCGACACGTCAAGGAGATGCTTGAGAGATAGCTAGGCGTAAAAGTCAAACTGGATAGAGAATTGTGCGAGCCGTGCATCTATGGGAAGGCCCATCGATTACCATTTGGCACCAGAATTCAAGCAACTAAACCTGGAGAACTTATTTCAACAGACGTGTGTGGACCATTTGCTGAATCATTTTCCAATAAGCGATACTTAGTTGTGTTTAAAGATAGTTACACAAAGTTTCGTTATGGATTCAGAGTAAGCTTGAAATATGAAGTTAAGGACGTATTGAAGCAGATGTTAGCGCATGCAAAGACGCAAGGTCATCCAATCAAGGGGTTGCTGAGCGACAACGGTGGCGAATTCGATAATGCAGAAGTACGAGAGATCCTTCTGAAAAGTGGAACTACGCAACGGTTAACAGCTCCGTAAAATCCGGAACAAAGTGGCAGCAGTGAGCGCGAAAACCGTACGATCGTAGAGATGGCTAGGACATTTAAATTTGCAAATCCAGAAATCGAATTTCCGGAGGCGATTTGGGAGGAGCTAGTGCATTCAGCGGTTTACATATTAAACCGAACGGAAAAGTCATCTGTAAATGGTGTGACTCCGTATGAATTGTGGATTGGAAAGAAGCCCATAATCAAACATCTACGGATCATCGCGTCCACATGCTATATTCACGTACCAGTTCAAAAGCGCAGGAAAATGGATTCGAAAGCTGTGAAGGGATATCTCGTTGGATACGACGGTGACGAAAGATACAGAATCTACGTTGAAGGACAAACTCATGTGTTAGTTTCAAGAGATGTGCAGTTTCAAGAAAAACCGTTAGATTGTCGAGAAAAAGTGACGTTGCCATATATAGATGCACTGCCCGAGAAGAATGCGCAAGAAGAAGATTTGCAAGTTCCGGAACCAGAACTTGAACCGGAGTTCATAGATGCCGAAGATTACCCAGAGATTGCGAGTGAAATAGACGAAGAGTCAAATATAGAAGAAGAACAACAACCTATAGCGCGTCGATTAAGAAATGCTCCCGATCTAAAAAAGCCCAAATATTTAGACGAATTTGTAAAGTAAGCTTAATGGTTTTATAAGTGAGGTAGAAACTTCAGAAACTTTTCAAGAAGCGATCACGTCCAAACAGCGAATAGATTGGAAAAGAGCTATGGATTCAGAAATATCCTCATTAAACGAAAACCAGACATGGAACCTGACGTCTCAACCGAGAGGTGCTAAGGCAATTTCGTGAAAGTGGGTGTTTCGTGTGAAGACAAATCCTGACGGAAGCATCGACAAATATAAAGCAAAACTCGTGATAAAAGGCTTCAGTCAGCGCAAGGGCATAGACTACAGTCAAACGTTTAGCCCAGTTGCTAGGGTGGGAACAATTCGTTCATTACTAAGTGTTTCTGCTACCGAGCGGTTACATCTGAAGCAGTTCGACGTATCTACGTCGTTCTTGTACGGAGAATTGGAAGAGGCAATCTACATGAAGCAGTCCGAAGGATACGATGATGGAACGTACAGAGTCTGCAAATTGAAGATTAGTTTATATGGACTGAAACAGGTGCCAAGGTGCTGGAATAGGCGACTTGGTAGTTTCCTTATATCTCTAGGATATCAGGAAAGAAGATTCTCGATCGCTTCAATTTTGCAGGATGCAAACCAGTGTCAACACCAATGCTAAAAACGCCGGAAATTTCGAAAACAGGGAAAGAAGAAGAAACGCAGTTCCCGTATCGACAAGCTATAGGGGCAATAATGTACCTGCTTGGTACGAGACCGGATTTAGCGTACAGCGTGGGATTTTCTTCAAGATCGTTGGAGAAACAAACCAACGAAGATGTAGCACGAGTGAAGAGAATGTTACGATACATTGCAGGTACGACAAATGCTGGAATAGTATACATCCGCAATGTAAATGGAGGAGTTCTGGAATGCTACAGTGACGCAGATTTCGGTGGATGCACCAATACTGGTCGTTCAACTTCAGGAGTGGTTACCAAAAACGCAGGTGTCGCAATTTCATGGTTAAGTAGGAAACAAACCATGGTAGCAACATCAACCACTGAAGCTGAGATTGTTGCAGCAAACGAAGCCGCAAAGGAAATAATTTGATTGAGTAGATTATTCAAGGAAATGTTAGAACTGGTGGAAGTGCCAATTTTGCAAGTGGATAATGCAGCTGCAGTAAGACTTGCGCAAAAACATATTGAAATGAAACACTTCTTTATTCGAGAAAAGGTGTCTGAAGGAAATCTGCGGATTCAACAAATATCAACTGTTGAGCAGGTAGTAGATATAATGACGAAGCGACTTCCCAGGACCAGGCTTGCAATTATATGTGACAGGATGGGTATGCAGTAACTTCAATAACAATGGAAAGTGTTGAAGCTAGTGTTACTTGAAGTTTATTAACTGTAGTTTTTGTATTTAGTTTTAATTATATTAACTTTGTATTTTCTGATTGAAATGAAAATTTTATATTTTCATTTTACTCACTTCCAATAAAAGCTTCAACTGTTAACAACAATAATAGCATAGGGAGAATAATATCAACAATTAAAAAGTTATATTTTATCAAAAATTAATTTTTGTGTTCATCGGATACAGTTTTCCTTCTAAATGACAGAAGATATAATCCATTTAAAATATGTCATACATAAATCAAAGAAAGATAAGTTTATAGAAAACAAAAACAAACCTGATAAAATCAGTTTAGAATAATTTTGGGTCCAAACGAACGAAACTGAATTTTTGATTTGATGTTTAGTTTATCTGCCACATGTGAAAATACCCAACCCGCATGGAGGCGAATTTGTACACTACGATTAGAATATAGAGGAAGGAGCGATTTTTAGAACATAGAGGAAGGTACGATTTTTACAATTTCGAATACCACCTACAAAATTAATTTTACAGAAGGAAAAAACTGTTTTGTGCTTATATGCTGTGCTTACTTCATCCAAAATTAAATATGTCATAGTTTATAATATATATCTTTCCATTATGACATGGCAACCTTACTGAAGAGAAATGTCAAAAGTGCGGCAAGAAATATGGCGTCGTTTGCTGTCCCTGTCGCCCTACTTTTGTAGCGTCCCATTTGAAAAACCCTGTAGTACTAAAGAACTACATCTGGAACTAATCTAAAATAACTAATTAAACGACTGGTGTAAAATTGTTAGTTCTGGAACTAGTACAAACATTCTACTGTGAGAACTAGTTATAAAGAACTAGTACAAAACCAGAGCAAGGTTGTGCAGAATGGACTCCCGGCATTGACAAGCCCATGTTAAAATAATCGGTTCCTCGCATAGGAAAGAGTGAGTCCCAGTTTCTGATTTTTTACTGGTTCCTGAGATGTAGTTCTATACTAATTCAAAACTACTTATATTTCCTACTGGGATATGAACTGCTGAATGGATGCTGTATGCTGCTAAAAGTCACCAACTACATTTTCAATTGCCAATTGTTCCTTTCATTTTTTAATTTTTTGATCGATGAGCTTAATATATATATATATACCAAATGATAAGAAAATGTGAATCTATCACTTGGTACTTGAACATTAAAAATGTATCAATTACTTTTTGAAATAATAACCAACAAAGTTGAAATTTAAGATTTTCATAAAAATGTATTTGGTGGCTTTTAGTTCTACAACAACGATATGTAAATGCTATTTATTTGAAGCAAATACTAAGTCATACACCGATAATTTGAACCTAAATGACCATGTACAGTTTTAATACGTTTCTTTTTTTTTTGTGCACCTCAAAATCCTTTAAAACAACCAAACTCATAATGTTTATAGTTAAATGTAGCACAATTTTTTTATTTTCAGTTTGTTACAGTTGATATTTTGACAATTTAAACTACGACATTCAAATACTGAGATTTCTTAAAAGTTCAATTATGTCAATAACTTTACGAGATACGAGATATACGCACATACGAGGTGAAATGTGTGCCACTAATATATTTTATGTGATATATAAAACAAATTGTATTCTTTAAAGTAGTAAAGAAAATTCCAATAAATATCACCATTATTATACATCAAATACATAATAAATAAAAGTGGTTATATATGGTTTATAAGATTTCCTTGTCATGCATAAAATAACATCGGTTTCAGTGTACATCGTATATCATTATTATAAGTTATTCACCTATAGTTGATTTTTTGATTTTTAAATTCTGGTCGACCATTTTCTTGCTCTCATTTCTTTAACCCTTGCGTTGTACTCTTTCAGAACTCCTGCATTACGCGCGAGTATTTCCGAGGCGAAAACAAATATCGCTGCGAACAATGCACCGGCTACACCGAGGCCATACGCTCCATATCATACGAAGTCTTGCCACGACTGCTGGTCATCCAGCTGAGTCGCTTCTCCGGCGGCATGGAGAAAATTAACAGCTACATTCCAACATCATTCACGCTGCAATGTTTTTGCGCCAAATGCTGCGAGCTAAGCGATAGCAATAAGCTGCACATTTACAAGCTGTACAGCGTCATAACGCATGTGGGCGCCACCATGTCTGTGGGTCACTATATTGCGTACACCTGCTCGCTGGACTGGGCCAATGAGTATATCAACTGTCCCAAGGATATGCATCGCAATCAGCCGCCAGCAAATGGTCTGCAAAGAGGCAGTTCAAACACTTCCGCCTCCAATTCCGCCTCCGCAACATCGTCCGCCAACAGTCAACAGTCTTCCGCCAGTGCAGCCGCCGCCGCATTGGCCTCATCGGGCAC
This sequence comes from Dryomyza anilis, assembly GCA_951804985.1. Classification (NCBI taxonomy): domain Eukaryota; kingdom Metazoa; phylum Arthropoda; class Insecta; order Diptera; family Dryomyzidae; genus Dryomyza; species Dryomyza anilis. The sequence continues at coordinate 9,372,320 of OX638132.1, read as the reverse complement.
TAATCTCATAAAGAAAATGAAATTCGGCCGCAGCAAGGCCTCCAGCAGTGGCGACATGAGCAAAAATGTCAAAAGCCTAAATGGCGTCACCAGCAGCATCAGCAGTAGCAACAACAGCAGCAGCAGCAAAATCATCACCAACGGTATTGGCAAGTTGAGCATGAATACGCATTGTCAAAGTCTGCGTTGTTGTGCGACACGTTTCAAGAGCGCCGAAGCATTGAGCGGCAGTTCACAGCTCTCCTCTGCGTCGTCGTTGAGCTCCAGCAATGGTGGCGGCGGTCTTTACATAAGTCACCACAGCAGCGGCGAACTGCAAGAGGAACACTTGCAGAACGGTCATCATGCCAGCAGCAACAGCAGCAGCCACAGCAACAGCTACAATTATCCGTCTGGTTACGGAAGCACTGGACGTGGCGGCTCCAAGAATGCCTCAGTGAATTCAGCCTGCGAACCCATTTGGTATATGTGCGATGATGATAAAATCAAGGCGATGACACAGCGCGAATTCGAGGAGCTGCTGTCGCCAGCGCGCAAAATTACAATAACGCCGTATTTGCTGTTTTATGCGCGCATTGATCTGCAAACGAACTCGACGGCAGCAGCGGCAGCTGGCGCCGCTCAGCCAACGCCGCCAAAGCATGTCACACAAACGGTAGCCGCAACATCAACCTCGTCGTCGTCGTCTTCGTGGTCCGGTGAGGCGCTGCAGCGCAGTCAACTGGACAAAATGTGAGGTCGAACGCAACCACGACATCAGCTGCATCGTTGCTGTTGTGAGCAGGAAATCTGAACTGTTTGCTGTAGCCCACAAATCTGAACCAGTCTCCAAAAGTAATACATTAAATCAATATTTATAATTAGAGAAATGGTTGAAATATGAGCATGTCAAGCAGTAGTGACTTGAATGTACAAAATGATGATTGTTGTTCACCTACTTCACCTACTACTCCTCTGCAAATGCATAGAATCATTGTAATATTTAAGTTTAATCAACACATTAATTACCAATTGCTGTATTTATGCTATGTTTAAATTTCCAATGTAATCATTTTAGTCCTATCACACAACACACACTTTCTCTCTGTCTCTCTCTCTCTAATTTGTTAGAAATTTTCAATACGTATTTTATTGTTCGACAGCACGTCACACTACTCACGCTCATATACATATTAACTGTTTATTATAAACATATTAAGTAATTGTAAAAAAACAAATAAAAGAAATTCTTATAAAATTGTATTAAAACATTAAAGAAAACAGCAGTTGCCTTTTGGCACTAAAATGCAACGTAACACAAATTCATATACAAATAAAAAGAAATATTTTTAAAAAATTTTATATTTCTTTAATTCCTTGAAAAAATTCATATTGGGAAAATTATTTTAACCGGTTCTAGTTGTCACTTTTATATGAAACTAATCGGTTGCTTTGACACGACGTTGTCAAAGTAAAGGGTTTCATATACAGGTGACTAACTAGTACCAGTTAATATAATTTTCCCGTAGGAATATTAAGCGCAATTGCAGTGAAACAAACAGTACTTTGTGTAAAACACATTAATTTAAGTTTATCTAAATTAAAACTTATTTAGTATTTAATATAAAAGTCATAATATTTTTAATTTATTCATAAAATAAAAGCGAAAAATATTTTAAGAAATTTTTAGAATTCCAAATTTTGTAATATTGCTATTTAATTTGTATGTATTACTCTTGCTGCATTTCTATTGCATTTAAACGAATGTTTGTTTTTCCGATATCAAGCAGCTCTATCGGGCTTAAATATTTCGACGAATAATAAAGGGGTTTTCAATAAGAGCGCTACAAAAGTTGTTTTCAAGGGTTTTTCAACAGGGACGCTACAAAAGTAGAGCGACAGGAACAGCAAACTACGCCATATTTCTTGCCGCTCTTTTGACATTTCTCTTTAGTACGGTTTGCCGCTCTTTTGACATTTCTCTTCAGTAAGGTTTGCCATTTCATGATGGAAAGATATACGAGCCAACAACGAGTCGAAATTATTAAAATTTACTGCCGAAATTCGTATTCGTATATCTTTCCATAATGAAATGGCAAACCTTACTGAAGAGAAATGTCAAAAGAGCGGCAAGAAATATGGCGTAGTTTGCTGTTCCTGTCGCTCTACTTTTGTAGCGTCCCTGTTGAAAAACCCTGAATAAATATTTGAACATTTATAAGTACCACAGCCAGCTCAAACCGAGCACCAGTCAGCGTGGGATTATGAAATTAAAGGATGAGTTCATTTGTTCACCTTTTCAGGAATGTATTTTCAATCTTTACAACTGATTCCGAATATTTTAAAAATTATTTTTGCAAATTAAAAAAAATCAATGTCTGCAGCAAAGTGATTTTGTTTTAAGGTTTTTGAATAAAAATAAATATTTAATAAAAAAGAGATATGCCTTGACGTTTTATGCTTGTAAATCAGCAACTATTGGAAGGACATTATCAAAATTTGAAAAAAAATATAGATTCGATTTTGCTAAAAAGTCAATATGCAAATGTTCGCAACTCTTTCCAGATCAGTTCGTAATCAAGTACATTAGAATATCTTTTAATGGGTCAAATTTACCACCTTCTGATAAATAAGTTGCTTCTCAAATTTTATTAAACTCAAAAAACATCACAGGGAGAACTTGAAATACTTTCTGAATTTAAATTGAAATTTCAAATGAAAATGTCTGTATATGAAGTGATTTTTTCTGATTATCAAATGTAAAGTACTTAAATAAAATGACAAATCGAAGTTTTTTGAATTTTTAATGGAATTTCTGAATTTCAAATGGATTTTCTTAATTTCAATTGATGTCTATTGAATTTAAAATGGAATTTGTGAATTTCAATTCGTGTCTTTTGATTTTAATTCGATTCTTTTGATTTCAATTCGTGTCTTTTGAATTTCAAATGGATTTAATGATTTTTGAATATCAAGTGGGATTTCTGAATTTCAATTGATGTTTTTTGAATTTTAAATGGAATTTTTGAATTTAAATAAAATTTCATAATGATGATTTTTGAATTATAAATGGAATTTCTGAATTTCAATTAATGTTTTTTGAATTTTAAATGGGATTTCTGAATTTCAATTAATGACTTGAATTTCAAATAAAATTTCTGAATTTCAATTTATGTCTTTTGAATTTAAAATGGAATTTCTGAATTTCAATTTATGTCTTTTTAATTTCAATAGATTTTCTGAATTTTAATTGATGTTTTTTGAATTTTAAATGGGAGTTCTGAATTTCAATTTATGTCTTTTGAATTTTAATAGATTTTCTGAATTTTAATTGATGTTTTTTGAATTTTAAATGAAATTTCTGAATTTCAATTGATGTTTTTTGAATTTTAAATGGAATTTCTGTATTGGAAATTGTGTCTTTTGAATTTCAAATGGACTTTCTGAATTTAGTTGATAAATTTTGAATTTAAAATCGAATTTCAATTGATGTATTTTGAATTTCAAGTGGAATTTATGAAATTAAATTGATGTATTTTGAATTTCAAATGGAATTTCTGAATTTCAATTGAGGTTTTTTGAATTTTAAATGCAATTTCTGAATTTTAAAAGGAGTTTCTTAACTTCAATTGATGTCTATTGAAATTCAAATGGAAGTTGTGAATTTCAATTCGTGTCTTGAATTTCAATTAATGCCTTTTGAATTCCAAATGGAATTTCTGAATTTCAATTAATGTATTTTGAATTTCAAATAAAATGTCTGAATTTTAATTGATGTCTTTTAAATTTAAAATGAAATTTCTGAATTTCAATTGAGGTTTTTTGAATTTTAAATGCAATTTCTGAATTTCAATTAATTTCAATTTAAAATAAAATTTTTGAATTTCAATTCATGTCTTTTGAGTTTCAAATGGAATTTTTGAATTTCAATTGATATCTTTGGAATTTCAAATGGAATGTCTGAATTTCAATTGATGTTTTTTAAAATTTTAAATCTAATTTAGGAAATTTAATTAACCTAGTATTTAAAATGAACATTTTCATGCAGCTGTTTCTGAAATATTCAAATCTATGTCTGTCTCTTCAGTTCATTTTTTTTTGTCATTGCTTATAGCACTCATTAAAATAAATATATGTTTATGAATGTAAAAATTTACTAATATCGCTGGCTGTCAAAAGAGTAAATAACTACGAATTTAAATGTGTAAATATACAAATATATAAATCAAAAATGTTATTAATTGTAACTTGAAAGTGTTTCCATTTAATTACAAACGGCACTTCAAGTTTTAACATCTAACTACTACACCTATCTAATGCTTAAAACTCACACATTATAGTATCACATTGTATTGTATTTGATATTAAAGTGAAAGCTGCTATTTTCTCTGTTATTTATATTGTATCTCTAGACATTAACACACGTTGATTTTATAACATTTGCTAATGCAAAGTATTATGAAATATATAATATGCTTTTGTGTTAATAAACATTGTTGTCGTTGTAGAAGTAAAACTTACCGAGTGCAATTTATTAAATTTGCAAAAAAAAATGTTATATTATTTAAAAAAAAAGTATTTGAAAAAATGTATTTGGTTAGATTAATTTTTTACAACTGTTTGCAATGCTGAAAAACTGTTTTTTTTTGCTATTATTAAAATTATAGAATTGCTGCCAATTGCAGGCTCACCCAGAAAAAAATTGTCTCACATCCCATTAAAATTGGTCAATAGGATTTAATAGTGATTTAATAGTATACACAAAATAAATCTTTTCATATAAACTCAATGGTAATGTTATGGTATTTTCTAGTATTCAATGGTATTTTTCGATTAAAATAATAATTTTTCCTATTGACTATTTTTAATAGTAAAAAACTATTATTTATGTAGTATTTTTTTCATTTTTGAAATTTTGTATTTTTTGTTTTTAAAAACCGAAATTTGTATTATTTTTTTATTGTTATGCTGCTTTTTTAATTTATTATATTATATTAGATAAGTTTAGTTAAGTTTTACTTGGTACACAGCTTAAATCCATATGAAACGTTGTATTTAATTTTGGCACAATAAGCCAACATTTAATTAGATTCTAAAAATTAAGTTTATATTTTCAAATGAATAAAATTGTAAATTAAATTCAGCATTGATAACATTTTATAATGTAGCACGTTTATATGAAATGCTAAATTGTTTTTAACTCAACATCGTCGTTGTTGCAGTAAAACTCAATGAAATGTCCATGAGTGGTTCAGCTAAATCTTGAAATTTGCAACCAGTTCCAAACGATAATACAAATATTTGTATCAAGTGCAGAGCACATGTTAGTTTTTCGAAATTTTGTTAATTTATTTTTATCAATTAACTTTAAAATATATTTACAAACATAATTCGTTACTTCTAAAACGGAATAGGTTCTTTTTTTAAAAACTTTGAACTAAACTCAAGTTTTAAAGTTTTTTTTTTCAAAATTATGACATAGCACCTTGAAAAACGGATCAAAAAAGGAACTTCCAGAGTTGCCAACATCTCCATATTTTCTCATTTTCATCCTTAAAGGTTGCTGAATCTTGTCGTGTAATCGGTTTCTCTGTGAAAAATCACGTTCGTGAATTATCGTGAAACCCCCTCAAACGTGACACATTTTTCAAAATTATGACATATCACCTTGAAAAACGGATCAAAAAAGGAATTTCCAGAGTTGACAACGAAAACGCATACAGTTTCGTTCTTAATTTGTCCATCTTAACGAGGTATCATAAACGAACTAAAAAACACTCATATATGATAAATTTTCGAGGATTTATGATCGTAATATAGGTATCATATACTCGTTATAAACGATCTTTTTTGTAGTAAACGAACTCATTTTTAATATTTTTTACGATTCAATTTTAAACGTAAATGATAATCATTTTTAACTGTTTTACGAGTAAAATGATCGAAATTTATGATTATTTTGAATCGCCAAACTATCGTAATTTACGAAAATCAAAAAAAATGTGTGTAGATGCTGAATGGGATCATTTATATATTTTTAAAACTTGAACATATCATATAAACGTGTTAGACATAAGCTTTTTACAGTTACAATCTCTTATTTTTACACTAAATAATAAATAGTGATATTAATTATAACAATTAACGGCATAACATAATGTGAAAAACGTATTAATTAATGAATGCATGTATTCAATTAACAAACACACACAAAACATTAATTACAAAATGTTAAATAGTTCTATATAGCACTATTATCATATGGTTTATCTGTATATCTATCAGTCTCACTTGATTGAATATTTAAGGTTACATTACCATAAAACAAACAAAAAATGAACTCATCAAATTGTTGCTGAACGCTTCTATTTATTTTAATTAAGTTAATGCAACAAACAGCAATTATAATTAGCGCATAAATGACAAAATATTGATATTGAAATTGTAAATTTTCTTTAAAAATTAAACTTATCAAATAGCATAAAAAATATATATATATATATATATCTATTTATAATAATATAAAACCTAATAAACAAATATCAATACTTAATCAAGAGCATGGTGTTTTTTTTTGTTTGTTTGTAAGCTGTAAAATTTATATTATTATAAATAATTATGAAAATACTGTGAAATCTACTAAGAAAATTATGTGTAAAAACATGAAAATAAATAATATTAACATAAATACAAATATGAAACTCTTTATTTTTAAATAATTTAAATTCAATAATAGGTTTTTAGTCGCGAATTTGTTCAATTTCCAGTGTCACCTTTATTCACACATGTTTATAAAAATCTTGCTACAACTATCACTTACGTCTTGTAGCAAATATTTGCATACTTGCATCAAAACTCTTAATATTTTTAAAATATGACATATATGCAGATAGTTACAAGATGTTTGCCACAACAGCAATGAAATTTGTGATATTTACAATAGATTCACAGCAAACAACCTGAATTGCGGGACATTTGCAGCAAATCTATTGGCCTTTTTTGACTTTTGGCCTTTATATAAGCCAAATGCAATGGTCGTATTTTTCTGTACTATCAAATTATCCATAATAATAATTAAATAAATGTCAAAAGGCTTTAACTCAAAAATCTCATTTTAATAAAACAAAAATAACTGAGAAATTTTCAACACGTGATGAAACATGATTTATTTTCCGAGTACAGCTTCTTGACAACATTTTTCAAGTCGTTGTGGGGCAGGGAGTACCAAAAGTTGGCGAAAACCTCAAATGTGTTATTTGTAGAAAACTAAGTATGAGGATTGACTAATATTGTATGAGAATTTTATAATCAACATGGCACCTCCTATACAACTGAAATGATTAAATAAATATATGTCGGGAATTACGAAAGCTACAGTGATGCAGTAGAATGTTTTACGTTAATATAATGCAGTTCTCGAAATAGTATCTCCCATATAAGAAAAGTGTTCAAAATGTCATATATTGGAAATTAATAGAGCTACAGTGATGAAACTTTGTCCAAATTTCATCTTGATTAGACAAGTGGGCGTGGTACCTCCCATATAACCAACAATTGTTGAAATTATTAATATTAGTATAAATGGTCGGTCGCTGAAATGTGAATAACTCCGAAAAGGCAAAAAAAACAACATTTTCATTAGTGTTTTGAAAATTTTAATATGTTTACTAAGTAAAAATATAATCAGTTTTGCCGGAGCGTGCCCGGAACGTTTTTGTTTTCATCTTTGTAAATGAAAAATAATTTAAAAAAAAATTAAAAAAATGGGAATTTACTCCAGCATTTTTTCTTTCTAAAGTATAAACAATTTCTAAAACAATAACATTGCACATAAATGACAAAATATTAATATTGAAATTGTAACATTTCTTCAAAAATTAAACTTATCAAATAGCAGGAGAACGAACCAATAGATTTGCCTGATTCTTTTTGTATTTTGTTCGTGTCAATGCAAGAGTGGTTTTGGGAAAAATATAAGTCGTAAAACCCCAAAGGAAAAGCCGTAAAATCGAAATTTGACCCTAGGAACTTGACAGGGTGTTGATTTCCCGACGTGAGAGCGCACTACGAAGGGAATTTTTGAAAATTGCCTGCTAAGGTACAAAAATGGGCATGGCAAAACTAAATTTTTAATTCAAAATATCTGTATAAGATAGCCAAGTCATGAAATTGGGATCAGTAATGTATTTTGTTGTTGTTTATATTTTTGCTAAATTTTAGTGGAATTTGATAAATGTGAGTGTCACTTCCCATATAACGATAACTTTAAAAATGCTATAACTCCTGACCAGAGTTATGAAAATTGAAACAAAGGTTCATATTAAAAAGTTGAATCGTCACGTAGAATGTGGGCGGTATTGTATAAAGGGGTGTGGCACCTTTCATATTTCAAAAACATTAAAAATGCAATAACTCCTGACTTTATAAGAGTAGAGATATAACAATCAAATGTTCATATTTAAAACTCCGATCATCACGATGAATATGGGGCGTGGCACCTCCCATACAGAAAAAAACCTTAAAATTATTCTTTACCTACTAAGAGCAGAGTTAAAAAAAATCGAAACAAAAGATTATATATATTAAACATTGTAATGGACACGCAAAATCATGACACTTTGTGGAAAAAATTCACCGTCTTGGATCTGGAAGCCGTTTTCTGGGCGTTGAAAACGAGTACAGAATCAGATGGAACGACGAGCTGTATGAGCTCAACGCCGACATTGACATAGTCAGGCGCATTAAGATTCAGCGCATACGCTGGCTTGGACATGTCGAGCGTATGGATGAAATCGCTCCAGCAAAAAAGGTGTTCAATGCTGTACCCAGTGGTGGTCAACGTAGGAGAGGGCGTCCGAATCTCCGGTGGAGCGACCAAGACAACACTGACAACTCTTGGATTGCAAAACTGGCGCCAGCGCGCGCAATGCAGAAGCGACTGGTGAGGGGTGATTGCTGCGACCGAAACCCATCTTGGGTTGTAATGGCCAAATAAGTAAGTATTAAACATATTTTTAATACATTGTGTAGTAAAATAATGTAAAATAAATAAAAATGTATTTAAAAACTAAAAAATGATTATAACTACATCTATCTCAAAACAATTACATAAATGTAGTAAATACTACATGATTTTCTTGGTGTATAATATGTTTTTGGTATACCCAGAGAGTATACATTTGATATAGAGTTTCCTTCCGAGTTTGCTGGCGTCGCTGCCGAAAACATTGGTTATGTGGAATTGGAATTTTACAGATTGAAGTTAACAGATGAAAACAGTGCACAAAACTGAATCTGTCCTCAGATAATTTGCAACCAAACTTTCAAAGATGATATATTGCAATCCAACGCTTTAAAAATTTAAATATTTTTCTGTCCAAAAATGTGGCAGAAAACATCAGAATATTGATTTGAAAATGTGTCTGTTGACAACATTTTCGTTTCAATTTCCACATAACCAATGTTTGAATTTATTTGACAGCGAAACCACCTGTATGGAAACTCTATATCAAATGTATACTCTCTGGTATACCTATTAATAAACTCAGTTTAGAAACAAATCATATGGTTAGTGAATTTCTACTACAACGATATATAATTAAATTAATTTTACCGTCAATAAAAAACCAGTCTTTTGTATAAAATATGTTTATTTTTTTAAATATATATTTGTTGTATGAAGCTTTTCGATATCTAAGAAATATGTATGAGCTTGTGAATATAATGCGTTGATTGTTTCTCTTTTTGGAAAAACATAAAATGTTATGAAATAAACTTCTTCTTAATCTCTCTGAACTCTGTTCAATATAATAGCAAATACCCTATACTAGTTTGTGTCCTTTTTTGTTATCTATCATCTTAAAAATATAATGCAAACTCATTGTATTAAAATATATAGTGGGAATATTCAGCTGCCCTATAGACGGCTTTTAAGCCTCCGTGTGATTTCGTTGTAATTGCGTTCCTTCCACTGCGCATTAATCTGTATAGTTTCCAGCGCACGACGCATGCTCTGCTCGTTCTTCTTGAACAAATTCTTGTTTTGCTCGGCAAAATTCTTGATCAGATCATATTCGCTGTATGTGATCATTTGACTGGTTAAGGGTGATAGTAAACGTACTAAGTCGGAAGTATCAGGTCCATAGCTATTGTGAGTTTGAAATAATTAATCTTTAATATTACTTTATAAGAACCATATTCTTGACTTACAATTCGTGCAAAAATTCAATATTCGTTAAGAAGTATTCCTTGGCCAGATGGAAACCCACCTCACCGCGTGCCACTGAACCGAATGCGTAGGACGAGTCTTGTTTGCGTATGCCCGATGACTCGTCGAATCCCCAATTTAAGTAGCGACGCAAAAGCCACACCTCGCGTGTGCAACCCAGAGCGGTGAGAATGGTCTTCTTTTCGGCTGCCACATTTGAGTTCTTATAGCGTGTCCACAGGAATTGCCAGTCGTTGTCTGTGCCATGGCGCATAGCCGAGCAATAGACTACCGAACGCAGATCGGTGGGAATAGGATTTTCTTCATCCGGATTGGAATTGCGACGCCATTCGCGGAAGTATGTCTGCGCACGTGGAATGCAGTCCTCCACCTCGAAACGACATGCCCAGCCGGCGATGAGCACCTTGTGCAGTATGTGGCTATGGTTGTCGGTGTTCGCTTCGGTGTTGTTAATACCATGCATATGTGTGTAGATGGGCGTCAGGATCTTGCGCATGTATTTCTGAGGAATTAGAGATACAATATTAAAAAACCAAAGACATTTCAAATTTTTTGTGGTAGTTACAATCAAACTTACTCCGAAAACATTCTTAGAACGGTGTTCCGGAGTTAAGCAAAAATTGGAAGTATACAAATGAATATGTTAGAGAAACAGAAAAAAATCTGACCAAGTCTAAGATTTGTTTTTTTAATTTCACCAAAATTCCTACATATTAGAGTGTGATTGTAAAAATAGTGAGATTTTCGATAATTATCTCTGAAAGACTATAGATTTAATGATTATGCTTACGAAATTTATCCACTTCAAAAATAGCCCCACTTAAATTTATTATGCTTCTTCCAACCCTACTCACCTTAAAGAAATCGTAGTCAGGCGTCTGGCGCAGTATCCTATTCACATTACTCAGATTCTCAAGTGCCGCCTTCCATGGAATGTACTCTTTCTCACGGATCAGATACTCGATCAAGCGCATAGCCACATCATAGTCCTGATCGCCACTCCAGGCCAGTGACAAAGCATCATCAATCAATTGCGCACGATTGATAATGTGTATCTTCGTGAAGTCTTCACTCAGCAATGTATCGATTAGCATGTTCCAGTTGGTATCATCGTACTTGACCTTATAGAGTCCGGCCATCTGCACATTGAAGATCACCCACTGATCTTTGCCAGGCATATTATCGATGTTCTTCGGCAGAACAGCATGATTTTCGCCACATGCCAGCCACTCCTTTGGTGAGGTTGTTTCAAAATCGGCTTCCCTGCTGTTTGTGAAACTAAGCGGCACCCACCAACAGTTGGGTGTCTCCGAACGCGATGCCTGTGTATTCAAGAGATAACGCATTTGAGAGACATTCGCGGTTCCCTTTTTGTAGTTACGCGTAATGGTCACCACCGGATAGCCAGTCTGCAGTGTCCAAGAGTCCATAATGCGTTTGATATCGAATCTAGTTGGAATTGAGCGGTATTTGTGTGCTGATTCTGTAAGAGCTGCCCATAGATTATCCTGCTCCGCATTTCCGTAGGCATGAGTTTTAAGGTAGTGATAGATGCCGTTACGGAAAGATTCGTCGCCCATGAAGAGATGCATCATGCGTAACACTGCCGAGCCCTTTTTGTATGAAATCGAGTCGAATATTTCCGATATTTGGCTGGTATGCTTTATGGGTTGCGAGATGGGGTGACTGCTTTTAAGAGCGTCTAACTTGAAAATAGCCAAGGTATTGTCGACAGATTCCTCTTGGAGTGAAAACCATTCGGGACTAATGTGAGCAACGCCCAAGCTGGCAACATAAGTGGCAAAACCCTCGTTCAGCCACAAATCAGTCCACCAACTCATGGTAACTAGATTACCGAACCATTGATGCGCCAACTCATGCGCAATCACATATGCAACGCGCTGTTTATTCGCCAAAGAGGAAACATTATTGGCATATAGTAGCGCTGTCTCTCGGTACGTGACCAGGCCCCAGTTCTCCATGGCGCCTGCACTAAAATCCGGCACTGCCATTTGATCTATTTTATCCAAGGGGAATTTGATGCGGAATATGTCCTCGTAGAACTGCAATACTTTGGGTCCAACTTCACCAGCGTAGCTACACTGATCAATGGCATCGCGACGCGCCCATGTGCGGAACATAACATTGTTCTGAAGATTGGTCTCAGACTTTGCATATGCGAAATCATTGACCGTATACGCAACCAGATATGTGGACATTGGAACGGATTCCTCAAACTCGCTCCAAACCCATTCATCGTTGTCTTCGCTATTTAATTAAAAGCAAACGTTAGGATTTCGGAAAAAACGAAGTATATAGACTGCACTTACAAGGCTCGTGTCTCCTTCAGGCCCATGTTGCTTAATGCCGTGTACTTTTCATGATGACCCATGACAACGGTGAACTTTGCCTTCAGCTGCGGCTCGTCAAAACAGGGAAACGCTGCCCGTGCAGATGCTGGCTCAAATTGTGTGACCGACAGCCATCTGAAAAAAAGAGCTATTTTATTTATATGCCACACAGTATACCATATAAATCGCAACCAACCGCGTTTCATTCGATAGTTTATCGTAATAGGAACTTCTATAATAACCACGTAATTTGTGATTTAGTGGAGCCTTGAACGGTATCACCAACATGTATACTTCGTCTTTTTCGATAGGTTCACACAGCTGCATGATGTAGTAGTCGTGTTTCGAGTTCACATCCACCGAATTGATGCAGTTAGGACGCGCATCGTCAACGACATTCTTAAGCATTATTTTTGAAGAATCGATCGTTAGATTATCCGAATGCAGTATGATGTTTGGTGTATCTTCCAGAACGACTAACTGTATGATTACGACACCTTCAAAGCGGAGATCTTTAGGATTCTCGAGATGTGTAACGATTTCAAGATGATATTTCTCGGGCCGGACCGTAGTTGGCAACTGGTAATGATCATACAATTTTTTTGCAGAAGCACTCATCTCGCCGACAAGTTCGTCATACTCTGAAGTATCTGTGGCAAAAGCCATGCATATGCAGGCCAACATGGCTAAAACCCGGAACTGTATGGCAAACATTTCTGGGAAAACTGGAAAATAAATAAATAATAATTGTATTTATCTTGTTGACAGAAATATACACAAAATAAGAAAAACCAAATAAAATTAAAAAAAAAAAAAATTAAAATTATTAATAGAGTTTCCTTAGTGGAATAGTGCTACATATTAGGGCGGATCGAAACCAAATTTTTATTTTTATTTCAAAATGTAATAGGGCTTAAAAGTTACATTATGCAACTAGAGTTTACCACACAAAATATGAGTCGAAAAAAATAATGTCCTATGTTCGCGCATTGCAGATGCAGTTAAAAAACACTTTAAATCCATATTTTTATTTTTGTACCCTCGACATAAAGTTTTTTTGGTTCGTAATAGACTAAAAAAATTATAGATTGTATCTATTAATGGTCCTCCTAAAATTTCATAAATTTTGAATAAAATATTATGCTCGCGCATCGTACTTGAAGTTGAAAAAGTACAATAAAATCGATATTTTCTTTGGTTAAACCGTTCTAAAATCGGCATGGGAGGTTATTTTGACATGTACTTTTTTTACATACATTTTTAGGTGTGCTGAATCCAAATTAGTTAACGGTAAATTTTTATCGGGTATAGTTTTTGAAAAAAAAATCCTAAAGTCTGACGCCTTGCCCATTTTTTATTTTTTACTGATTACATCATGTTGATTTAGGTTTTGTTGTCGTTATTGGTTACATAAATTACATAATGGTTCTAGAATTTTAGTAAAAAAAAATATGGTCCTAAGCTCGCGCCTTGCAACCGAAGGTAAAAATTTCCTTTAAGAAATATAAATGTATGTTTATATTATAATAGCCAGTTCCATGCGACACAAAAAATTCTTCAAAATGAAAATTTTGTTCATAAATATTATGAATTTCTTTACCAACTGTCATTCATCATACGGATGATTTTATTCATTGAATTGCAATTTAATGTTTTTAATCTTTAATAATTGTTCTTAAATATCAAATTTACACACACAAATTTCTTTATTGTCTTTATTTACACATACAGTGGTGGTCAACTAATTAGGGACAATCAAGTTTAATTTTTTTAATTTTTAAAAATATTTTTATTGAAGTAAGACAGGTCATTTTGATTTTAGTTTGAATTATGCTCTGAATAGCCATAATCATTTTCTTGTTTATCGTTAAGCTCGAATCACACGATTGAATAAACAGTCAACTTTTGAATCAATTTTCAAAACAATTTAAATATCAATCGTGTGATTGCCTAATTTTCCATACAAAAATTGGGCAATCACACGTTTGATATAAAAATTATTTGAAAATTGATTCAAAAGTTGACTGTTTATTCAATTGTGTGATTCGAGCTATAGATTATAAATTCTTAGTAAATAATAAAAAATTGTCTCAAAACCTCAAAAATGTTACATGTTAAAAACGTATAAGAATATTGAAATTATATAAAATTATTCTTGACAATTATAACAATATTTGCGTTTAAGGTTTTTTGGAAAATTATTTTTCAACAGTATTTAATTTTGTAATTAATAGTGGGGGAAAAGGGGCTTAAAATTACGTGAGTACTTTTCTTGAAAACGTTACGTAATACGTAATGTTTTTATCATTTTATGCCATTTTCATCCACTACTTAGAATGTAAAATAATATAGTACTGTTGAAAAATGGTTTCCCCAAAAACCCCAACATTTTTCTTCTAATTATATAGACTAATTTTAATATACTAAGGAATGGTAATATTCCCAAGTAGAACATTATACGAAATGATACCTAAAGACGTCCTTTATAATGTTGACTTATTTGCATTCTCAAAAAGCTATCGAACAGGTGAATTTCTAACAAGTCTCATTTGCATCGTTTTTACGTCAGCTAAACGATGCCGTAAACTTATTTGCATACCTAAAAAATTATCGGAAAGGCGAATGTTGAACAAGTCCCTTTTGTATCGTGTTGTAGGATATCCCAGCAGATTTTAGAAGCACTTTGCAACCACTTTGGCAATTTATAATGTATTAAGGAGTCGCTCCAAAAATGGTTCCAGAAGTCGTTATTTTCGCAGGCGATATCTACACGAGCAAGTACTTTTCCGTCAGCTTCTAAGAGATGCGAACGGAGAAGTACATCTCCATTCGCTTCTACTGCAATGTGTTGTTGAACCACTTTAAGTCCCTTTTTAAATTTCTCTCTTTACTGGTTGAACAACTTCTCTCCCGGTTCCAAAAGACGTAGTTATGGAATAACGTCCGATGGAATGACTTTTGGAACTACTTCTTAAAATGGTTTCCACTTGGAACTACTTCTTAAAATGGTTCTCATGAAATGACTTTTGGAACTACTTCTTAAAATGGTTCCCATGGAATGACTTTTAGAAGTACTTCTTAAAATGGTTCCCATGGAATGACTTTTGGAACTACTTCTTAAAATGGTTCCCATGGAATGACTTTTAGAACTACTTCTTAAAATGGTTCCCATGGAATGACTTTTGGAACTACTTTTAAATTGGTTCCCATGGAATGCCTTTTGGAAACCTTCCACATAATGTTTCCATAGAATACAAATACAATAAATAAAATTGTTCATTCAATTTTTATAAAACTAATATAATCAGAAATATTTAAACTTTAAGGTATATTAACAAATTAAATATTTTTATGGACGTTTTTGCTCCTGAACTTATTATATTTGATATTCTCCAGCTTTTATATGGACTTCCTGAGCACCAACCATCTGAGCCATCGACACTACCTGTAGTATTAACATGTTAAATTATATTTTTAATTTAAATAAAAAAGTACTTACTAAATATGTTTTATACCCTATGACACACATGTTTTTAATTGAATTGTTGATTTAGAATACGCAGCTAACTTAATTTTTTATACCCTACACCTATGAGGTACAGGGTATATTAACTTTGTGCATATATTGTAACGCCTCTTAGGAGGCGTGTCCGGTATGGAAAAGTATATATAATCTTGATCAGCATCACTACCCGAGTCCGTTTAGCCATGTTCGTCTGTCTGTCTGACTGTCCGTCTTGCTGTCTTGTTCGAATACAGAATAACTTCAGAAATACTGATCAGAATGCGATGAAATTTCTCAATATATTTTAGCCAAAAGTAGGAACTGAGTTTGAAAATGAGCAAAATCGGTCAACGGACACGCCCACCTCCCATACAAGTCACTTTTATATAACTCTTTCGAAACTAATATTTCGAAAAGTATTCAAGAATTTTAGAATTTACCTAAAAATATGATAAAATCAAATCTATGAAATATTAGCTTATCAAAATTTTAAATATAGGCGTGGTCCGCCCAATTATATTTTTCAATTTTTTATACTTTATATACATTTTTTAATTTATGGGGATATAACCCGTAAATTTCTGATATATGAATAATATTCTGTGGGTGGGGAGGTTCAGCACACTCTCAAAAATATATTGTTGCTTTTTAACAATATGAGATTGTCATTTCATTATTCAGTGATTAGGTGGCACCTCTATCTTCTGGCATTCAAAAATATGTCAAATTTATTTTGTTGTTTACTTTAAAAATTTGAAAAATCAAACAAAATGTAAGTTATAGTTTAATAATTTTATTATTAATTAAATATTGCAACTTTATTAATTTTGTTTAGATGCGGTAGTCACCACCTAAAACACTCCTCAAGACACACGTTTTTTGGCCCAATGAATTAGCGCTGAATAAATTAATCAATGAGCAGATGGGAAAGCTAGATGTCTACAAGCAGCCTTTCTGTACCTGACGAAACATGAGGAAAAATCTCGCAGAATACGTACTCCATGTGCCGAAGTCATGAACTTTAATTTATTGCTAATAAAACATTTAAAAAAAACAGTCATGTGACTTTTAATATTTTATTCATTGACAATCTCGATTGTTATCAAAACAATCGAATGACGTTTTAAAATAACAATCTTATTGTCAAACCGACAATAATTTGACAATCTGACCATGTGACCGAACTTACCAATGTGACCTAACTTTCTCAACTCGTTTTAAATAAAATATTTCAAAGAGGTTTGATACGTTTTTGTATATTCTCAATTACATTCTTAAAGAAGCGAACGTTGAACGACTTTTTATTGGTACCCAATGTGTAGTTGTTCTCGTTGTTGTGCCGTCAGTACCAAGAGGGAAGTTATTCTAGAATCAGTTGTTGTAGAATTGGATAAAGAAACATATCTCCGTTTGCTTCTACGCTGATTTTAAAAAATCAAAATAACTTATAAATGCTGCACTAACAAGCCGTGCTCCTAATCCAAGACATCTTCGGACAAGTCGCTGTGCGAGCCTAAAAAAATTCCCGACCTGCACTGCTTCTCGTTCAACTAACTCACATGTGTCGGAAACGCAAACTGAAAATGTTCCTGCCGGCACACAGGTTGGGACCGTGGGCCTTGTGGGTGTGGACTCACGTGCAAGCTACGAGAACGGTTTGAAGAATTCGAATTCGTGCTTGTCATCGTCGCAGTTAAAGTGCAAACTTAATCCGGTGAAGAGGTTAGCGAACCGAACTTAAGTCCCACCAGCAGCGTGGCAATGAGTCGTCGCGATTTTCGGTATTCTGCTGGACAAACATCAAAAGTCAGATGGATATATTAGATAGGAGAGTGATATTGACTCTGACATCGAGACACATTGTACAAAAAAATGGAGAGCTGTAACAAGAATAAAAGCGATTGCTGCTAGCAGAAGTTGAAGAACTGCTGCATATTTCGGTGATTTGCGGCCTGGAGATATCGCCAAAAGCTTCAAGACTCATATCACAACAGAATCCTCAATCCAACGAACTGCAAAGATCTGAAGATACAGATGCGGCAGTCGCAACATAAAAATGTTTAATTTTATCAATTACAGCATTAACTGAATTTTTAAGACATTTTAATAAATGTATTCAAATTATTTAATATTTTGTTTCAGTTGTGAAACAAAAAGAAAGTGAAGCCTGTAAAATTCACCATATTTTTTTACCCTTTTTGACATATCGTTTTCGTACTCTTTTAGATGACTAAATTTGGTTGCATTCAGTTGCTAAAAAGACATCTTTCCGATAATAACTTTAAGGCATCTTTATGTATACCATTAGGACATCATTTAGACAAATCAAAAAGACATCTTCCGGTCAATCATTTGTATTACGAAAAGACATCTTTCCCGTAAAATTTCGGACAAATTTCGAACATCGATAACATTTAAAGATTATTTAAAGACATCTTTTAGACATAATTTGTCTAGTTGGGATTCGTACAAGTTTTTAAAATATTTGGATATAAACTCGTAAATTTTTATTTTGTTTTTAATCATTATTAAATTATTTATTTAGCATTTAGGATCTAACGTTAAAAGTGAAAATGATACATGGTTATCCAGAACATATACTATAGTATAAACTGACTGACTATTCAATATACTATTTAGTTTCGTACCTTAATAAAAATAGTGACATAAAAAAAACTAAAAACATGTTTGTCCCTAATTAGATGACCACCACTGTATATAGGTGTATATTTATAATTCCTATAAAGTTTATGTTATTTAATTGCTAAATACTGCTTCTTTGTTTTATAAAATATTGTTTTGAAAAAAAACTATATATTTTTTTTTTTAAATAATTAAATTCATGATTCAAATATATACAGTTACGATCACTCTGACACTTGAAAAGTTTTTTTTTTAATTTTGGTATAATTTGTTTTGATTCAAATTTTAATTTTCAAAAATTGAAATTTATATTTTGTTTTGATTATAAACATTTTTGAGAACATTTTTAAGCTATCTCAAAGCAAACCTTTATAATTATTTTTCATTTCTATAGAATTTTATATTTTATTTGTATCATGATTAAATTGATGGAATTTTACAAAAAAAATGATTTTCGAAAAAAAAAATTAAACAAACAAATGTTTTTGTTTAAAAAAATTGTCCGAAAAAAAGCTTTTTTTTAAATTGTCTGTAATTTTTTTTTAATAAAATTAAAAAAAAAAAATAATTTTTTAACAAAAAACATTTGTCTAAATTACTTTTTTTCAAAACAAAACTAAAAAAAATTGTAAATATTTTTATTTTTATATATTATATATTTTATATATTTATATGGCATGAAAACGTACCGTATACGGCACAGAAACGACTCGTCGTCTACGAAGTACACTCCGTTTTATTTTAAAACGAGTTGGGAAAGTTAGGTCACATGGGTAAGTTCGGTCACATGGGGCGAATTTTATAGTCGGTCGGGCCCGACTATGGAATACCCTACACCTTTGGTGGGGTTATTAATGTGGGATATTTAATTGCATACCTTAATTTTAAAGTTTTTAATTATGCTGAACCTCCCCACCCTCAGAATATTATTCACATATCAGAAATTTACGTCTTATATCCCCATAAATTAAAAAAATTATTTAGAAGTATAAAAAACTGAACAAAAAAATTTGAAAAATATAATTGGGCGGACCACGCCTATATTTCAAATTTTGAAAGGCTAATATTTCATAGATTTGATTTTAATAATTTACGGATCAAATTTATACTATGAAAACCCGGGAAATAATGAAAAAAAAAGTGGGTGGATCACGCCCATTTTTGGACCACATATTTTTAGGTGAATTATAACGATATGTTTTAAATATTATAACTATATCTTCAATACTTTTCGAGTTATTGGTTCATAAAGAGTTATATAAAAGTGACTTGTATGGGAGGTGGGCGTGTCCGTTGACCGATTTGGCTCATTTTCAAACTCAGTTCCTAATTTTTGCTATGATATTTCTCAAGTTATTCTGTATTCGGACAGCAAGATAGCAAGACGGACGGACAGACAGACAGACGGACATGACTAAACGGACTCGGGTTGTGATGCTGATCAAGAATATATATACTTTTTCATTCCGGACACGCCTCCTAAGGGGCGTTACAATATATGCACAAAGTTAATATACCCTGTACCTCATAGGTGTAGGGCAGGCATGTCAAACACGCGGCCCGCCAACATATCTGTGCGGCCCACGAAGACTTTTTAAATAATATTGGCGTTGAACAAATGGCATTACAATAATGTTTATCTTTTTTTCATCAAGTAATATTGTTTTTTATTCATAAAATTTTAAATTTAATGTAAAGATTTGGATTTCCCTTGGCTATATTTCACCGGCATTTATAAAAAATATATAGTAGCGCATAGTTTTGTACGTCTAACAACGAAATGATAAATACATTATTGTTTTTGGTTCGACTATTAAAAATAAAAGGAGAGAAAAATAATTAAAACTTAAAAATCTTAAAAACTGGACCCTACAAAACCATTTTCGGAATTAGCTCCAGTATCAAATAAAGGCGCAATCAAAATAAAACAAGAATCAAAAATTTGTAGACAAAAGTCTTGTATTGTAAAAATTGGAATTATATTCATTTTAACATTTTTTTAAGAAGTAAAACTTTTTGTTTAGAGACATTCCACACCAAATCTATCAGAGTTCCAGACTCACCTTCCCCAGAGATACAGGGTCCAAAGTTTGAAAAAAATAATCAGTAATCAATTTTTGTGGTTGTAGAAAAAAAACTCTTGACCGTAGAATGCTTCAAACCTCATTTTAAGGATAATAAAATAAACTTTGTTATAACTCTTAAATCGGTACAAGGACAATCAATGGATTGTCCTTGCAATTTAAATTAGTTGTGCATAAAAAGGAACCCTTTTCAAATTTATATAAATTTCAAATTTATATACATATCAAAAAAAAAAACTTTTTCAATATGTTTGGTAAGAAGTCTGCCATGTTATTTATGCCTCGAAGTTTTCTCGAACTAACTTGGACAACAAAAATTCGATCTCGTTACTAATTTTTAAAATTTCGTAATTTTAGTAGAGTAAAATTGTATGTTAGGATATTTAAACATTCTCCACATCGCAATGTTTTGAAATATATCTCTATATATTTGAACTATTTGATGCAATATCAATCCAGAATCATTTTTATTATAGTTTCGACAAAAAAAAACGCCCATATGTCGCTTTGAACTATTTTTGTAGTTTTAGTACGATTTGGCCTTCGACATTGGTACAAGAGCTAATTAGATATCGTACGATTTGGCGGACATAAAAAGTTGCAACAATTTTGGATGATTGTTAGATCTGTTTTACAAAATTGTCTCTGGTGTTTGAAATATAATCCATTGTATATATATCCCTGACAAAATTTTTGGCAGGATCAAAGAAATTCAAAATTTTTTTCGATATATTTCAATCAGACAAAAATCGTAGAATTTTTTGCAAAATTTTCGCCTGCGGCGCTTTTAACGAGGATCAATGGAAATTGTTATCATCTTAACATTATATTTTATTTTACAACAGAAGAACCAAATGTAAAAAACGAGCAAATTTTCTTATAAATAGTAATCAAAATGTGACACAAAATGACATACAGAAAACATTAATTTTAAACATCCAAGTACTTGCATAATATCCGGCAAAACATCTTGTTGAATTCAATTATTCAAGTTTACAATTTGTTTTTTTTTTATAATTGCACGTCGACTTTATTTGACAACTAAATTAGTATGTATATCACGCAATAAGGTCTGGGCCAATGTAACGTATTTCGCGCGTTCAATGTTAATGCTCAAATATAGCGTTATTGAAAATAGAAATAACAAAAGTTTACAACACATTAAATGACACCTAAAGCCTATTAGAATAATTAATTAATAGAGTGGGTGTGTCTGAGCTTCGAATTATTTACAATTATGATTTAGATAAACCATTAAACATTTCGACATTGGCACTTATAATTATTATAGGCTAAAATTCCTGTAGTTTCATATAGAAAAAAGCCTACATGTTTTAATCCAGAAAGACCAGATCATCACTAAAAACGTACTTGTGTGCGTTCTATAGGTACTACATATTTACATCTAGAATTGAAATTGTCTATATTCCATAGTATTTAATATGCTGCTCACAAAATGAACTCAACGAGAATAAGGTAGAAGATAAGTTCATTGACACATTCAACAACATACAGAAGTTACCTCTTAGAATGAAACTATGCACAAATATAATTCATCGTTTATCTAGGAGAAGCTAACCGGTTACAAAGAGGTTCGCATCATACCATCCAACATGATTGACTACTCAAAATGAAAAGAAGTAATATGAATTAACAGAGGTCTAATTTAAAAGTCAAATAAAGACGATATTTGAAATACTGTAGTAATGCTACAAACCATTTTACGATCATTTTTTAATTAAAGGGGCTATTGCAGTATCATGATGATCCACAAATGCAAAATATCGAAATAATGACATTCAAAATTTGGTAAAAAATATACAAATAAGCATAATAAAATGATTTCAATTAGATTCAGAATATTTAAAATGGAGAGTTTTTTTTTAAATATGTTACACAATTTTTCACAAACCAAATACCAACATTTCTTTTATGCTAAAACATTAAATTTCACACAAAACTTTAAAACATCGTAGTCTGTCATTCTTTTCGATATTGATGAGAGAACGATACGATATGTCGGAGAATTCATACGATATGAAATCAGATCTTGCACCAATATCGAACACCAAAACGTACTAAAGGATATTTTAAAGCGATATATCGCAGATTTTTTGGAAACGAAAATAAAAACGATTCTGGATTGATATCGCATCGAATATATATCGAGATTGATTCGAAAAGCATTGCGATATCCATGTGGAAAATATTGTAGACATATATGTCTGGGATAACACCCAGATCGAACTAACTTCGATAAAAAAAAGTTCGCTAAAATTTTGTACAATAAAATAGTATAACAAGATACGTATGATGAAAAATACAGATTTATATTAGAATGTGTTCCAAAAGATGTGCCTTATAATTGCTGATAGACATAGACATTTTTTTTAAATTCGCGAGAAAGTGTTTACCACAAACGCGTTATTCTGATTGGAAATTATCTTTCAAAAACAGATGAGTTTATCATAGGAATGGTAATTTGAGTACATCTACTGGAACGAGAAAAGTTCTACTAAATAATAACTAAATAACTAATGCTTTGAAAAGAGCATTTTTAAAAATTGATTACTTGTTCACTAACATGATTACGAATGTGAAGTCTAAAAATATACCTTATCATTCCGTTAAATATCACTTGGTTTTTTTTCCTAAACAACATTGAGGTGAACTTTACTTTATAGGGCTGAAAAAATTTCGCAATTTCCAGAATTTTTTTTTCATATAAATTTTCATGGCATTATTTATTTGAATGTAAGGGATTTTCAATATTTTATTATTTATTATTTTGCCACTCCCCTTCCATGAATTTGAGTTTAAATAAAAATTTGAATATTAAGGCGTATCACGTGACCATGATGTCACTTTTTTTATTTTTAGATTTGGTTTCAGCATCGTGTGATAATTTTTAAAATTGTTTTTGGCCGCCTACTTCGTTATTATTCAAAAACCACTTATGACCTCGGTTAGTATACGATTTAAAGTCGGTTCCAGGGGTCCGAGCGGAAAAAAAATTGTTCGTCACTCTCCTCCCACACCCAGAAAAAAACACTATATAAATAATGGTTTTTTACTATTAAAAATAGTCAATAGGATAAATTATTATTTTAATCGGAATATACCATTAAATACTAGAAAATACCATGACTTTGCCATTTACTTTATATGAAAAGATTTATTTTTTGTAAACACGGATAGAAAAGATTTGTTTGAATATGTTTGAATGTAATTAAAAAGTAAAACGAAATTATCATACATGTATTAGGAATGAAGTGTAATTAAATTAAAATCGAAATTGAATTTATTTTTGATCACGTGTAAACATTATTACATTGTCCAGCAGAATCTTACCATAAATATGTTGCAATACCAACATAAAATTTTAATTGCATTTGAATAAACTATTTCTTTGCAATTTACTTTTTTAAAACTATGTCTTTTGCCATCGTTTGAACATATTGATGTTTAAAAACAAACTGTATTCTTCCAACATTCTTCTTCTATACGAAGTTTGCACTCGTTGATCGGCATTTTCTGCGTACGTGTCTTTTGTTGTTCGTTGAGAAAACGTGTTCGCGTCGGTGATAATTTTGTTATTTGTAAATTAAATAAATATATAATTTGTGTTACACAAAGTACAAATAGTAACAGAGTATAATATAGTGCAGTATATAATTTCTGAAAATAATGTGAAAAAACCACAAATGAAAATCTGTGTTTCGATTTCCAAAAAGAATTTGACATGTTTTTTTTACAAAAGCCTCCATGAATTCCTTGCCTACGCTATGTGCTGTACTGAGATCAACTGTACCAAATATAAAGCGAGCCTGGATCGTCTGGTTTAGCGTCTGCTGGTGCAATTGTGCATTCATTGATGCTGTCACTAGTACTTGCAGATTTAAACCAATTATTTATTTATTCATTTACAAATTTGTATATGAATTCAATTATTATAAATTCCCACTGTGCATGTTTAAAGATTTTTAATAAAAATAAATAAAAAAAACAAAATTTTATTTTATTTTCAGGAAAATAAGGAAAATAAATAAAAAAAATATTTAAAAATGTTTCTATGTAAACATACTACTTTTTGAACTGAAACAACTGATATATTTCACTGGAAACATATTTATATTCAGGTCGTTCAAAATCATGTTTTATTTTGAACATAAGTATATATGTTTCGGTTCAAATATTTATTTTATTTGGATTTAGTAATTATTATGTTTTCATTAGAACATACTCCATTTTAGGGGCAACATTAAAATGTTTCCGGGATATTATAATGTAAATCTGAGCTCATTACAACATTGTTCAAGTCTCAATACAATACAATGTTCAAGTCTCAATTATATATTATTTTTACATAAAATTTGCAAACATACATTTCAAGTAACCACTTTGTGGCAACTTAAGTGGTAGCCACACAGTTACCATTAAAGTGTTTGTTCTAAATCATGCGAAATATACTTATTTGCCACCCAATTGCCTGTCAAAAAGCCCCGGGGCGAGGCTTAGTTGCCACAAATTTTGATCCATTTAAGTTTCGGTTCACCTATTTGTAACTTGAACTGTTATTTTAACTTGAACTGTAATTTATGTGTAGATTAAAAATAAAATAATAAAGATCGCAGTGCCATTAACGTGAATGTTTGTCTTGTAAAAAAAAGTAAAAAATATACATGGCGTAATAATAGAAGTCTTTACGAACAGGGTTTTCTACAAACTAGAACTCTAATTTAACAAACGGTTCAAGTTTTCGGGTTAAAGCTTATTTCACCCCCTCTAATTTTTACGCGCACACAAAAAATAATGCAATTTGTGAAAATTTATTAAAATTGTGACTTTCTTTATTTTTTAAATTATGCTTCTGCGGATGTATATTTTTGCGATACAACTTTTTATAAACATATGTAGTGGATGTTATGAATATGTCGTGTATAATAATGTACATTTATTAAATTTTAAAGTTAATTAGTTACATTATATATATATATATATATATATATATATATATATATATATATATATATATATATATATATATATATGTTCCTATTAGGTTATTC
This sequence comes from Dryomyza anilis, assembly GCA_951804985.1. Taxonomy (NCBI): domain Eukaryota; kingdom Metazoa; phylum Arthropoda; class Insecta; order Diptera; family Dryomyzidae; genus Dryomyza; species Dryomyza anilis. The sequence goes on along the minus strand of OX638132.1, from coordinate 9,346,461 downwards.
ATTCTATATTTGCCACATATATGGAACATAATACATTTTTTAATTTGCCACTATTTTACCACTTCATAACAACAAAGTTAGCTCCGCTCATTATCGTATATGTTCCATTATCGGAATGTATGACTTATATATCACAGCATTGTGACATATTATTGCATTGTCCCACACATGTTCTTAGCCACCTCTTCGGAACTAAATTTATGTTCCATTATCAGAATGTATGACTTATATATCACAGCATTGCGACATATTATTGCGTATGTTCCATACATGTTATTAGTCACCTTTTTAGGACGACATATAAAAGGTCGTGACATATAAAAGGTTATGAATTTCGATCGGTCCTATAAACAGAATCGAGTTTTTCAGCAAATTTTAAAATAATTTTGTGAATATTGCTGTGGTTTGACAAGTTTTACAGACTAGGTTATCTTTAAATGTTTTTTTTTTGTTACTTTTAAGAAGCTGTAGAATTTAAAACTTTCAATTATTTTCATATATATGATTAAAAAGTAAATGTTTTGAAATTTTAATTTTTGTTCACAATTTTAATATCTTGAAAAAAAAACATTTCATTAATTCTTAATTTGTAATTTTCATGAAAAGTTATAAATATATAAAATAGAGTAAATATATAAAATAAATTTGACTAAAATTTTAAAACCGTTATTAATCCGAAAATTTTGTGTTACGTTTTTGCTTTTAAAAATGAAGCGGTTTTAAACAAATATCGGTGTCGGTAACGATAAAATGGTCAATAGAAATTGCACACTTCAAGTTCCAACAAATATTTCCAATTAAAAGCCGATAGTGAACCTCTTCTACATTACATCACAAGATAGAAATATTAATTTAGGGCTCGTCATATTGATGGAGTAATAAAATCTATTATGGATGCGCAAATACTAGGCTTGCACTACAGAAACTACTTTGTATTGTATCGATTGATAGATGGATGGATGTATGGCTGAATGCACAACGGACACAACGAAATCGAACGCAGACCTCAATTGGTGCAATATTTAATTTTAATAAATTTTCTCAACACAGACACACACAGTTAATATATATATTGCACAATCAGTAACAATATTTTTTTTTATTAAATTTTTATTGTCCACTCCATGCAAATTAGGTATTATTTTTTCCAAAATTCAATCTGGTTTAAATTATAATAAAAATCACCTTATTATTAACACATAAATTCACAACAAATAAAAACCGTTGACCGTTTGTTTTTCTATAAACAAATTTAAATCGTCAATGCGTCAATGCGCAGGTCAATGCTCAAGTGCGGCCACTGGCTGCCGCGAACAGTCTGAAGTGTTTCCCAGCAAACAGGTATCTTTTAAATGTTTTTCCTGCGCCGACCAACAGAAACAGAAAGACGCGGCCAACGAAGTCTGGCGTTGTTGCTCAAATAATGAGTAACCGGTTAAATGCAGTTTAAACTGAACATTCGGTATTCCAAAATTGTCAAATTATAAAATAAAAATCGAAACAGTTATACGGACTATATATGATATATGAAAAAAATGATTAAATTGTAGTACTCGTCGATTGAAAAGTGTTTCATAAAGCTATTTATTACACAGTAATACATGTTGTATTACATTGCGTATAATCCTTCGGGATTAAAAATAATTTTTAAAAAGATATAACAGTTTATTCTAAGCGGTATTAATAGCAAATCAATTTCTAATCTATTTTAAGTACATTTTTTTTGTTTTCTAAGTGTAGTAGAATATTTTCAAAACTTAAGCAATCAACTATATAATTTTTGTCCTAATGGTTTTTTAATTTGCTCCTTTTTTTGTAATTATTAAATAAATAAAAAATATAATAAATAAATGTACAACTTAAATATAAAATGTACAACTTAAAATTTGTTTTACATTATTTTCAGAATAACACATTGCTGATGTACTGAAGATATTAATGCTTATGAATGTAAGAAAGTATATATAAATATATTTGTAGTTTATTATATTTGTTTTTTTTTTGCGAGAGTTCCATTCCATGTACCTTACTTAAAAACTTATATCCGTATAGAAATTTAGTTCAGATTCTGATTCAAAGCGTGACGCTTTTTAAGTTAAGGCCTAACTATAATCAGCAGTGCCAAGCATGGGCTAATGTCAAAAATGATCGAAAAGTCGCCAAATACTTAAGGCAACCAGAACACACTTTGCACTGCCTATAATGAACTTTAAAAACTTTCACATAAAAAAAATAATTGCCATATTTTATTTTGGTTTTTATTATATTAAAAGATTAAAATATTTGTAAAAATTGGTTTTAATTTAAAAAATACAGAGAAACTCGAATTATAAACAATTAACATCAACATGAATGTGGCGAAACAGCTGATGTGGCGAAACAGCTGATGTGGCGAAACAGCTGATTCCGTACGGAATGTGCGATTCAAACCGCTCGTTCGTTAAGTTAACGAAACTAAACGAAACGACGACTATTCTCAATATGGTTGGGTTATAGAATATGTGGGTAATCGCACGTTTACGTACGCTGGCATGTGTCAGTTCATTCCAATTATACTTAGCCCTTTAGGGAGTGTGCGAGTTTGTCTAAATTAGAAACTAATATAAATTCCGCAGTGTTTACTATTAAATTTAGCAAATTTTCAAGCTATCTAAATTTTACTAAATTGGATGACAGCATACAAACAGATGAATTTTGATTACCTATTTTGACGAATTCCGGTTATCGAATAGCGATCGAAAGAAAACGCTATAACTCAGTTTAGTCTTCAAATATAGACAAACTTGCACACACCCTTAATAACATTTCCATCTGGTTTTATTATTTTAATATATGGCAGATCAGGTTGTGGTAAGTATTATTTAAATCTTGTTTCGTCGTAAGGGGTCAGGTAGCGTTATGGGATTTGAATTTAGGATCACCCTGTGGTCGACCCTGACGACGATTATTTGAGATGACCTTTGGTAGGGATGCCTTATAGTATTTTTCGATTTTTTAACATTTTAATAAATTAGAGTATTCGTTTTTTTATTAAAAAAAAAATTTTGAGTTATTTGTTAAGATCGAATTAATGACTTTATAAATTTAGCACTTACCAACAATATTATATTTTTATGTTTGTAACTTTAATGAGACTTTTAACGGGAAATTTCTTATCATATTCAACAGTGAATTACAATGCATTAATTTTATTCGCTTCTTGATGTTGACAAATTTCACTAAAAGCCGCTTAAATCAGCGGGATATCATTTGATTGCGGGCAACATCACCGCAGGATATATGGTCTCTGATGACCCAGTAGCATTGTTTGTTTATCTATATAGTTATTTTTTGATGGTTTCTTTTGTTTTCTATTTTTTATTATTACCATTGAAGGCTGGCTTCGCAGTGGGCCACACAATAACAAATTTGTTTGTTGTTATTGTTTATTATCATTAACATTAAATGGTAATAAATTTATATTGTAACCAATGCGCGCGCATGCAATGTCAATAGATACAAAATAATCAAAGTGCTTAGGGCGGGATTTGAAGAGAAATCAATCAATTTAATAGCACAATCAAACTAATAGAGGCAAACATAAACATATTTTGTGTTTTTACGTGATCACTGTATAAATCTTAAAACTTTTGAAAAATGCTCAAAATATTGCAAATTCATTTAATGAAAAAATCAAATAGTCAAAACCTTAATAATTGAAAAATATTCATGTTTTAGTTTTCAAACATGACAAAATAAACAACTTACTAAAAAATGTAATTGTCATCTAAATTATAAATTTGACATTAATTAGCGTAACCAATGCTTTTATTGAATTATATTTACAAAAAATTAATAAAAATTAAATGTTCACTAAAAATAAAATATTTATTTTATCATCACCTGAATATTTGTTTGCCGCATACGCCATTGAGTCGGTTTCGATCAGGGCTATGAACCGAAATTTTATTCTCTGTGGTTCCAGTTCCGGTTCTATAAAAAAAATTAAAAAATGGTTCCCGTACCGGTTCTTAAATTAATTTTTATTTCGGTTTCAGTTCCGGTTCTATAAAAAATAAAATAACGATTCCAGTTCCACAAACATGCCAAAAAACGCAATAAAAATATAAATATTTTTTATTTTTACGTAAAACATAATGATATTTATCTATGTATATAAAAATTAATTGCCATGCATTAGTCTCGCAAAAACATGAGAACGGAAAGACTGATTTGGAATTCGAAAAACTCCCATGGAAAAACCGGAAAATCGAAATTTGTATTTTGTATGAGAATGCATTAAGTTCACAACCAATGGGAATTGCATTTTAATAATGAGGATTCGTTTATATAGCCACTACGGATAGATTGTACAAATGGAGTCGCACGTCCCATACAACCAAATTTTTTTTTAAATGCTATTACTCCTGACCTCCTAAGAGGAGCTCTTAATAATGTGACGCAATATGTTTTTCCCTTCAGACGTTTTTCACATGTCGAAGATGTAAGTAAGGACATTTTAGTTTGTTGCATTACAAACTATCTGGACACAAAAAACTGCATATTTCTGCAAAAGTTGGTATATTCCAAAACTCCATTATATCTTTCTGCTAAGCTACGTCATTGCGTTTAAAATTTTATTTTGCCAAAATTGAACTATCTACAATTCGCAATTCGACTCTGGAATTCATTACCACTTAATATTTAAAATATAAACAGAATGTACACACAAAAAAATATCACCAAAAATTTCACCAACTACCAACTATTCATCATATTTATGATTTCATTCATTGAACTAAAATCGTATTTTTTAAATGTTTTTCATTTTCAATATTTTTTTAACATCAAATTTCAAACTTAAATTTGTCTCCATTTACACATTTATAATTCTTATACGATTTATAATATTTAATTGATAATTATGCGAAGACTCCATTTCATCATATTAATGTATAAGGTTAATCATATTGATGAATTTTGCTCATCAAACCACAGACTTGTGCCAATGCTACTCAGGCCTGTGCCAACGCTGCTATCTAAGCTCGTTCAAAGACTGTAATGATAACTATGTTACAAGCCTGTATTTCAGGATTGTAACATGGCTTAACAAAAGTCGTCAACAAACATTTTTTTTTCATCAGATAAGTATTCTTTAACATGGAAACAACACATAAATGTCACAATAGTCACAATAGTAATTTACTCAAGTTAAAGTCGGTACACATGCATTATTAGGCATGGGACGAAAAGTTGTCGAGACGGAATTTGGAATTTCCTTCAGCATATGCGGTTAAGATAATTTGACAATTTTTATATGTGGCTCAATATTGTGTCAATATGGGTATGCCGAGGACTGTGTGGAGTCCGAGAATGAAAATTTTGCCAGGCTTGTGTCCAACATAAACTAAAGAGACGTGTTTGAAATCTGGGAATTACAAATGTGCCAGTCCTATGTCTAACTTGGTATATCAAGACCTGTGTGGAGTCTGTGAGTGACGATTGTGCCAGACTTATGTCTAACCTAAACTAATGAGGCTTGATTGATATCTGGGAATGACAAATGTGCCAGGCTTCTGTCTAGCTTGATATATCAAGGCTTGTGTAGAGTCAGTGACTAACGATTGTGCTAGCCTTGTGTCTGGCCCGATATACCAAGCCTTGGTAGTCAAGCTTGTAACAAGGCAGGCACTTTGGTTGCAGCCTCGAAATTCCTACCTGGGATGATAAGGGGCTAAATAAACTTTTACATAAAGTAGAAAATAATTTGTGTTTGTATTCAAACGTCGTGGGTTTCATTTCTACATGTGTTTTAAACTAACAAAATAATATTGGTATAAAAAAAAGCATATGTATATGCATTATATGAGTCGCATGGTTTCATAGTCGTATTTAAGTTTACTCGCGGGGACACGATCTTAAATGTAAGTACCGCGGTACGGTATACTGTCAACATTAATTATAATATACATCTTTTGAGAAATAAGTGAATGAAATATTTGTCAAAAATACAAAACATATTTTGTATGACAATCAATATGTATAAAGAAAATTATCAAAACTCAACATTGGTCGTGAGTATTGGTCGTACAACGCTGGTGAAAATCCAGTGGATCATCTTTGGTCGAAGTCACCATATAGGACCAATACACGTCTGCGTAGCAGACAGCATGTAAACCAGCCTCGGTTAGTCTTCTTAGGAGACTGTTTATGGTAACGACCCAGAGTAGCCGTGAGAGAATGCCACCCTGTGCTGTACCGCGAAACACCCTTCCCCTTAGAGTAATATTGCACTGCTGATAAGTGATGGATCTGTTGCACGACATATGACGTACCCAGTGTAAAATAACTGGGTCTACGTCCAAGGGGTAAGATCAGTGTGTCAGTGTGGACGTTATTAAAAGCACCCTCAACTTCAATGAAGGCTGCTAGAGTGAGTTAAATAATATTTACATAGTGCGTGTTATATTTGTACTCAAAATGGTGGGGCCTACAGTTTATTGCCGACTCCGAACGGCGGGGAGAGCTTTTCATAGGCAATGTTTTACTCTCGTAGGTTTGCCATTTACTGCCGAAAAGTAGTGCGGTATTGAACAATGTTTCTATGAAAAGATGAACCGGTGACATTTCGACTCGCAGTCCAACGCACTAACCAGTGAGCTACCGCGGCTACAATTTAAGTATTAACTAATATTAAAAAATATTTGGTTAAAAAAACTTTGATGCAAATATAATATGTATACGGCACTGAAAGGTAACGTAGATTACGGAAGTCACTCCGTTTTTTTTAAATACGGTCCGTTAACAGTCCATCGATACTGCAATACTGAAAAAAGGTTTCGAACACCGCTTTCGATGTCACGTTTTGTCCGTTCTCTGTACCGTATACGGCTCCGTAATACGGTACGTTTACAGAATCTGATTCTCTATTTGCTGTACCGTAAATGGCACGTATACGGAACGTTTTCTTTCTTGGGAAGCTTAAGTTGGTTACTTCTAAGTTTGTCTTATAGTCCGGTTTTAAAAATTATGCTGATCGGATGAATTAGATAAATACCATTATAAATTACGACATACTTAATGTTGAATGAAGTAAGTGCAGAGTGGAAACTAAAAAAAATTATTTTTCTGTAAAATTCATTTTGTAAGTGGTATTCGAAAATATAGATAGGCGGTTTTTCAGTATCACCAACGATATGTTACATATTTTCAGTAAAAGCAATTTAAATATAAGGTTAACCAAAAATTTTACAACAATACGGAATTGAATTTTTTTGTTGCTATATTTTAAACTAACTAATCAACTCGATTTTTCCTATGGACATTCAATACATCATTTCTATATAAAAATTAATATTTTAATATTAAAAAAATATAAATATATTAAATGAACAATATATATATATATATATATATATATAAAGTATTTTATATTGTTTAATATTATGTAAATTGTATTTTTGAAATTATGTGGCTAGTTTTGAAAATTAAATTTTAATTAAATCCAAATTATTAATCCACTTACCGCATCGATCGATGGTTGAATTGTTTTGAATTATTTTTTATATCTGGCAAGAAATGCAAAACAGTTTGGGAAGCACGGCAAATAATTTGCGATTTGCATAGAAATAGTGATGTCACTTTATTTTTATATTTTTGATATACTTAAAAAGTGTTATAAATGAATTTGCATGAATTATATCGTGATTTACAATATTAAATAAGTATTTTTAAATTAAATTCCGTATATTATACATATTAATTTATAATAATGTATAATGTATATTAATTTATAAGAAATGTTTAACACTTTTTTAGGTTTATCAAAAATATATAAATAAATATATATCCATTGAATAGTATTTATGTGTGGCAACACTGTAACCGTCAAAATACAAAACAACTAAAATATTAGCGCGAAAATGATACAAACAAACAGTTTTGCGCACACAGCAGCTGTAATTATTTAAAAGTTTTATTTTGAATAAAGATTAAGTAAATAACAGTGAAATATGTCTACTACTCCAACTAAGGCGCCCAATCATGCCGCACAGTACAAGACACCCAAGAAAAGCGAAACCAAAGTGAGGCGTACGCGAACTCCCAGCCTCAAGGCGGTGGAGAACATTGTGTCCAAAAGCGACGACGAGCCGAATGCGGATAAGCCACCGTCCACATGCAGACGTTCTGCACGCACACCAAGTCCCACAAAGCGATACAACAAAAGTCAATACGAATTAACGGACAGCGGCAGAAAGCGAGTGTTATCCAGCCAGCAGCAGGTCATCGATATATCAGACGAAAACGACCAGGACGAGCAGGATCCGGAACATGAGCAGGAAAATGCCAAAGCGTTGGAGAGCGCAAGGCAGGCCGCTTTGGAGCTACAGCTGCTGGAGGAGAGCGATGTGACGGGTCGCAGCATGTTCGGTTTTAATACGCCGAAAAAACGTGATGGCATGGCGCTGGCTGCAATGAACACGCCAAAGACGCCGAAAACACCGCGTGCGTTGACAAAGACGCCTGCCAAAACGCCGGACACAAAGCGCAAAAAGGTTGAGCCAAAGACGCCATCACATGTGCGGCACAAAATGAAAAATCGTGAGTAGATGCGTTTTAAAGTTCTTTTTATAAAATTGTCTTCAAATTGCTTGCTACAGAAATTGCGAAGCTGGTGGAGCTTAATTCCGAGTCCGACTTCTCGGCAGATGGCAGCGATTTTGCGCCCTCGGACGAAGAAAACAGTTCATCGCAAGAGTCCTCATCATCTGCGGCTGATGACGATGAGGCAGATAACGATGCCAACGACGAGCCGAAAACGCCGCGCAAGGCACGTCGTCCGATAATTGTACCCGTGCTACCGAAAACACCATCTGCTGCGCGCCAACGTCAAACAGCGCGCACCAAAAAATCGGCCGCCTCAGCCGCCGAGTATGTGCCTGAAAGTGATGGCTACTTTCAATCGCATTCGAGCAGCAAAATACTAACCTCGGATCATACGTTAGATCGTCTGAAGAATCCTCGTTTGCCAGCGGACCGACTGTTCAGTCTGTTGGCTACCATGAAACTATCCGACGAACATGAGCAATCGATTGGCGCCATTATGGAGGAGTATCGCACGTATTTTCCCAAGTGGCTGTACATTCTAAACGAAGGCTTTAACATAATGCTTTATGGGCTGGGCTCGAAACGTAATTTGCTGCAGTGCTTTCATCGTGAGTTGCTGTCGCAGCAGACGGTGTTGGTGGTGAACGGCTTTTTTCCCAGTCTCACTATCAAAGACATACTGGACAACATCACAAACGAAATACTGGATATTGGCGCCAGTCCGGCGAATGCTCACGAGGCAGTCGACATCATTGAGGAGGAGTTTGCACTAATACCAGAAACGCATTTATATCTCATTGTGCACAACATTGATGGCGCTATGCTGCGCAATGGCAAGGCACAGGCGATATTGGCGCGGTTGGCCAAGGTACCAAATATACATTTGCTTGCGTCCATCGATCACATCAATACGCCTTTGTGTAAGTAGTTTTGGAGATTTTGAAATGTTTTGCATTTCTATATTTTATATGTTTTTCTAGTGTGGGACCAGACCAAGTTGAGCCATTTCAATTTCTCTTGGTGGGACTGTACCACAATGCTGCCCTACAGCGATGAGACCGCGTTCGAGAACTCGCTGCTGGTGCAGAACTCGGGCGAGCTGGCTTTGTCCTCGATGCGCAGCGTCTTCTCGTCACTGACGACCAACACGCGCGGCATTTACATGCAGATTGTGAAGTATCAGTTGGAAAACAAGGGCAATCCCAATTATCAAGGTGCGTTAAATTGTACACAAATTTGGTTTGTGTATTTAGAAATGCAACATAATTCGGTTGGCCTTTCATTTAAGGAACTTGATTCGAATTTTAAATTACAAATCGAAAGATATTTCTTCAAGTATATTAAATTATTTAATTATTAATTAATCTGTTAATCTATCTATCTATCTATCTATATATATATATATATATATATATATATATATATATATATCTATCTATCTATCTATCTGTCTATCTATCTATCTATCTATCTATCTATCTATCTATCTATCTATCTATCTATCTATCTATCTATCTATCTATCTATCTGTCTATCTATCTATCTATCTATCTATCTATCTATCTATCTATCTATCTATCTATCTATCTAACTATCTAACAATCTAACTATCTACCTATCTATATAAAACTCTTGGTCCGTATATCTGTCCGTCTGTTCCAGCATTAAGACGATATAAAAAAAATTACAAAAAAATACAAGCAAAAATAGAAAAACAAAAACACAAAGACAAAAGCAGAAACAAAGCAAAAGAAAAATCAAAAACACTAAATTAAAAAATGCAAGGATAAAACTAAATACAAAAGTAAAAATGTAAGCTAAAGCACAAAAGCAAATATTCAAATACAAAATCAAAAACAAAAGCAAAACCACAATCAAATGCAAAAAACAAAAGAGAAATCCAAAACACAAAATCATAAGGAAAAACAGAAGCAAAAAATAAAAGCTAAAGCACAAAAAAAATTCAATAACAAAAGCAAAACAAAAAAAACACAAAATTAAAAACAAGAGAAAAAAAAAAACAAGAAACAAAAGCACAAAAGCAAAAGCAAAAATGCATTAACATAAGAACAAAAGCAACATCTAAGTCACGAAAACAAAATTAAAAACACAACCGAAAACTCGAAAACAAAATCTAAACCCATTAACAATAGTAAAAATGCAAAAAATACCAAAACGAAAAGCAAAATGAAAAAAAAAAACAAAAACATAAGAAAGAAGCAAAAATAAAAACTTAAACAAAAACATAAAATCGAATACAAAAAAATGACGCGAAAACAAAAGCACACACAAAGCAAAAATAAAACCTAAAACACAAAAACAAATGCAAAAACAAAATCTAAAATATAGACGTAAAAACAAATAAACTAAAGCAAAATCAAAAAACAAAATCTGTAATACATAAACAAAAGAAAAAACACAAATGGAACACGAAAAGGAAAATACGAATAAAAGCAAAAACACAAAAACAAAAGAAAACTCAACAAAAAAAACAAAAGATAATAAAAGTAAAAACAAAGAAACAAAGTCAATCTCAAAAACAAAATCAACAACAAATACAATAACAAGCAAAAAAAAAACTCTAAAGAAAAAAAGCTAAAGAAAAGCAAAGCAAAACCAAAACAGGAAAAACAAAAGGTTAAAACATAAATAAAAATAAAAGCAAAAATCAAAACAAACAAAAATATAAAGAAAATAAATAAATGAGCAATAAACTAACAAATAAAAATTAAGAAAATCTAACAAAATTTTATAAAATCAAACCTCATTTCGATGAAGAGCAGCATACACTTTTTTTTTATAATTTACAAAATATTTCTTCTATTACACTTTTCTCCATTATATTGAAATTGAACAGCTTTGCTAAAAAAAACTGGTTTAAAAAAATAAAATTCCTTTGCGCATTCCAGATATATATATATATATATATATATATATATATATATATATATATATATATATATATATATATATATATTATATATATATTTTAACTTAATTTTCTTTTAATGAATTCTTAAAATTTGTTGTTTTTCCACCAAATTATTGTAATGTCTTTAATAAATATTATCTAAAAAAAAATCCCTAAGGCATGCTGTTCAAGGATCTCTACTGGAGCTGTCGCGAGTCTTTTCTTGTCAGCTCTGATTTGGCATTGCGCGCACAGCTTACCGAATTCCTCGATCACAAACTCGTGAAGTCAAAGCGTAGCATCGATGGTTCCGAACAGCTGACGATACCAATTGATGCAGCATTGTTGCAGCAGTTTCTCGAGGAGCAGCAACAGCCACAGTCTAAATAATAAATATTGTTTATTTCTTTTTTTTGTTTAATGCATTTGTTATATTTTCTATTGAATAAATTATTTGTTTTGCTACTGCTAATGCTTTAGCAGACTTCGTACTTCGTAATAAAAACAGCATAATTTATCTAATTAATAGAACATATTTTATTTATTTAATTATCAATCTATTTATCAATTAAATTAATTTTGTTGCATTCAAAATGCTTTAAGTTAATTACAATATATATATATTTGTTTGTAATTTGTTGTAGTTTTAATAATAATAATTATAATAATCATTATCATAGTAGTTAGTAGTAGTAATAATTAAATTTGTCGTTCAATTTCTTTTGCTGCTTCTGCACATCTTTCTGCTCAACAACTCAAGTTTTGCTACATAGAAATTTAAACAATTTTTTCTTATTATTATTGATACTAACAAATACTTGAAAACAACAAATTAATTTGTTTACACATATTTTTGTATGTTATTCATGTTTATTAATACTTGTAGATAATATTTAAAACTGAAGTAAAAAAAAATATATATATTTCTGTAAAAATATATTTAAATTTATATGGTGGTCTGTGTATGATTTTTGAACATGCTCCTCGATCAAGCGGATGCTATTGTAGTACGTCATAGTGATAATCAGAATTCAATTTTTTAATTCTCATTACCAACCAAGCACTAAAAAGTTTAAAGTTTACTGATTAAAACCATAAAAGTTAGTAATAAAAATCGAATTGAAGGTGTAAATACTAACAGTTTGAAGATGCTCTTAAAAAATGTCCTGCAGCTCGTTTCTGTAAATCAAGTGATCAAATTAAAAATGCATCAAATACTTTTTATAATATTAATAAACAAACTCGAAATTTAAGTTCGTTCTACAACGATGATATTAACTAAATGCTTCAAGAAATATATAGAAAATTTAAATTGGTAAAGTGAGATAAAATGTCAAAGTGACAAAAATACAATATACGATTACAATTAGACTCCGCCTTTTACGCTTTTTCGGTTACAACTCGGTTACTGTGAACGAAAAACAACCGAAATTGGTTACATAACGGAACTTCTTGTAGGAGGTTGCTCACCGATTTAGATGTTATCACAACCTCATGATCACCGATTTAGAGGTTGCCACAACCTCATGATCAACGTTTAAAACTGCTCCATCGCTAAACATTGCAGCCGACAAGCAGACTCATTTATGGCCGAGGACAACTGGGGGGCGATTCGAAAGTGATATTACTCGCATTCTAATAAATGATACTTTCGTAGTGTGGCTTTCGCACTCAAATTTGGAAATTTCGTATCCTATTCAATTCCGTTAGATTGTATGAATTTGCCTTCTTAAGGCTTTGTTCTTCGAATTAAATTGACTTTCGTATCGCAATGACTTTCGAATCGTTATACTTAGTAAAGCTAGAATCACACGATTGATGCAAAACATCAACAATCAACACAATTTTGTCGAATATCAATAAATGAGGGGAAATTTCATGTTGACGCAATTTTGTATCAATTTAAAAATTTTATTTTTGTGTCAGTTTCAATACAAAATTTGAAAAAGCATCAACCAAATTGAGTCAATTTTTGTTGACGACTCGAGTATCAACAACATATATCAATTTTTGAATTGATGCAAACTGAAATTGATGTTATTTAGTCAATCGTGTGATTCGAGCTTCACCCCCCTGCTATCCAGCTGAATGTTTTCCAATTAAATTTTGTTTATGGCTTTCTTGAAAACAAATCAAAGATTAGAAATATCATGTAGGATTTCTGTAGATTACAACCTTACTGCCATTTTTTTTTTGAATATCTACTAAGTTTCACAGCACTCATACACTCTAAATCAATTGTACTGAGAAATCATTTCATGTTCAATTTTATTAATAAAAATTTAATGGTATAAATTTGTTTCCGGTAAAAAAAAAGCAAAATTTGTGTATGAAGGTCCGTTAACGTACCGTCTAAACGTACTCTCGACGAATTCACACCGATTTGTATCAAAGATATCGGTCCGTAAACGTACCAACGCATCGTAAACTAAACTGATTCAATACGTATATTGTCAATAATAAAGTGCCGTTATCCGTCTAAAAGTTACGCTTAACTGATTCGAAATACGTTTCAATGTTCCTCTTTATACGTTTACTGGACCGTTTTCGTATTCAGAAAACGGTACGTTTACGGAACGAATAGTTTACCGTATTGCTGTTCTGTTTTGTTTCTTGAGTCACTTGTCTAATAAACATCTTCGATTCATTTATCTATAATATCGGCACTATCATGCCAAAAGGGCGAATGTGTAATTTTTGACATTTGCGTTCTTTTTACATTTTTTAATGCGAGCCCAAAAATCTTAATATTTCTGACACTTTTACTACTCCTAAAACACTCATATTTGAGTACTAAAAAGAGCCCAACAAGGCTCCCAACCGCTGGGTAGAAGGCACCATTTTATGAGCCCAAAAACCTTCATATTTCTGGAACTTTTATTACACCTCATATTTGAGCACTGAAAATATCCTAAAAAGGCTACTGAAACTTGGGTAGTGCACACGCTTTTAAGCGCGCAATATCCCCGTATTTTTGATCATTCTTACAATATTCACATTTTTGAGAATTCTCAGACACTACAATTGCTTCATTTTTGGAGTTTTTCTTTCTTCAGAAGTATAGAATGTGTCTGAAATTAATCCAATATATTACATGTTCATGTTTATCTTAGTCCAGTCATCCGTGAGAAAATGCATTCATTTTAAAAAATCCATTTAATATGTAGGTTTAACTGTTGAATTTACACTAATATTTTATTATTTTTCATTTGAATTCAAATTCAAAACGAATATAAGTATATCAAGACTCCTAAAACCAGCATAAATAAGATACTTTATGACTCCCTTTTCTGAGTGCTCCTAAAATAGTCTTAAATTTGATGATTTTATGAGTTTGATTTGAGGGGGCTCCTAAAGCGCTCATAAATGGGACTCTTTTATGAGTCAAATTTTGGACCGTTCCTAAAAAGTTCTAAAATATAGAACTTTTATGAGTCTATTTTCTGAGCGCTCAGAAACAATTTTATTTTTGGTACTTTTAGGAGTCTAATTTATGAGGGCTCCTAAATAACTCCTAAATATGAATCTTTTATGAGTAATATTTTTGAGAGCTCCGAAAACAGTCTTTAAATGAGATTCTTTTAAGAGTAATTTTTCTGAGCGCTCATAAAACACTCAAAAATTTGTCTCCTTTATGACTCCAATTTCAGAGCGCTCCTAAATTGCTTAATGGGTTCAAACTTTAAAATTTGATTTCCCAACATTTTTAAAAATGCACATTCGCCCCCTTTGACGATATCTGGTTTTAGTGTTTGGCGCTGATATTCGACAAATGTTGTGTAAACTAAAATTGAATGAAGAATATCTTCTAGAATGTATTAACCCTTGAAGTTCTCCTTTACTAGATTATTTTAAAGTTACTTCACATAATAATCACTGACATGAAATTCAAAATATTTTTTTTTTATAGTTTTTTATCTTAAATACATACAATATAGAAAAATCTAGCAAAACTGGGAGAGATACATAATTTTTGGATTATTTTTATGTGTGCAAAACTTTGTTGAATAGTTTTATACACGGTGTTTTGTGCAACCATGTCAATAAGTTAGAAATGTTTAATTTTGCACCCAGTTTAACCCCCATATTTTGTAAAACGAAACGATATTTTCCAATCATATTTTCCAAAAAACGTCAGAAATTTCACTGACAGAATTTTTTGTATTGAATGAAATAAAAACGACGAAGAAATGAACAAGTAAAACAAAATGTTACTGGAATTTTGGACGAATTACTTTTCGTTTTACAAAATAAGGGGGTTAGATCCAGTGAATATTTTTGAAAAATATGATAATTTTTTAATTAAAAAAGTACGTAAAGTTGAAATTTACAAAAATAAAAATACAAATTTGGATTTTGTCATTGATTTTCTCAAAATTTCGTTAAATAGCATTCCATTTTTGTAATTTATGCTGCAGAAATAATTAAAACAGTGGCCGGGTCTAGTGATTTGATGGTTGAAATAATAAAAAAAACGATTTGTTAGGAAATATGATAGAAAATATGTTATGTGAAGTAATATGAAAATGATTATAATATAATAAATGTTCAATATGATTGAAAGATTTTTTTTTTGTAAACACTTAGGTAAATAGAAAATATTTGGAAAGGTTATTTTGGAAAAGTGTAAAAACAGACAGCTTCTGCTGCAAACTCCATCTTTATCTATTTGAAATATGTTGAACAAATGTTTCTAAACCGTCTCGACGCTGCCCAACATTTTGTCTGTGGTACAACGATGAATGCTGCTCAATAGGGACGCTACAAAAGTAGAGCGACAGGGACTGCAAACGACGCCATATTTCTTGCCGCTCTTTGGACATTTCTCTTCAGTAAGGTTTGCCAACAACGAGTCAAAATTATTAAAATTTACTACCGAAATTCGGAGTCAGTGGCCTCAACGTTAAGACCGCTACGTCCAATTTATGGTCGTCATAATCGTCCTAGCAGATCAACAATTGAGCGTCTAGTGGAAAAATTTGATCCACAGGCACAGTACAAAATGTTACCGTGCCAGTGAGACAAAGAAGTGTCCGTAGTGTCGAGAATATTGTTGCCGCTGAGGCTTCAGTTGAAGAAAGCCCAAATGTGTCTCTCACACGTCGTTCTCAAGCGTTGGGCATCTCTGTGACGTCCTTGTGGCGAATTTTGCGAAAAGATCTTGGTCTACATCCTTACAAAATCAAATTGACGCAAGAACTGAAGCCGCTTGACCACCAGAAGCGTCGTATGTTCGTGAATTGGGCTGAGATTTCACAGATTACAAAATTTCACAGCGTTAAACCCCCCTCTCTGTTTGCATAATTATAATTCGATGCATTGTGTGCAGACAAAAGTGAATGAAATAAAAAGTTTTACAAAAACAAATTTTATATTTAATTTTTTGTGTTATTTTTGCATTTTGTTTTACATTTTTTGAAAATTATAAAAAAAAAAAATACAATCAATCATCAATAATAAAAATAGCATTTAAAACAAAATTATTTTTAAATAATTTCATTAGCATTATTTCTTTCTTTTATTTGTTGTTTTTCTTTTTCTTTTTGTTGTTGTTGTGAAATTTTGCTTACATAATAATAAAATATTTATAATTAAAAAGTTTTAAATTTAGTTTTTAGAAAAAAAAAATACATAAAATTAAATTTTTGTTTTAATGTGTTTTGTAGTTGTGGTTTTTGTTGTTGTTGTTGTGGGGGTTTTTGCAATTTCATAAAATTTGGTTAAACCAAAAATTGTGGTTGTATAGTTTTTGATAATTTTTTTGTTGTTGTTTTTATATATAATATGCTTAAATTTTAAAACAATGTGGTTGTTGTTGTGATTTTAGGAAAGATTTGCGCGAACGAACGAACAACTGCCGACAAACGGAACAACTTGGCTGCTTTATTTTGTTTTTTTTTGTTTCTTTTGTGGTTTTTGGTTTTGTTTTAAACTTAAACATTTATTTCTTTTATCATTATCATTATTATTTTGTTTTTATTTTTAAGTTGTCTAATGAAAAATGGCAAAAACAACATTTAGCAATTGAAATAAATGTTGACAGTGCAACATGTTGTATGTTTAGAGACAATAACGTGGCTGCTGCAGCAACACATTGTAGTTTATAAGAAATGCTTTCTTTTTCTTGTTGCTGCTGCTACTGTTGCTGTGCTTAATGCTGCCATTGCTGCCGCTTTTCATTTGTGTTGCTATGTTGTTGGTTGTTCTTAGATTAATGTTGTTGTTGTTTTTGTTCTGTTTCTTGTTGAATTGAAAAGTTTGCTGTTGTAGAATTAGTTTTGCTGCTGATTTTAAGTTGTTTAAAATAATTTTGTTGTTGTTGTCGTTGCTGCTGCTGTTGCTGCCGCCGCCACAAACATTAACGCCGCTGCTGCTATTTAGCTTTCAGCTCATTTTCACGCGCTTCCTTGGTGGTCCAATTGGTGGGATTTGTTGTGTCGCAAGCGCTCGAAATGCCTCCGCAATGAGGTGCGAATGTGTTGTGATCATGTTCTGCCAGCCAGAGGTTTCCATCACGTCGGTGGCATGACTGCAAAGTACCAAAAGAAAATCTATTTTTAATAACATTCAAATATATTAAACTCCAAAGTAAAACTTACGTATTTATGAAATCTATCGTTTGTGCTTTCAATTGATCCGCACTATGGAGATCGGCCAGTATAAGGGTTTCAGCTGCGGTTTCCACCGAGAGGTTCACGCACAGCGCTTCCTCGCACATTACTTTCAGCTTTTCTAGCGCATACTAAATAAGAAAAATAATAAAATTTAATTAATACAATTCATTGTTATAGTTGCGCAATGAGTAGTGATGGCTTTTTTTTTTCGGTACCCAATATTTTATATTGGTTATTTGGTCAATATGTTTAACAATTTCGTTGTATGCAAGTAGATGAATTTATTTTGTTATTATATTTACTCACTATATTTAACATAGAATCGTTTTACAAGAAAAAGTCACCAACTATATTTTCAAAATAGCAATCATTTCATTAACAAAAATTATTATATATCTGTCAATTTTTAATTGATGTCCTCCATATTTATACAAAACGATAAGAAAATGTAAATGTATCAATTAGTATTTCAATTTCAAAAATATATGAATTACTTTTTATAATAAAGGGTTTTTCAATTAGGGCGCTACAAAAGTGTTTTTCAAGGGTTCAACAGGGACGCTACATTTCTTGCCGCTCTTTTGACATTTCTCTTCAGTAAGATTTGCCATTTCATGATGGAAAGATATACGAGCCAACAACGAGTCGAAATTATTAAAATTTACTACCGAAATTCGGCGTCAGTGGCCTCAACGTTAAGAGCGCTACGTCCAATTTATGGTCGTCATAATCGTCCTAGCAGATCAACAATTGAGCGTCTAGTGGAAAAATTTGAATCCACTGGCACAGTACAAAAAGTTCCCGTGCCAGTGAGACAAAGAAGTGCCGAGAATATTGCTATCAGAATATCCATCATGAAATGGCAAACCTTACTCCATCATGAAATGGCAAATGTCAAAAGAGCGGCAAGAAATATGGCGTCGTTTCTGTCCCTGTCGCTCTACTTTTGTAGCGTCCCTGTTAAAAACCCTTTAATAAGAAGAACAAAAATATTATTGTGTTCACACATTTTTTATTAAAAATATAAATAGTAATAAATTTATTATTACGTGAATGCAATTAAATGATTTATTGTATTTACAACTACATTCCAAATAAATGGCCTGAATATAAAAAAGCATGAATATAAAACTGACCTGAATATAGGATACGCCCCATTCATGTATTTTCCGGTAGTCACACGATAATAAAAATATACATGATTTGGGTGCTAACTAATTAAAAATGATTTCAATGTAAATCAATTTTTAATTGGTTTTACTAAATACTAATAAATCTATTAAAAAACTTGTCGACCGAAATAAATTTTCAGTTGTTGTTACTAATTAATTATCAATGATAAATTAATTCTCAATAAAACATTTAATATATGTAACAACTTTAATTTCAATATAACCAAATTAGGTTATTAATTGTTCTTCAATTAAAGATTTCTCAATTTTTATCGAATTTTGAATTCAATACAACTAAAAGTTACATCGGATGAGTTTCAATTAAAAATTAATTGCATTGATTAACATTTTTATTATATATACATAGTTTTTTATTTCAGTGTAGGCAACAAACTCAGGATATAACATTTGCATAAAAATTTATTTGGTGACTTTTACTTTTACAACGGCGATATAAATGATCTATACCTATAAAAAAAGTATTCAATATATGACCATAAATATTGGGTACCCATTACCCAAAAGTATCGAAAATTGTTTATCACTAATGAGGACTAGCTTACCTTATCAGCTGCGGCTAGGAGATCATCGGCCATTTTATCCAAGTTTGGCGCTTTTCCTGTGTAAATAAAGCGTAGCATTTCCTTGAGAACCTCATGATCAACATCTCTTATGGCTACACGATTCAATTTGCGCTCCTCCATCTCGTGCTGGAACATGGCGGCGAACACATCACTGCGTGCTGAGCGAGATACAAAAAAAAAAAGAAATATGCAGTTAGTATAAATGTTTTCAAATGCGTTGAATACAACAATTTGTAGAAAACTTAAACTGTCAGTCGGTAATAAATAATAATAATAATAGTTTGGCACTACAGTCCTATAAGGACTTAGGCCGAGCTCTCTCACCATTTTGAGCTGTGCGTGTTATATTTGTACTCAAAGTGGTGGGACCTACAGTTTATTGCCGTGTAGAGCTATCGCGGCTAAACAGTACACATCGGTAATAACAGTACACATTAAAACAAAAAAAAAAAAAAAACAGTTTCACTAACCCGTATCGTCCATGTGTGAATATATGGACACAGTTGTAACGATGCTACAAAAATACGTGTAACGTTAAAAGTAAGGCACATAAAAGATCAAACTCAATTATTAGTTCTTCGTAAAACTTGTAGCTAAGTGTGTAAAAAATATCAAGTAAATACTCTGTCTCATTATTAAATGGTAGTGTCTCAAAGTTAAGCAATATTTAAAAACGAGAGCATAAGGTAAATGTTTATAAATTGAAAAATAAATCAAGCTATATTATTTTTAATATTTTTATCGTATTTGTACACCTCGCCCTGTCATATCCTTACAACCAATAAACAAATACATGGCATATTCATGATACTTGAGTCCTAATTAGTATGTCAAAGAAGTTTTTTTTTATCAAAATTCGAAAAAAGAAGTAGGAAAGATTCGGTTTAAAAACAAGCACAAACCTAAAATCACAAGATTGATATGAATCAACGCAATTTTGTCAAATATCAATAAATGAAGGAATATTTCCTTTTGGCATAAATTTGTCACGATTTCTGTTTTTCGGTCAGTTTCAGTACAAAAATTTCAAAAAGTATCAACCAGATTGCGTCGATTTTTGTTGACACCTCGAGCATCAACAACATACATTAATTTTTGCATGAATACAAACTGAAATTGATACAATTTAATCAATCGTATGATTTGATTTAAGTTTATTTTACACACGATAACAAGCATTAAATTATTTTGGATAAAATTTAGTCAATCGTGTAATTTGATTTAAGTTTATTTTATACACGATAACAAACATTAAATTATTTAAGCCACGAAAAGAAACTCATTTGCATTTTATCCACAAACGCCGTTTTTTGCAAGCAAATTTAAACGTGTAGGTTCTTGTAAGAGGCAACATGTATGAAAAGAATCTCATTTTCATTTTCTCCACGAACAGAAGCATACAACTATTTTTCACGAATAGAAACACATTTGTATTATCCCTACGAACAAACGCCGTTTTTCGCAAGCAATTTTAAACGTGTAGGTTTTTGTAAGAGGCGTCTGTATGGACATATAAATGACTATAATAATAAAATTAAGAATGTGTACTAGTCTGTTCAAATTTGAACTACATTTTCGCGTTTAAAACTGAAGTAGATAATCTGTTGAATAATATTCTATATGCTTCCTTATCATGCAATTTAGATTGCTCAAAAATTCGCTAAATTGAATTTACAAAATTACCGACATTTTTTGTTTTGTTTTCAAATTTGGACAAACTCGAACGCACTATTAATGAAAAGAGTCGATATGTAAAACAATTACCCCCTGGTTAAATTAATAGTGGATATAACAGTTTGTACAACTGTCGATAATTTATAAAACAGTTGATGCAAAACAGTTACCCCTTATTTTGTAAAACGAAAGTCGTAAAAAAAACGTCAGAAATTACAGTGACATATTTTTTGTGTATTAAATAAAATAAAAACGACAAGATGAACAAACTAAAAAAGCTGTAGCTGGAATTTTGGACGAATTTAATTTTGTTTTACAAAATAAGGGCGTTAATCTCTTGATTTAAAAACATTTTAAAAGTAATTATCAACTATAACAGCATTTTTCATAATCATTCCTGAGTTGTACAAACACTTTTTATTACAAATTGTACAATTTGATTTTTGTATCACTTAAATCATGTTTGACCTACCTGCCAGTATTGCTTTATGTGCCTGAAACTCTCGTCCGCCCACGGCCAGTGTTACGTCGCTGAATTTCTCATTGTCGAACAGGTTGCCCAGGTCCTCGGACAGCTTGCATTCGGGAACTTTGAATTGTACAATATTACTTTGACCAGAGATATTAACACTATCAGCTACAACGCTAACTTCACAAAATATGGTTAATTTATCTTCGGGCAATAAGCCGTTGGCTTCATCCAATAAGAAATCTCGCCGTATAAACTTTTTGAATCCCCAATCCTTGCCTTGTACAAAACGATAAGCTCTGCAAAAGAATTTAATTTAATAAGTAAATAAATTGAAAACAATTGAAATTCGTCGATAACTCACCGCTGTGATTCCATTGCTTTGGTTTCTTCGCGCTTTGCGTTTAATATAGAAAATTTAAATTTGGCTCTAACTTCTGATTTGTTACAGGACACTAATAGTAAATATAAAGATAAGTAATCCTTGCTCTCCTCGTCCAAACCCTTGGGATTGACGCGTAAACACCTGTGTTTTAAAAGAATTTAAGTATGTTTTAATAAATTGTTGTATTTAAAAACGGTTTTAATGTATAACACATACCATTTTAATTTGTCATTAGCACCTGCAGAGAATGTGGATGATTTTAAAACTTCACCCATTTCCTCACGACAAAAACTAAAATTATTTATGGTCCACATGTAGCTGAATTTCACCACTTTCACCTGACAAATGAAAAACAAAAAGAAGAAAATTTATATAAATAAAATACTTTAGAGCAATTTTGCAGAAAATGTGTTATTCGTTTTAAATACGTTTCGAAAACAATGCGTTGGAAATTTTTAGCTTAAGCCGCCGCCGTGTGTAATTTGAAACCGGTGTCTCAGAAAAAACGTTACTCGCGCAGGCGTATTATGGGAAAATAAAGGGAGCCGATGTTGTTATTGTTATTTTGTATTGAGGTTTTCTATTTTTTTTTTGTGTTTGTTGCTATTTGTTTAGGCACGTTGCGCTTACCTGTGTATAACACCAATTCTCAGCAACCGGTGTATTCACTTCCGGCAAAGGCGGCGATGGTACTCGACTGACCGCCATTGTACTACTGGATGCGTGCAGGTTTGATGTGACTCTAGCAGTTTGGCTTGCCTGACATTCGTTCACCGGCAATCTGCAATGGAAGGAGGAGAGCAAAAACAACAAAATTAGTATTTTTTAAAATTTAATATACATTCAAAATTTATTTTATTTTGTGTTTTTATATAGATTATGAAATAATATACCATATTATACCTAATTTTCACTTTACCCTATATTTATTTACTTTACTGCAGGTACGTTACCCAACATCTATGGAATACAGAATATACTATGTTTATGGGCGGATATTGTAAGGCGTTTAAAGAGGCGTGGCCGATCGAATTAGCTTTATCTGTGTCCGTAAACACGATAATTCAAAGAATTCTAATCCGCCGATCGTGATTACAATATGTGTTAACCCAAAAATGTTGCTAAATTCGCCAATAATCCCAAACTGTCAGTCAATCAAATCGCCTTACTCCTATAAAATACCCATACAATTGTAATTTATGTAAAAACGTAGTAGCAATTTACTTGATATAAATAGTTTAATAAAAAAAGTATTCTTTAATGAAAATGTTCCTAAAAAAATTTGAAATGTTTTAGTTTTCATAAGGTGCGTGGAAAAAATGTCAATAATTTAGAGCAGTTACCTAAAAGTTAAACTAACAGACGATTTAACAGTTTTTATAACAGTCGATAATAAGAATAACCGCACTTAAACTATTGATTTAAAGAGTTTTAAGATTCACAATGTAAATGACTATTAATGAAAAGATTTGATATGTATAACAGTTACCCAATGGTTAAATTAATAGTGTATATAACTGTTTTTGCAATAGTCGATAATTTATGAAACAGTTGACGCAAAACAGTTACCCATTATTTTGTAAACTTCGCAAATAATCCCAAACTGTCAACGAACCCACATTACTTCCTTAAAATACCCACACCCTGAAAAAAATACTATATAAATAATAGTTTTATACTATTAAAAATAGTCAAGAGGATAAATTAATATTTTAATCGGAAAATACTAGAAAATACCATAACATTGCCATTAAGTTTATATGAAAAGATTTATTTTTTGTTTACTATTAAATCAATAATTGTCCTATTGACCAATTTTAATGGGATTTGAGGGAATTTTTTTCTGGGTACATATATACAATACAATTGTAATTTATGTAAAAACGTAGTAGAAATTTACTTGATTAAGTTTGTTGATTGTTTTGATTAAGAGTTTATAACATTTAAAATTCCATAAATTGTAATAAAAACAAATGAAAATATTTATTTTGCTGAAATCAAATTCAAAGTTAAAAGTATATCACAAAGAAATCTTTATTATGTATTATATTTACGTTTTTTTTTTTTGTAACCCTTCCCAAAAAATTTGTAATGTATTTTAAAATTTTCCATTATTGGTTTGCATAAATTCTTTTATCTCGCACAATTTCTGTTCGATAGCAAAAGTATAATATTGTATAATATTGTTATCAATCGTGATAATAAATTAAACTTTCGAATGGCATTATTTATATTTCGACAAATTAATTTTATTTTTAAGTATTAAGCATTAAACATAAATAGTTTATAGTGTTAACTTTAAAACAACGATATGGAAATAAAACAAATATTGTTCTTGCGACACAAAATGCTGATAATTAATATGTTTACAAAAACCTTTGATCGTCAATTTATTTGAACTCACCTCGGCTCATAAAGTATATCCATAATATTGCGATCAAATTCAATGTGTATTAATTTTGGTTTTGAATAGGACGACATTAAATGATTGCAACAAATATAAAAATAACCAAACAATTTTAACAATTTCCACAAAACAATGAACATACAAATATTAACAATAAAAAAATTCAAAAAACAAAAAAAAAATACAAAGAAAGTAAAAATTAAAAAGCACACACAACACACTTATTTACAAATTAATACTAATAGAATTTACAAAAATTAAATTAATTTTTTTTTAATAAATAACAAAATGCTGCAGCAAAACAACTGCGGCAGGAGAAACGTTTGTGATTCTTGCTAATAAAAACTTGGCGCCAAATTTATTGAAATTACGTGAACAAAGTGCAGCGACGAAAGCATTTTTGCATTAAACAAACAACAAAAGTAATTAGTAGACAGTTAGTTAGTTGTTGGTTGGATAGTTGAGTGAGTGCATTTGTAATTGTTGTTGCAATTTTATTTAGTAGTAGTTGCGACGAGCATTTAGCAACAATGACGAGTAGGTGGTAACAACAACGAGTTGGTGCAACGAAAGCAACGAGTGCATATTATTAGTTGGTTGCAAAAAAAAATTTGACAGCTCACAGCGCAACACTTGCTAATATAACAAACGAGTAACTAAAATAGTAATAACGAGTGGCACAGTATGTTTGACTAGAAATTCGTTGACTATTTATTTTGTTTATTAATAGTTTATTAATAATTTATTGTTTAAATTAATTATAATTGAACTATTTAATGTTTTTTTCTTCTAATATTTAGAAGTCGTAAATGGAAGCACACGACACGACGACTAGCGTTGAGCAACTGATGCGTAGGTGCAAGACATGTAGGCGACGTCGAGGATGCTGCGGTGCATAGAATCAAACGCAGCAGCGATTTTTTTTTTTAACAAAAGAACAAAGTAGCTGAATGTGTTTAAAAGAAAAACAAGGACATTAAATTACAAGATAGACTGAGAGAGAGAGAGAGAGAGAGAGCTATGTGAAAAGGTGCGCAGGTGAGGCGACTTTAAGGATGAGTCGCCCTAGAAGGTGGAGAAATATATAGCAGGCGAAGGTTGCTGCTTGCTGTCGATGTGACGTGCAGCAGATGCAAAAACGAGTAGCAGTGTGTTGCGCAGCAGCAGCAACAACAATGTCAATCAACATTGCTGTAATGACTCAAGGCAACAAAATTCAAGGCAATGCAGCAACATAAACAACAACAACAAAAGTCCTTCATTGCAATAATGTTGCTAATGTTGTTATGGTTACAGTTTTTGTTGCGACGCGTGTGCAAGAGACAAACAGAGCCGTAGGCGATCTGCGCATACAGGGTGTTGTAGCATATAAAAAAAAGTTGAAATATTGTAAGAGAAAAAAAAGAAACACCCTATAATCAACACAAAGGGCCAGCAGCTTGTCAGTGGTAGTTCAATTACATTTGTGGTTTAAACTTTGTTTAAACTGAGTTATGTTTTTCCGTGACATTTGAGAACGTACGTCTTTTATAACTCCAGCCACACAGCTGCTGTTTCTCTTTTGTATGTCCTGCAAACATAAAACTTAAACAAAATGCCACACTTAATCGTGTTAGCAGTAAAGCACATCAAGAAATCACAGCAAACTGAACCAAGGACAATTAAAACAAATACATCGTACACTCTGCACTGAGCAGCCAATTCTTAAATTGTCACATGCGAAAGGTGAAAAAGGACGAAAAGAAATAAAAAGAAAGAAAATAGTGTTAAATCAAAATAAATGCCATTCAAACATTTTATTTGTAGGGATACCATGAAAAAAACGCAGCTGTAATCGATTTTGTGAATAGAAGAATGTTTTAGATAAATCTAAACGCAAATGTGTCAACAAATGAAAGGTGTTAAAAATGCACTATTGTTATGGGGGGGGGACGAGGAATCAAAATACAAAACAGATGCGGTTATAAAAATTATACTATAGAATACACTATTAGGGTAGATTTGCTCATAAGCTATCAGGATGTGTGATAGGCAATCAGCATATGTGATACGGACAATGATGGCCGTAGAAGAATTAGTAGGAGCGATGAAAAACGTTATATTGTTGATGCCTTTTTAGTTTACGAATAAGAATATTTAGTCGCACAATTTAGACGGCATATTTTGGCTAAGACATCGATCGAATCATACCGTTTTAATATTATCTAAATCTACAGATCTAATACCAAAATGTAGAGGTATTAATCATCTATTAGTTGAAGTAACTGCAACATTGATTGGGGAAACAAACTTTTTATCCATTTTAAATTTTTTTATTTCCATTCCATTTTTTATTCCATTCTACGACAACTAAATTCAAAATGAGACATAACCAATATTTAGTTGACTTAACAGTTAGTTAGTTATATTAGGTTGAAGCAACCAATATTTATTTGATTCAACTGCGAAATCAGTTGTCTTGTATAAAAGCAATGCCAAAGCAGGACAACATCAGTCGCACAAGCTTCAGATTTTTCACTCGTTTTTTTGGTGTGCTACGGACAGCGTGTGCCAGGTGTAAAACAAAATTTGGAATTGTTTTAAGACTGGTTCGTTTTTACTGTTCAGTTTTTTCATGCCCAAATACACTTTCTTCAACAAGAGACATACTATTCTACAAAGTACTTGTTATTGTGATTCTATATGTTGTATTTATATATGCAGCCCTATCGCTCCAACGTGTTGCAAACACGAAGTCAGCAGCACAACGAGTCGTCGGCAATTTCCGATCTCGGAAACGCTGTTGTGATACTGTTGGAGCGCTAGGGCTAGGTAAAATGTTCGATTTCTCATAATTAAATTGGCTACCACAACTAAACAAATTGGTTGTGTCAATTGTATTCAATAGTTGTGTGAACTGATACGCTGTGTTGCAACAACTGAATCAGTCGAATGTTAACAGAACTAATTAAATCGGTTGGCAAAAAAAGACGGTTGCCCCAACTGATTCGTTCTTTGGGTGCGTTTCGAAATTTTTGGGTGCTGATAAAGATGATGGACAAAATAAAATAAAACAAAAGCCAAATGTAAGCTAGTTAATTTAAGCAATGATATCACCGTGCGACAGTATTTTGGACATGAATGTAAAAACGGTAAACTTGATATACGATTCGATATAATATAAATAATGAAAAGTTTAGTATTAGTTCTTTTAATAAAATGTATAAATTATTTAATTATTCAATATTAAAAACATATTTGCTACACAACTCACTACATCACATCACTCTTTCGTTTGTACTATCCAACCGTCAGTAATCGTGACTTTCATTTAATGCATAACCACCAAAAGTTTGAAATTTCGATTTATGTGTGTTTTTCGACTAATAAATATTTCTGCGAGCCTGGTTTAGCCAATGTAACAACCACATCATTGATTGGGCATGCGCATGTTGCATAAAGAGAGAGATCGTTGTTCGTTGTGCGTTTCGCAACAAAGAGAAAATAGTGAGAGTCTCGCTGTTTGTTGCAGAGAAACTTGATTTACAACAAACATTCACTTCCGCGTGTTCAAAGTGAAATTTGCTTATAAAAAATACTCTAAACTTTTCATGATGTTTTCTCAAAGCAATGATCGAGACCGACCACGACGACCCAACCATATTGAAATGAGACACGAGAGGTCAGCGTCATAGACGAGTGAGTGAGAGAGACAATTAGATAGGCTTTACGTAAAGCCTAAAATTATGGTTTTAATTGGTTTTGTTTGTAAATGTGATATGAATTTTGAGTAGTTTCTAATTTGCAAATAGGGTTATAAAGTTACAAAATATAACATTTGTAATAAAATTATATTTTTAAATTAATAAAAAACTCTTAAAAGTTAGTTAAATTTTTAACAAATTTAAATTTTACAGTATCTCTCAATTATACATTTTAGCTGGCTAACCTTAAGGCGACCTTTAGAAACTGCAGCCTCCTACAACGTTTAATTATAATGCTAAATATTTTATTTTCACATTTCCACAATGCAAATTAAATTGACTAACTGACATGACACCGCGACGCGACGTAAGCTAATTTAATTTAAATAATTTTAGCTGTCATGGGATCGAGAGAAATTTCAAAAGCAACTACGAAAAAAACAAAAACAAAAAGTGAGATCGATGCTTTGCTCACTTCCGCTTAATTTCTACTCCCACCGACAACTGAGACAAAATAAACGAGTGCAACATAAAGTAGTTAATAATGATGAGGTTGCCAGATCGTGAGGATCAAATGCCACATTAAATAAGCATAAAAACATTTAGTGAAATTTTTTTTTTTTTTTATAAATATATAGCTTCTTTTAGCTTATTAAAACGACATACCACCCACGTTCAGCAGCTGCTGCTGCTCATGATGACGATCACTGCACGCTCCCCTTCCAACAAAAAAAGAAAATACGCGCGTCTTCGAAAGGAAAGCAGTCGCACATGCGCACTACTCTCCTCTAATATTATAAAATAAAACTGTAGTAAAGTGAGTGAAATTTTCACTGTTTTAATATATGGCTCGATCGGTGGCGTTGAATGGTTGGAAAATGAAAAGCAGCAGCCAGCCGGCGCAGCAAAATTAAAGAAATTTGAAAGTGACAGCGTCGAGTTTAATGATTAACAGCAAAGCAATTTTCAAACAAATAAGATGAACGACATGCAGTTCGCCAAAATTGTTTTGTGTGCTTTTTTAACGATCACCTTTACAGCGGCTTTTTTTATATGTCAAAAAATGTCATACCTTGTGTTATTAGCAGTTGAAGAAAAGTGAGCAAAATCTGTAGTTGAGATTGTCAAAATTATTAAAAATTATATTAAATTTAAGAATTTTTATGTTGCTATACTTTTAACTTGAGAGGTTTCACACAAAAAATAAAATAAATAAAAACTAAATCAATGTATTAAAATATCATAAAAAAATATTTCAAAATCACAAAAGTGCCAACCATAAAATACATATGTTTTTGGAGAAAGCTTTACGCGCCCCGAGTACTTTCAAGGTTTTCTTTGAGTAATAAAGACGACGATGACGACAACAAACTGAGTTCATATAAATAAATTTAAATTAAAACAAATACTGAAAGAAACACACCGAAAACGAACCACAACCAATTCACATGGCCTGCAATTACAACACCCAATAAGTCGACGACGACGACGACAACACCAATATAATATAATATCGTAAAAATAAAACCATGTAGAAAATCGAAATCTAAAGAAATTCACAGCGAAAAAGAAAGCAAACAAAAACAACGTGAAATTGCGCCGTACATTTATGTTGATGATAAATTTTTGTATAGAAATTGCAGAGAAAGGGAAAAGTAGGAAAACTTTCGCGCTAAACGTGCTTCAAAGCATTGTAGCTCACGCGCCGTCTCTGTCTGGCACACGCCATCTAACGGCGTTGAACAGTGCGATTGTCTCTTTTTTTTTTGTTGTTCGGTACGCTGTAGCTGTGCTCTTTACACGCACACTCTTTTTCGAGCGATTGTTTCTGTGTGTGTGTGTGTGTGTGTGCCTACGATTGTATCTGAGTGTCATTTCGAAATGAGTGCTTATAGCAACAATTGTTATGTGACGCGTTTTCTTTTTTTTTATTATTATTTATTTTTGTTGCATTTCAAAATTGTGAAAACTATTATACAACGAAAAATGAATTAACAAAAAAAAGCAGTATGAGAAGAAAGCATGGAGCAGCAGATACATTTAATGTGTTAGATTTAAACAATGCTAATCTATCTATTGGGTGCGTGATAAATAAAACTCAAATAAAAACAAAAATTTAAATTTTCAAATCAAATTCAAATTTTACGCAGAACAATAACAAAGGGGCAGAGTGTCTGAAAAATGATTTGAAAACTAATTTCTTTTTTACGTAACATTGTCACAATTACTATTGACGCTTTTTTGTATTATTTTTTTTTGTACAATAACGCACAGTTAGTACAACAAAATTATCAACAATACAAAAATCCATTGCAACATTTTTTTTTTGTATTTTTACCAATTACCTTACGGAAACGTTACCGTTAAAAAGAGTCACCGTTAAAAATTGTTATTTATTCGGTTGCTCCATTTGACGACACTATTGACGCAGCGAAGCGTTGCCCAAATTTTAGCTTGGACACCACTTTATTTTTATTTGCTTATATAAGAAAAACATATACGAAATATTTGGCATTTTTAAAAAAATTGAGGCCATATTCGTTCGGCGCGGCATGCCAAGGTTGTAGCACATGTTGGAGGTTCGGCCTCGTGGGAAGCTGTGCTTTGCAAGCAGCAAATAGCCAAAAATCATAGAATTCATAAGTCAACAAAATGTTGGTTTTAATGTTGACAAAACAAAGTTGTTAAATTGTGGATTTTTTCTATTACTAGTTTTTGTCTACTACTTTTATGAAATTATATCAAATATTTTTGTTCAAATTTTCGGGAGACTTTTCCGAAAATCACTTCCCAAGCAACAATTTACTAGGCGGCTCAAATACGGCTAAGTTTCTCGTAGGAATTTGAAAAGTATATACTTGCCAGTGAAAACTAGTCTAAACCTTGTCGGTTACTGGTAGAGATTTTAAGAGTATAACCGCGCCATTAAAACTAGTGGTTACTCGTAGTGATTTGAAGAGTAGATCCCTGCAGTAAAACTAGTCAAAAACTGCTTGGTTACTGGTAGGGATTTGAAGAGTAGATGACTGCCTGTAAAACTAGTCAAAAATTTTTCGCTTACTGGTCGGGAAATGTCCAGAAACCGAAGAGTTTAACTGGTTATTTTTTGGTCGGAAAGTGCATAACATCGCTTGCAAGTTACTCGACAAGTGACTAGTAAAACTGGCTGGATATTGGTAGGAATTGTTCCCAAGAAAATTTAAATATTTTACAGCAAAAATCTAATTGAGTAAGTGCCAGAGGCTTTAAACGGATTTTTGAAATACGTTCATTTTGTATGGGAAATTCAAATTCTTCAACGGCAAAAACAAATTTCATTGAAATTAAATTTCATTGCGTTTTAGTGCGGAATTCGGAATTCATACCGATATTTTGCTGTTTTATTTAAAACTACTTTTAGTTTTTCCTTTTTATATGAATAATATTGTATCGATAGTTTATCGTTAATTATATAAATATTAAATGCAGCAGTTCGGAAGTAGTAGCACAGAATTCAGGCAATAATGCGCTGTTTCGAATATGTTAAAATCGTGTCACTGAACAATTTTAATATTTGTTTTTTACAATTTTATTACAAATTTGACACTTTTTAAAATAATGAACTTTCTAATACAAGTATTTACAACCCTGTGCCTTAAGTCAGTACATCAACCATGCGTCTATAACCACTGGACACGAACCACAGACTATTGTCGCCGGCACATTTCCTGAGTGTTTCAATAAAACATTTGCAACAAATTCAAAGCAATCAAAAGTGTTGCAGTTGACAACTACAACAACAATTAACATATTGCTCGATGTTTTAATTGTATTGCCTTACCTGCCTACCTTTCTTTTGTACGAAAGTTTAGTCATAAAAAAACTAAAGTAAAAATTGAAAATTGGAAAGTTGTCTGCAACTGAAGCGCATCAACAACTTATGCAGTAGCGCCACAGACTTTTGACGTTCAGTTTGTGAACTAAGTAATTTGTTAAAATTTAATTTTTAATAAAACAACATAATTTTCGCGAAACTCTGGCTTCTGCGTAGAGAAAGAAAGCATGACGACATGTGCAAAAGAGACAGCTGTTGCATAGTGTGATAACGGAGTGAGAGTGTTAGATCAATTGACGTATTGCATAACTGCGGCGGAGGCGCCTAACATATGCGGAATTGCGTGATTGGTGTTGTAATGAAAAGTGAAAAGAAAGCAAAGATGTATGCATTAATTATAATTAGTAATAAGAGGAGTTTATTAAAAATTATGCGCTTATTAAATGTTTATAATATAGAAGATGGCGCTTCCAATCCCGGGATCCCGAAGAAAAACCGTTCCGAAAATATCAAATTGAGATCCCGGTAAATGGCAATAACGAGTAGATAAAATGAAGACTACTAAATTCTAAATTTGCAGCCGTTAGTATATTTTAATTATTTTTAAAAGGACTTTGATGATAAAAATTGGTTTTTAGTTTAGGATATAAAAATTGTATGTATAAAAATTCCATTTTCATTGCTGTAATACGAATTTCAAAACTTCGGGATTAATTCCGGAATTTATTTTCTAATCACGACATAGTATTGTCAAAATACTACGCCTAATAGAAGAATATTAAGAAATGCTCTTAAATGAAAAATATATGTATTTCACTGAACATTTCCAATAAGTTCATTTTTTGTTTTCATCCAAATACACAGCATGCGTATAATTCACAGTGTTTTTTTTATTTATTTAGAATAGGGTTTTTTAACAGGGACGCTACAAAAGTAGAGCGACAGGGACAGCAAACGACGTCATATTTCTTGCCGCTCTTTTGACATTTCTCTTCAGTAAGGTTTGCCATTTCATGATTGAAAGATATATGAATACGAATTTCGGTAGTAAATTTTAATAATTTCGACTCGTTGTTGGCTCGTATATCTTTCCATTATGAAATGGCAAAACCTACTGAAGTTTGCTGTCCCTGTAGCTCGACTTTTGTAGCGTCACTGTTAAAAAAAAACCCTTTAAAAAACTTTTGTAGCGCTCTTATTGAAAAACCGTTTACAACGCAGTGGATTATTTGGTTTTGTAACTGATAGGTCAAAAAGACCGTAACAACCGGAAGCAAAAAAAATTAAAGCTAAATTT
Organism: Dryomyza anilis; assembly: GCA_951804985.1. Lineage (NCBI taxonomy): Eukaryota > Metazoa > Arthropoda > Insecta > Diptera > Dryomyzidae > Dryomyza > Dryomyza anilis. The sequence continues at coordinate 9,312,865 of OX638132.1, read as the reverse complement.
CACTGATCACTTCTGATCACAGGCAACTGATATATGATATCAACCAAACGTAATCATATCTGTTTTATCCGATTTAAATGTAGCAACATTTTATGTAATAAACAAAAATCTGCAAACACTGAAAACACAGCCGAGCAGACTTCCGCAAAATTTGAAAGAAAAAAGGATTTTATAAAAACAGATAAGCTGTAATTAAAAATTATATATACATAAAAAAACAAGAAAAGCGTCCACAATAATAGTCGTCTTCTAAGAACAAAATGAAAAAAAAAAGTCTGAAAAATATAAAAAAAAAACCAAAGAGATGAACAACATCAAGAAGAAATACACATAAAAAGGAAGTAAAAAAAAACTAACTAAAAAGGTCAAGTCAAGTACAAACAAAAAAAAAAAACGAAAAACCGAAAAAAAAAATATAAAATAAAAATTTAAGAGCCAAACTCAGACTCAAAACCAAATGAATAAATGTTGATTTGTGTTCAAAGCAGAAAATATTAAAAAAAAACTTATTTGAATTGGCATTAAAAATTTAAATAGCAGCACAGACATATAAGGAACGTTCCAATGACTCCAATTATTATTAATTAAAAGCATAATAAATTTTTTAAAACATAAATTAAGGCAACACCACGACGACGAGGTGGCATTATTTAACATATCGTATATACATACTAAATGGTAGTATAATGAGAAACATAGATAAATATATATATATAGTGTTAGTGTATCGCTCAGATACTACACGACTGACGTACGTACGCACAACAGCAAAGATAGCTGATATTCTACGGAACAAGGTCATTGATCTATGCCAAGTTTAATTGTCAAGTTAAATAGAGAGAGAGAGCGAGCGAGAAGATAAATAAAAAATACCGAATTACTATAGAACTTCGTGTTTGAGGAAGCTATTAGTTGAGTATCTGAAGGATTGCCTAGCTCTTTAAATATCTAAGCAATTTAATAATTAACATTTGTTTTTTTTGTTATTATTTACGAGAGAAAAACTATTTTTGCTTAAATTTTAAAAATTGATACATTTTTCCATTTCAATTTGTTTCTGAAAAGTAGCAAATTTTTTAATAGGTATGGTCGACGTTTTAAAAGTATTTTTTATTATTTTTATAACTCTCTTTTGGTTTATTAAAAAAAAGAATATTATAAATTTTTTTTGAGACTACATAATATATTTATCAGAGGATCATAATTTTTGACGAAACAAATAGAGAGTTATCGAGCTCTATAAGAACCAAATATGAATGATATGCGCGCCACCAAACGCCAACTAAAACTTGTTATTCAAAGCGAATTCGCAACACCACGCGATGTAAGCGAATACACACAACACCGGTGCGTTGCGGCAACAGCTGTAGGAAGCAAATGCTCTGTTGACATTTCTCTTTAGTAAGGATTGCCATTTCATGATGGAAAGATATACGAGCCAACAACGAGTCGAAATTATTAAAATTTACTACCGAAATTCGAATTCGTATATCTTTCCATCATGAAATGGCAAACCTTACTGAAGAGAAATGTCAAAAGAGCGGCAAGAAATATGGCATCGATTGCTGTCCCTGTCGCTCTACTTTTTTAGCGTCCCTGTTGAAAAACCCTTCAAATGGACTACACTTGGATAGGTTTATTCTATATAAAAAAAAACTGGGATTTTTTTACAGAAAATGTAATGATGCCATTCGATTCACTGAATATCAAGGATGTACTTTTTATTTACATTTGAACATAAAATGTTTACGACAAATATATCTGTGGCAATCTACTATATATTTGCTAATGTAAGTATGTATGTCTGTATGTTCCGAATAGGCGTCAAAACGGCTGAACCGAATTGAATCAAATTTTGACACAACATGTATGTTAGGTCTGGGCAGAGTATAGGCTATATCTCGGTGAGATTGGTGGACTGGGCGTGGCACCTCCCATATAACCCAAAAATTAAAAATGTCAGCAATTAGCATAGAAAATTTAATGAAATTCTGGTCAGCGTTATTTATAACCATTCTAAACGGTCTCGCGGAATGTGGGCGGTATTATACCACTGGGCGTGGCACCCCCCATAGAAGGTACATTTTCCAGATGCTGTATTTCAACAGATATTATAGTGATCTTTGTAGTGATCTTATGATATTTCACACCTGGGTATACAACCATCCCAAATTCTTTAATCTCACCACACCGAAATTCACCAAACTAAAACTCACCAAACTAAAACTCACCACTCTAAAATTCACCACACTCAAACTCACCACTCTAAAATTCACCACAACAAAACTCACCACTCTAAAATTCACCACAACAAAACTTACCACACCAAAATTCACCACACTAAAACTCACAACACTAAACTCACCACACTAAAATTCACTACACTAAAACTCACCACACTATAATTCACCACTCTAAAATTCACATAAATTCATAATAAATATGCTCTTTATATTAATAAAATCACTCCATATCCTTGCATTCACCAAATCTTGGCACGAGTCGTGCACGGGTCCAGCTAGTATGAAATAAAAGCATAAGTCTATTTTTTGAACTTTTCAGGAGAGCATTTTTAAACTTTACAACTGATTCCGGAAATGATCTTTAAAAATGATTTAAAAATTATGTTTGCAAATTTAAGAAAAACTTAAATAAAATAAATGTCTGAAAAATGTTTTTGTTAAAATTTTTTTTCGAAAGTTTTTTTTTTATAAAAATAAATATTTAATAACAAGTAGATATGCTTTTACGTTTTTTGGTTATATCTCAGCAACTATTGTGAGGATCAGTGTCAAATTTTGACACAAAATGAATTCGTATATCACGATTACGATGGTATTAATAATTCAATTTAAGCATATCTCGAGTTATGTTGTTATTTAAAATGTTTGCAGAAAACATTTATTATTTATGGTAAATTATATAAAATTACAAGCATTTAGTAGAAACAATAGTTACTCACTACAAACATTCGATTGTTGTGTGTGAAGGTAAAAATTGATTCTTTCTTCTTCAATTTGCAAAAACTATTTTCGAGAGAATCTAAATGTTATCTTAAATTTAGAAATATAATAATTATTTATTATTTTTTTTTTTGTTAATGCTGATCTCATCTGCGCACTGAAACGTGTTCCGGTTGTAGCAGGGCATCGGACAGACGAGCAGAAAGGGGCGCATGTAAAGTTTGGTCTTTTATTGTTGTTGTTATAGTTGCTGCTGCTGCTTTGAGCACATGGCCGCGTTATTTAAATATATTACAAGAACAGCGAGTAGCAGCACTGACAAAAAAAAGTGTTCAAAAAAAAAAATAAAAAAACAAAATTCTGAAAATATTCAAAGAACAAAGCCTAAAATTGTTTAATTTGCATTTTTTTTACTTCGTTTATATTGTTGTTTTTTTTTTTTCATTTTATTTTAAAATGGGATTTTTGTTGAAATTTATTTATTTTAATAACAAACAAGCAGCAGCGTTCAATAACAGAATAAATGTGCACAAATATAATTGCTGCGCAGACAGCCAAAAATATAAAAAAAACACAACCAGTTTAATTATTTGGGTGGCGGCAGCTTTAAAACGTATAACATAGGCAACACTTTTATTTTGTCTCGTTGCGCATTCAACTCAATTCAACTCGCGCTTCAACTGAATTCAATTGAATCGTCGAACCAAAAAAAAAAAAAAAAAAAAAAAAACCTATTGAAATTGTTGTCACTGTGGTTGTTGTAGGTGACCTAAATGCTGCCGCCATGGCATGTAACCTAAAATATTCTGTACTTTTTGTTGTTGTTTAAATACAATAAGAGGTTAGTTTTTTTTTTTTTTTGGTAATCTTCAATATCGTTATGTTCACAGAATTTGAACGATTATAAGTTCCAAAAAAAAAAAAAACACAAAAATGCTGTCTATTGCACCACTATTCAGATATTATATACATAAACGTATCTGATAGATACGCAGTTTGAATGCGCATGTATTTATGTATGTGTCGAGTAAAAAAAAAAATGTAATGTTTTTTTGAAGAGCCCTAAAAATCCATTAGAATCCACTTAGAAAATCAAAATTTAAATAATTCTTATAAAATGAACAGAAAATTACATATTATACACTCAGAAAATAGTTTTCCTATAATTAGGAAATTGAACTTGTAAAAGGCTAAAGTTTTCTCATATTTAGGAAATATTTCCTTATTTTAAGTAAACATTTTCTTTATAATAAGAAAATTTTCTACTTTAATAAAATAAGGAACGCTATTGACGCTATTTCAAGTAATTATTTTTGTATTGTAAGGAACCAATATCTAATCTAACAATAAAATTTTAAAATACTAAATTTGAGAAAAATGTGATTTATGATTATCTGATGTTTTATGACATAAACGAAACAAGATTATCGTCAATTTCTCAAATATTTGTGAAATAACTTTGAGAATCACAAAGATCCATGCGAAGCTTCTTACAAATGTTTTCGTAAGGTTCGTCTAATGGGCGTTCATATTAAGTATATATCAAAATATAGTGAAAAATTGCAACATAAATAGTTTTCTTTTTCGCATAAATTGTTTGTATTGTTAAAATTTTAAATGAAAATTACATCAGTAAAAATTAATATTAATAGCAGTCGCAGAACTTTGATTGAGTAAATTACAGAAAAAGAAATCGTAAATATAACCAAAAAGTTACATCAATACAATTAAATGTTTGTTAAAACAACGCTGACAAAAGAATTAATTGCATTTGCGTGCGTACACATCTTCATATTAGCAATCGCATTTGCTGACAACAGCTGTTGCCGCAACGCACCGGTGTTGTGTGTATTCGCTTACAGTGCGTGGTGTAGCGTATTCGCTTTGAATAAGAATGTTAAGTTGGCGTTTGGTGGCACGCATATCATTCATATTTGGTTTATGTCAAAAGAAACAATTATGGAGCATATAGAGAACACATATAAATAAATATTTATATATACAGTATTTGTGTTCAGAGATTAACTCTAATAGATATTTAAACTCTAGCAGATATTGTAGTTTTATATTCATACTTGAGAATATGATTTCGCAAAAAACCGAAATCGGAACGGAACCGTTTCGATTTTTTTGAACCGTTATTAAGAAAATGTGTACAACCGGAACACATATAAATTATTTTGGTTGTAATCAGAATCGGAATTGCTATTTTAAAAATCTTGAAATGAGTACCTAAACCGATATTTGAAAGGGGTTTAGTCTCTGTCAGGGAATGCAAAGATGAAACCGGAAACGTTTCAATTTATTGAACCGAAACCGTTATTTAAAAAATGTGGGGAACCGGAATCCATATAATTTTTTTTTTTTTGGAACCGGATTCGCTATTTTAAAAATCTTGGAACCACAGGGTTTTAGTACCTGAGTGTAATATAATATTTTAACCCAAGTGTATATTTTCGAAAAAGAGTCTATTACTATTTCAGCTTGTTAAACACAAAACAGTGACTAAGTTTTGAATATTTCAACGTTTTTCAAGACAGCAGCTGATGTTTGCTGTCGCCACCGCGACACCATAAAAAATTGCTATGATTTCATAATATTTCGACAAAAATTCACAAAACCAAACGAAAAAAAAAACACAAAAAATAAAACCTCCAATTTGTACTTAATTTTAGTTGAGTATCGGGGTTGTTGCTTCAGTATGTGTGGGTCTCATTATTTTTGAGGTTAACTTCTGCTGTTCTTGTTGTTGTTGTAGTACAATTTATACTATGGGGCCATGAACGGAGGGGTGTGGCAAATGGTTAGACCGACCGACCGTCAGTAGTAGGCATAAAGGCAACAGCAACGATTTTCACAAATTAATTACTTAAGTTTTATTTATTTGGTTATTTGAGTAGGTCAAATAGGTTGTGGCTGAGGTTGTTGTTGCTATGATGTGGAGCACCAAAAATTGTGCATTAATTGTGTTAATAATGGAGTCCACGTCTGATGGTTTGTTGTACAAAATTAGAGCTCGTGAGCAAAGAAATTAAAGGCTACAAAAATTAAATATTTCAATGAACTCTTGTGGCGAATTTATGAAGAACAAAAAAAATAAAAAAAGAAGTCAATTTCAACAGAAGGTTTGTCCCATGAGCTGATCTAAATGTTTTGGTTTCTATTTGACATATTCAAGGTTCTTGCAAATGTCATGCCTCAATTGAGTGTTGCGTGAGTAGCAGCAATTAAAACAATGTTGCTGTTGCTGTCGCTGCCACTGCTGCTGATGACAACATGATCGAAAAGATGTCCTCGAAATTGAAAAAAAAAAAAACAAATAATAATATGAAGAACGTGTAACCTATAAAACACGGCAGCAATGAAAAAAAAAATGAAGTGCAAAAAAGGAAACATTTTCAATGAAACAAAAAAGAATACAAAATACAGAACAATGAAAATCGAATTAACCCAATTAATCGGTAAAAGTAGCCGCAGCATGTGTTGTAACTAGTTGCCGGTGGTGCTGCTGTACGCAAGTCAAAAGTATGTCATATGTCAGATCAATAATTTACAAATAAAAAAATATAAATAGGTATTTATTTCAAAATGTGCCCTACATATTTAGTTTTATATAAATATAGTAAGGGTATTCATTTCTCTTCGTATGAGATTGGGTATTTCGTAAATCGTATACTTCGTATATTAAATCGATACGAATTTACCTACAGACATTTTAAATTAAATTTCGTAAATTTGATTTATTTAATTTGAATTCGATATTCCCTAGTAGAAATTTTCCCGATGCGCCATCGGGAAATGATCGGGTTTTCGTTGGGTAAGCCCTATTAGAGAAAATATGATCATTGTCTTTGCATGCCCTTATCATGCTTACCATACCATGGTTTACATTATCTAAATAGTCAATGTTCCCGATCACAGCTACATTATTTGTTCCTCATAACGAAATTAGCATCAGACAGTGATCGAGATTTAATGAGAGAAACCCTATTATGCTCGGGCTCTGACAAGGCAATTGTCGGGTAAATAATAAAATGGAGTATTGCCCGATCAGTGTATGAACAGGAACACTGCGTTACAAGGACATTATGGGCCTCGTCATATCCCGATCATCTCAAATAATGACATGATCACTTCATGACCATGGCACTACCAAAATTTCTACTAGGGTTGCTGCAGTGGTGTGAATTTTTTGTTATAGAATCTCTATTTAATTATATACTATAGACTCGCAAAATGTTTTTGAAATACATACGAAGGGCTGGCCTGAACTTTAATGCTTCAGTATACCTATCGTTCTCCTGAAGGTTTTTTAGACTCGGAATACCCTGTATAACACACATGCAATTTAAAAACTTTGTTCTGACCAGGTTTGATACTGAGCTCGATTTTACCGTTGAGCCGAGTTCACATTGCAAATGCGAAATGCTAGATATATGCTTTGTTGTTTAAATATATATTTTGACACATTTCAAAACAACAAAATAATACGAGAAAAATTTATAGAAAAATAATCCTCAAATTTGCAACACATAATCATGCGAGGCGCGTATTTAAAAAAACAAATAAAACATTAAATAAACTCAAAAATTAGATATAAGTTTGTATTAAGGGTAGTCATTTAATTTCGTAATTTTGAGTATTTCGTAAAGCAAATTTTGTAAAGCATATTACGAAAAATAATCAGTGTCTTTTACACAATACGCTGATATACAGCTGATACCAAATAACTGTTAAAGAACAAATTCTAGTAAAAGTAGCGGAAAGTTACAACAAGTAAAATGAATCTCCTTAGTATAAAAGTGCAGAACAAATATATATTAAATAAACTCAAAAATTAGATACAAGTTTGTATAAAGGGTAGCCATTTAATTTCGTAATTTTGAGTATTTCGTAAAGCAAATTTTGTAAAGCATATTACGAAAAATAATCAGTGTCTTTTACACAATACGCTGATATACAGCAGATACCAAATAACTGTTAATTCCTACGAGTATCCAGTCAGTTTTACTAATCAAATGTCGAGTACCTCACTAGCGATGTCACGCACTTTACGTCCAGAAACTAAGCTGTAAAACTCTTCTGTTTCTGAGTATTTATCTAATAGTAACCGACCAGTTCTTGACTAGTTTTACGGGCAGGATCTACTCTTCAAATTCCTACCAATAACGGACTAATTTTTGAACAGTTTTACTGGCAGAAATCTACCAATCCCTACCAGTAATCAACAAGGTTTCGACTAATTTTATTTCTGCTGTCGTTACATTATATAGCAACAATTTTTGTGTTGCACCACATACCTTTTATCACAGAAATTCGCGGCGGCGTTGCAAAATTCCTTGGAATTAGGACATTTAACTAATAATACTAGGCATAGCGGAGAATGTTGCTGATGATGAGGTGACTGCTGCTGTTGTTGTTGCTGTGAACTATGCGCGCAGTTTAAATGTTGCTGCTGCTGTTGTTGGTGATGCTGTTGCTGTTGTTGTCGGTGGTGTGTTGGTTGTTGCTGATGCAGGTGTTGATTGTTATTATTATTATTATTTTGTTGCAACTGTTGCTGATTTAAATGTCTTCTAATTGATTGATTTATACGATGCGTTATCGAATTGCTCAAACTATGCGCGGCGGAGAGCGACGACACAAGGGACGAAGTGGGTGGCGCGGGTAGGTTGTTGGTGGGCGATGAGGGGGCGGTATTTTGACCAAACAAACGATTGGCAATAATACTGTTGTTGCTGCTACTGCTGCTGCAACAGTTGCTGCTACTACTGCTGCTACTGTTGCTGCGGCTTAAACTGCTAATGCTGTTGCTGCTGCTACTGTTGTTATGTTGATAGAGTTGCTGTTGTTGCTGATTGTTGGTGGGCGTGGCGCAGCTGCCAATATTTGCAGGTGAGGAACTCAAATTGTTGCAGATGGCTTCTTGCAATAAGCTGTTGTTGTTGCTACTACTGCTAAGTGGGCTGCTGCTAATGATGCTGCTGTTTGCATTGATGTTGTTGTTGTTGCTGCTGCTGCGCAAATGTTGCGCTAACGTGCTGCTGCTTCTCGCGCGGCTACTACTGCTGCTGCTACTACTGCTGTTTGTACAATTCTGACTGGTGCCGTTCGCTGCTGCTCCACTTTCGTAATTCAGGTGACCTAAATGCTGCTGCAACACTGAAGGTGTTTGTTGTTGTAGCTGCGGATGCTGCAGCTGCTGCAGTGGGTGTTGCTGCGCCTGTTGCTGCTGTTCGTTGACACAATATTGCAGGTTTCTAAGTGTTGCTGGCGGCGTTGCTATCAGTTGCTGCAGCTGACTGCAATGGTTGCTCGTGCTGCTGTTGTTGCTACTACTAGCAGCAATTGTTGCTGCGCGTGTTGTTGTTGCTGCTGCTGTACTGTCGTTTGTACTCAATTCCGCATTTGTCGTTGTGCTGGCGCAGCAACAACTGACATTGCTATTGCTGCTACTGCTATCACTTTCTACGCAATTTTCCTCGTGTATCAGACGCTTTTTCTTTATTTTCACAAAAGATTCAAACATTTTATATTGCTCTATGTTGCGCTGTTCGAACGTTTAGCACAACAAATTTATATTTTCAAATTTTTGTGTATTGTAATTTTTTTTTTAATTTTTTAAAAAAGGCACTGTTTTTGCACAGAAAACTAAAAAACACTTACAGAATAAAAGCACTAGAAACGGCACATTTTTTTCTTTATAACTCTGCTGATTATTTTTATCACTTTGTCACAAAATTTCACGTGAAATCTATTTTAATTTTCATGCACTGTGATTAATCAATTTTGTTGCTCCGTATGGTATATGTGGTAATTTTAACACTATGCTAATCCACGCTGTTTTTGTGTGCGAGCAACCCGAGTAAAGCGATCCGCTTCGATTGAAAGTCGTGGAACAACTAAATGTAGGCAGCAGTAGTTGGCGAGAGTTGTACTTTCGACGACGACGACAACAGCGACGAGCCAACGAGAAAACAAAAGAACGAGGCAATGAGAACACACATGAACGAGTCAGCGAACCATAGGGAGCGAGCGAACGAATGAAACGAGCGAGCAACTGAGCCAACAACGAATAAGCAACAAACGAACGCAATGCTATGACGAAACCCCACAGAGCCACCTAAAGCAACACCGACAGCAACAACAACAACAACGAGATAAGTGAGCATGAAAATGAGCGAAAATGTGGTAACGCTGGCGCATAGAAGGACGTTAGGCAAACAGGCAGCCAGTGTTGCCAACATGATGATGTGAAGAAAGGAAATGAAGCAGGCATTCAGTCAGGCAACAGAACAGAGCAAGCGCGATATATTTGTGAGTAAATTGAATAATTGCGTGCGAGCGTGCGTGCGTGAGTCTCAGCAGATAGCGCACTATTTGAGTTGACAACAGCAGGGTGGCTGGCAGGCAGACAACAGCAGTCGATGTCAGACCGCACAGTAGAAAATTGTCAGTTCGTCATTTAGTCAAACAACCGCAACAGACAATAAAAACAAAATTATATGTATAACTGAAGATTTCCAAAGCGATATGAGTAAAAAAAAAAAATTCTGGAGTGAGGAAAAAATGCGGTTGAAATATAAAAAAAGGAAGAAATAAAAAAATTGTAGAGAATAGCAAAGGAGAATAGAAATTGAACCGCTTTATGGCAGTGAGACGCGGCACAAATACGTAACATATGGACGTACGACCCTGACGAATTAAATTAATTAACTATCGCCCATACAAGAGATAGCGCAGTGAAACCCAGTATGTGTGTGGTATCAGTTATGCATGTTTTAAATTTTATTGTAATTTGTTAAATTTTATTTTTCATTTTTATAGTTCACTAACAGGGATCCGTGCTTCGCTACGAACGTTTATTTTTATTGGTGTTATAAATGAAGTAATTAAAAAAAAAAATCTGCCTCAAAACAACATTTCCCAAAGAAAGTTCTTCTCCGTTAAATACTACGCCGTTGAGTTCTTCACCATATAATTCTTCACCGTAGAATTCTTCACCATAAAATTCTTCCCCGTAAAATTCTTCTCCGTAAAATTCTTCCGCGTATAATTCATCCCAGAGTCAATTCTTTCCTGGATAACATTTCAGTTGTATGGGAGGATCCACGCCTACTTTTAAAAATCCACATCTAAATGCTGATTATGAAATTTTCTTACAATATTAGTCAATCCTCATACAATATATGAGCTTTTTGCCAAATGCCCCACTACACAGAAAAATAATAATAGAATAGCAACCGTTAATTGATTTCATAATATAATCAATTGTGTTCGCTAATATGAATATTTGTACGTCAATACAGCAAATAATTTAGTCGGCGCAGTTTTAGCAAATATAATTGCTGAAACTGCGCCGACTAATTGAATTGCTGTATTGACGTACAAAACTTCATATTAGCAATCGCAATTGTTGATTTAACGAAGAATAGCAATTGTTTTCATTAAATTAATGAATTTCATTGCTGGATTTGACTAATAAAAGCAATTAATATCGGTTGATATAATTAGGTTGATTATTTTTTTCTGTGTATCTTATTCTGTGCTCGGCCTAAGTTCTTTAGGACTGTGCCAAACTATTATATTATGTTTGAATTTATTTGGAATAAGTTGCAGAGAAACCACCTGTATTGACACTCTATATAAAATACAGACTCTCTGCTTATACACAAACGGTGGGCTATTCCAAGTGGCACTTTTTTTAATTTCGGGCGTTTGGGAGATGTCATTTGAATTATATTTTTAAATTGTCAATTTGGGTATCAAAACGCGACTTGTTAAGTACCGATGGGCCCATTTCCCATATTCGAAGATCGTTGAAAATGAACCAGTTCGATTTTCTCATTAAAAAAATAATGTATCTTTCTTGATTTGAAATCAAGAAAATCCATTGCATATATTCCATAAATATAAATGCTTTTGCAGCTAAAAATAAACCATTAATATTTTCCAAATATCACAAAAAGTGTCAAATATTTGACCTGAGTAATTTGCAAATAAAATGGTGTTTAGGGCTGTAATGCCCCTGAGGGAAAAATGTGTCAATTGATCCGAAAGGTGTCGGATCCAAATATATTTGTCTAAAAAAAAGTGTTTTGAAAGTTAGGAAATCACTTTTTTTCCTAACGATCGCAAGCGACAATTGTCGGTAGATAGCGATATCGAATATTATCGTTATGGAGTTTCAGAGTTACAGAATCACGCTACAGTTCTGTGTTAGGTGTAAAGAGGAGTTAGTTCACCACTTCCTAGGGCAACGTCGTGTTAAAATTTTCCGTTTGGGTTAATTTAAAAGTGCCAAAACTAAGACCGTTTAATTAACTCTGAGGAACCAGTGACGTGCCCAGTCTAGTACCAGTTAGTTTCCCCGTACGAACATTTCAAACATCTTTGTTTTCTTAGTGTAGGCCCTCACACCGAACTAAACCTTAAAACGTTAACTTTATCTCTGAACACACCCCAAAATTATGAGACCGACAAAATATGTAACTGGTGAAACTTTGACACAAAGCAGCGCACGCCACATGATGCGCAATCGCACCAAGTCTTTTTTTTTCGTTTGGTCTTTATCTTCTAATGTTCCAGTCGAACCAATGACATCGTAAAAATAAAAAGCCTACTTCGGAGTTTCTGCGAAATCGTACGTCCAAACATGTAACCGTATCTTAATCTAAATTTGTGTCTGTTAAGTTGAAATGATTAATGAACTAGTTACAATTAGCAACTTTGACTAACTGCCCGCGGGATGTTATGCTGTCGTTGTCGTTGTTGCTGCTGCTTTTCTTCCGTGGACAGCTGCCTGTCCAACTTTTATATCATTAAATAATTATGAACTAATTCTTTTTTAGGGCTTAGCATTTGATTTTTTTTTGTTAAACGTTTGCAAGTGAAAATTTAAAATGTAAATTCAAAGAAAAAAAAAATGTAGCAAAAAAAAAAGCAACATGAGTTTCTCTATTATGTGTACAAACTTTGTTCGTTATTGTAGTTGTTGCTTTTGTCGTTGTATCCCACGGTTACGCTTGCAACACACACAAAACACGCGGTGGTCCCGCGCTTCCACCTAAAAAAGCGATCATCTTTTCCAAAAAAAAAAAAAAATCACAAAAAACCAAAAATTGTTTCAAGCTATTTTAGGTAATTGTTGTCTTGTCGTCTTTATTTTTGGGCTCAACCCGAGTTTCTCAACCTCGTCGTGTGGTTGGTTTTCGGTTGGTCTTCAAATGTCGAAATCAATCAATCAATTAACACTTTCGGCATTCGGTATTCGAAGGTGGACCGGCGGCAGCAGCAACAGCAGCAAGGGCAGGGTTTCGTTAAGCACAAAATGAACGTGGTAAAAGTTTTGCCGAAATATAACATCACAGAAACAAATATATTCAATTGTATTAATTTAAAGATCAGTATGATTAAGGCTAAGCAATGTACTGCTTTTGGGAGTACAGTCCTACCATCCTTTTCCATAGGCTGTCCTATTTATCTCAGATTCTTTGATACTTTTGCGAAAAAAAAATCCATAGATTAGTTCAGGCTGTCCGCCTAAAAAATACCCGAAATCAATTTTGTCCTATTTTTTTAAATATCTACTTTTTACTATTAAGAAATTACAATCGTATTTAATTATCACAGATTCTCTGATACGTTTGCGAAAGAAATCCCTAGTTTATTTCAGGATTCTCATGGAAATATCTTTTCCATAGGCTGTCCTCCTAAAAATTACCCAAAATCAATGTTGTCCTTCTTTTTCTGGAGTATCTACTTTTTACTTTTAAGAAATTACAATCGTATTTACTTATCTCAGATTCTCTGATACTTTTGCGAAAGAAATCATTAGTTTAGTTCAGGATGTCCTCCTTGTCCTTCTTTTTTTGAAGTATCTACCTTTTACTATTAAGAAATCACAATCGTATTTATCACAGATTCTCTGATACGTTTGCGAAAGAAATTCCTGTTTTAGTTCAGGATTCTCATGGAAATAGCTTTTCCATAGACTATCCTCCTAAAAAATTACCCAAAATCAATTTTGTCCTTCTTTATTTGAAGTATCTACTTTATAAATCTCTAGTTTAGTTCAGGATTCTGATGGAAATAGAGCAATCTAAATTGAATGACAGCAAACAGACTAATGATTATTGATTACTGATTTCACCGAATTCCGAAGAATGTATAGCTATCGAATGAAAAACCTAATAATAAAGTTTAGTCGTCGAATTTAGACTAACTCGCATTTCTGTATTGTCTGTATTTTCCTTTTTGTGTCCTTTTGTGCTCCTTTTCTCAATTTAGAAATGGTAGTCTTTAGTATGATATCAACTACAACTATTTTTAACAATCCGCTGTAGAAGTAAAACTAAAAGTATGTACGAGATTGTCTAAATTTGAAAACCACATTGGTCGGTAATGCGGTAAATGCAAATTTTCGAGCAATGTAAATAGAATTACAGCAAGCTAAAGAGATGAAATTCGACAGATTATAGACAGATTATAGACTTTTCCGATTACCGAAATCCGACGAACGATTAAGACTTGAAATATAGACAAACTCGCACAAATGAAGTAACTTTTTTAGGTTTCTAATGGACATTTTATGATATTGTATGCAGCATTATCGATCGCTGTAGCACCGGTAGCTCAGTGGTTAGTACGTTGGACTGCAAAATGTCCCATGTTTCAATCCGGTTAGTCCCACCAACAGCATCTTTTCATAGAAAAGTTTTTTTCCATAGAAAACATTTTTCTATACCGCGCAACCCCTCGGCGGACAATGGCGCTCAGATTCATTAAACTGTAGGGCCCCACAACTTTGGGATCTAAATTATTTAAAAATGTGTGCGACGTTTCGTAAGTAGTGTAGAACCTCTGACATTTTTTATAGATTATTTGGCGACATAGATAAAAATTGAACTCTTACAAGTCAATGTCAATAAGAAGCTAAATTGCAACGTCGGAGGTAGTACCACCTACTAGATATCGAGATTTGTTCTGCCCTATCTGTCACACTTATTTCATTCATTCAGATAAAGGTTGAAACAAAAGCAATTGTTTCAATCTGAAAAGGCTGGCAAATTGCAATGAAAGATAAGGATGAGGATAAACCGGAAAAAGACAAACATGTGAGTGTCGCATTTTTCACCTGTCTTAACTGGATGGATCTGCTAACTCGCTGTGTGTTCGGTCCTTTTTTTCTTGGCCGGCGGTCTATGCATGACACGCTGCGCTGTTTTGACAGATAAAACAATTAGAAGACCTCAAGAATTTATTTGACGAACAAGCGAAATGCAAATGCGCACCGACGTAGCGAAACGCAGGACGAAAATGCGAATCCATGGCCCAGGGAGGCGGCACAAAGGCACGGGAGGAAGAGCAATTATACAAGAGCCGTGACATCAAAACCAAGGTTGAAGCAAATAAAAACGCATTAAGAGAGCAAACAAAACGAGGCGATGCAAAATCCAAACAAATCCTAAAGATACACAAACAACAGATATAGGAAGAATCCCAGCACATCAGCAGATAGTAATTCTCCGATTTCCCTAGAATGAACAGAGACAAAAAGAACAAAAAAAAAACACTATGACGACTATGGTGGCGGCCTCGTTTTGCAATGTGTGTGGCATCGAGCTACGTCAAGTATCTGAAGGATATTTGGATATCTACCGCATGCAAACACGACATCGGCGCTGACAGGTAGTGGACCAGCGAACGATGCGGAGTGGAGTGGTGTGGTGCGGTACGGTACTGTTCGGTGTGGTCCGTTTTGTAAGGGTACCGATCGATCGATCGACCACAGTGCGAAGCACCAACAACAAAGACAATAGCTATATAAAATAATAATAATATTTTAGAATAGAATGCCACCAATGAAGTATTTACTCAATGACAGCAAAAACAACAAACAACAACTCAGTCAGCGTTGGTGGCATTCGTCATTAGAGCGCAATCAAAACATGGGCCGTAAAAATTTAATTTGTTGTACTTTTTGTTTTTGTTTGACCTTTGACACAGATACACACACACGTAGAAAAAGACCTGCACAAACTTAAACACATCGCACTCATATTTGACGACCTGAAGGTTTCACTTGTAATTGAAGAAAATTAGCTGCGAGGTTGAGAAATTTAATTGGCTATGTCTGTAAATTAAATCTGGCCCTGCCCCTACTTGAGAAGGCAACGCTAATTTCGTTTATAAAACATTTAGAGAAACCAAACGGATACAATTGAATCTTTTAGAAATGTGTTTAAAGTTAGCACAGCCATTTTGAGAAGGCCAAAAAGCCAGGGTTCACATTCTAATCCAATCGGAGTAGAACTACTCCATTTAATTTGCTTTTCAAATGTATACTACTCTACTCTCAAGTGGATTTTTTACTCTTTTTTTAATAAATATCAACTCCATTTGAATGAACTGTACTCTTCCCTTTAAATAAATTTAAAATTTATTAATTTAAAAGATTAGGTATTGTTTTATCAATATGCAATACGATTAGTTTATGAACCTAAATCGGCAGACGTAGTAGTCAACTACAAAACATTTTCCATTGTAAAAATTGTTCAAATTCAAAAATTAATAAGAATCGTTTTCGAGTAATAAATTTCTAGAAAATATTGAATTTATTTTATTAACTGTATTTTCATTAGTGTGGTCTTACTTCAGTTCAGCTCTTTTTACTCATGTTTTACTCCTTTTACTGAAAATCTACTACAGTTTGCAGTAATTTTCTAAATGTACGAATGAATTAAGTACCGAATTTCGATATTTTTTTAGGGCACCATGTATTGATTTGCGAGAAAATCATTATATTTTAAAGGGTGGTTTTGACAAAAAAAAATTAACTTCGGCGGGTATAAAGAAAAATTCACCAGTAGCTGTTAATGCAATATGAAGTATTTGAACATAAACAGTCGAATTACAGGTCACTATGAACCGATCAGGCCCAATTTGAATAATATACTGCGTTTCATTGATCTAATTCTTCTAGTTTAGCTGTAATCGTGATTTTACCAGACGGGCAGGGCCGTGACAGTACACGACACCTTCTGGGTGTTACAATACCCTGAATTGTAGATGCACACGTGAGCAGATTTTAGAGTAATTTACGTAAATCTCGAGTGATTCTAATTAAATCTTAATTTACTCACGTGATTGTGAGTGAGTGTGAGTAGAATAAAAAAGCCCGTGAGACGGGCAGGGCCGTGTCCCGTGACACGTGAGCAGATTTTAGAGTAATTCACGTGAATCTCGAGTGATTGTGATTTAGTCTCAATTTACTCACGTGATTGTGAGTGAGTATAATAAAAAAGCCCGTGAGACGGTCATAACTATGTCCGTACACGACACCTTCTGGGTGTTACAATACCCTGAATTAGAGATGCACACGTGAGCAGATTATAGAGTAATTCACGCGAATCTCGAGTGATTGTGATTAAATCTTAATTTACTCATGTGATTGTGAGTGAGTAGAATAAAAAAAAGCCCGTGTGTGCAATTTTTGCGTGAGCCAAATATGTCACAGAATTTCAAATCATGATTTTAGATTGATTCACGTGAATCACGCGTGATTGTGCTTGTGAATAATGTGAACAGAATAAAAAAAAAGCCCGTGAGTGAAATGGCAATTTTTGCGTGAGCCAAATATTTCGCAGAATTTAGCGTGATTCACGCGTGACAGTAATTGAATCTTAATTTACTGACGTGAATGTGAGTTGTTCAAAAAAAAAAGGCCGTGAGTAATTAAAAAATTTCATTCGTGAGCGTGAGTGAGTCAAAACTTACTCACTTGCACAGTATAAAAAAAAATAGTGCGTTTGGTTATAACAACTAAAATTAACAAATAAACTAAGCAGTAATAAAAGTACGCAATTGTGTGTAAATTTACACGCATGTCACACTATGTGTGTCGTAGGCAATGTTTGTAATATTCACCAAAAATTAAAGAAAGTTGGTCCTAAATGAGACCGACCGACCGAACGACTCGGCACAGCTGCAGTAGACAGACAGACCGCGCGTTTGTTCCCGCAGCCAGCCAACCACCGATTCATTCGTCAGCCAAGTCATTACGTAAATGAAACAAATTTTAAAGTCGGCTTTTTCGGCCCCAATAATTTTGAAGCCAACGATCAGATCAACAACAAAAATAACTAAAACCAATTCGTTGCTGCTTTGACTTCGTTTATTTTGACCATAAATAAAATAAAATAAAAGAAACGAGGAACGAACTAACGAACGAACCGGACCGACATATGCATGACGTATGTATCTACGAATGCTCGGAAGTGTATCGCATGGATTGCTTGCTTGCTTTTGCTGTCGATGCTGATGACGACGACGTCGCCGCTCACGCTCTCTGGCGGCGGCGGCGATTACATAACAACGCTCTGCTGTTGCCTCTGTCTTCGATTCTGCTGTTGCCGCAACAGCCGTAGTTTACAGTTAATTTGTACAACTACTCAATTCATATCTTTGAGATACTTGCACGCACGCACACATGCAAAAGTGTATCTTGTAAGTGCAACATTCAGAGTTTGCAGTCAGCCGCGTTCAAAGCTGTGGGCGTTCAACGTGAGCGAACGCGTGCTTAGTCGTTGTGAGAAGTACGTTTAGGGTAGGAGAGGGTGGTATGTTGTGAATGCGGTCGCAGTGAAGGCGCTTCTGCTGCTGTGGTTGTCGTCGTTGCGCTAGTTTTTTTGTGTGTCTTTCATAAATTTGTATTTATTTAAATTTTACGCTTTTTATTATGCGTTACTTTTCTTTTTTTTCTGTTGTATTTATTGCTTTGCTTGATTATGTCTAACACTCTTTTTGTTGTGATTTTTTTTTTGCTTTTTCAGATCTCATTTCTCAATATAAATTCTCAAACAAATAAATAGTTGTAGAAGAGAAGTCTAACAAATATATGGCATAATTGTTTAAAGCGATATAACCCCAAATTTATATATTTATTGTTGAATGAACTCATTCTTTCCAATTTTCATACAAATGTCCGTCAATTCATGTATGAATTTTCATAATAATAGCTCTGAAGAACCTAGACCGAGCTTTCTCATTATTTGAGATGTGCGTATTATAAAAAAAGGTGAAACGTGAGTGAATTTTGACTCATGCTCACTCACGGGCCTTTTTTTTTTTGTTCTACTCATACTCATTAACAATCACTTAAGTAAATGAAGTAAATTAACAATCACGCGTGACACTTGTGAATCACGATAAAATCACGTTCCTTAATTCTGCGAAATATTCGGCGCACACTCATTCCCTCACTCAAATTTTACTCACTCACAATCACTGAGGTGCTTTTTGTTCAACTCACATTCACTCACAAGCACGTGTGTAAATTTAGATTTAACAACAATCAGGCGTGATTCACGTGAATCACGTTAAATGTGTTCACGAACCCATCACTAATTGAAACTTTTTTTTTTTTCAAAAATTTAAATAAAATTGAATTTTGAGTAAAAAATGTATTTTCTTAGTAAAAACTAATTTTTAGTGAAATATTTAATTTTTAGTGAAAAATTTAATTATTAGCAAAAATTCAACGTTTTTAACTATTTAATTTTTTTTGAAAAATTGAATTTTTCGTGGAAATTTGAAATTTAGGTGAAAAATTTGATTTTGAGTAAAATTGAATTTTGAGTAAAAATTGAATTTTGAGTAAAAAATTGAATTTTTAGTGAAAAATTTAAGTTTTAGTGAAAAATTGAATTTTTAGTGAAAAATTTAAGTTTTAGTGAAAAATTTAATTTTTATTGAAAAAATTGAATTTTTAGTGAAAAATTTAATTTTAGTGAAAAATTGAATTTTTAGTGAAAAATTGAATTTTTAGTGAAAAATTGAATTTTTTGTGAAAATTGAAAATTGAATTTTTAATGAAAAATTTAATTTCTAATGAAAAATTGATTTTTTTATGAAAAATTGATTTTTTTATGAAAAATTAAATTTTTAATTGAATTTCTAGTGAAAAATTGATTTTTTTATGAAAAATTAAATTTTTAATTGAATTTCTAGTGAAAATTTGAATTTTTTATGAAAAATTAAATTATTTTAATGAAAAATTGAATTTTTAATGAAAAATTGAATTTTTAGTGCAAAATTGAATTTTTTAGTGAAAATTTGAATTATTAGTAAAAAATTTAATTTTTAGAGAAAATTTGAATTTTTACTGAAAAATTGAATTTTCAGTGAAAAATTTAATATATAGTGAGAAATTGAATTTTTAGTGAAAAATTGAATTTTTAGTGAAAAATTGATTTATAGTGAAAAATTAAATTTTTAGTGTAAATTTGAATTTTTAGTGAAAATTAGAATTTTTAGTGAAAATTAGAATTTTTAGTGAAAATTTGAATTTAATAAAAAATTGAATTTTTTTGAAAAATTGATTTATAGTGAAAAATTAAATTTTTAGTGAAAATTTGAATTTTTAGTGAAAATTAGAATTTTTAGTGAAAATTTGAATTATTAGTAAAAAAATTTAATTTTTAGCGAAAATTTGAATTTTTACTGCAAAATTGAATTTTGAGTGAAAAATTGAATTTTTAGTGAAAAATTGAATTTTTAGTGAAAAATTGCATATTTAGTGAAAAATGGAATTTTTAGTGAAAAATTGAATTTTTAGTGAAAAATTGAATTTTTAGTGAAAATTTGAATTCTTAGTGAAAATTTGAAATTTTAGTGAAATATAGAATTTTAAGTAAAAATTAAATTTTAAATGAAAATTTGAATTTTTAGTTAAAATTTGAATTTTTAGTGAAAATTTGATTTATAGTGAAAAATTGAATTTTTAGTGAAAATTTGAATTTTTAGTGAAAATTTGAGTTTTTAGTGAAAAATTGAATTTTTAGTGAAAAATTTGAATTTTAAGTGAAAATTTGAATTTTTAATGAAAAATTGAATTTTAAATTTGAAAAAATTTAAAATTTTAATAAATTTTGCTAACCTTGCTTTAGAACTATTAAGATAGTAATTACGAAAGTTATTTAATGAATACAATTAAATGATATAAGCCTCTGTTAATTTGAAATAAACTGAAATTAGCACCCAAGTCAAAAGGTGAAAGCAGCACTTTTTGTCCTCGCTCCCTCATTTTACTATGTTTTCCTATGATTTGTTTGTTGTCAACATGTTTTGTATCTATTATGTCTCGTGTGCAACATACAACAAAAGCAACAGCAGCATAACATATAAAAGTGTTTTTTTTAATCTTCATTTAATGCCTAATATTATTCAAAACTGTTTTCTTTTTGTTCGAAATAATTGTGTGAATAAATTAAGGTTTTCATTTTCGAGGAAATTAACTCATTATGAAGACGAACGCGAACATGACGACGACGTAGATGATTTTCCCCCACGTGAGGTGGTCGGGTGCGCATAATGCCCACGATCTTTCGCTTCGTAACATTTTCTCTCGCTCTTTCTCTGCCACATTGTTTTCAAATGAAAGTTTCATCTACTGTTGGAGGCTCCTCCGGTTTCGATCGGTTCGGTTGTGCTTTCTAAATTGAGTGCGTGAAGTGCTCGTGCGCCATCGTATCGCATCGTTGCGATTCGCGTTTGCGCACGATTCAATGAAAGTGTTTCTTCGTTGTCGTATTGTAGAAATTTTATTCAATCGAGTTAAGTGAAGAAATACAAAAACAAAATAAACAAAAAAAAAAATGATATTCAAATGAAATTGTTTCGCCATTCAGTTAATTTGGTGAAAATTTATGAAAAGTGAAGCAATCCAAAAGTTTTGCAGCTCGAAGTGACGACTTTCTATGCCACAGATATGTACGATGTCGTCGCATTAGTCACTGCTGTTGTGTTATCTTAAAAGCAAAATGTTTTGGAGATTTACAATAAGACAGAACGTAAAAGGAAGTCAAATATTAATAAGAATATTTAGACACAAATTAACCGATAGTTTTGTTTCTTATCAATTATACAAATTTTAGGATTTGATAAGAATATTTTTTTAACCATATCCTGAATATATTTTGACTGATTTATTACACTCTGAAAGAGGAAATTATTGGCAAAAGTTAAAATTGAAATCGTTTGGCATATTTAGAACTAGTTTTTATATTTTAGGCAGACAAATGTGGACTTTGGTTATAAGTCAGGAATATTTCTATGAAATTTCTAGTCCATAGTGTGTCCTAAATAATCCCATGGAAAACAGTCTGAACTTTATTGATTCAAGTATAACATAGTGCGATATATTACACAGTGCGACAATTTCAGAGCATTTGCATGGTGCCAAAGATTTGATAATTGTTTCGATGCAACCTAAAGATATCACTCAATTTGAAAATTTTTGATTTATTTTGATTATATCTTGCAAACAAATTTTATCACACATTTTTGTATTGTAGCGCGATGTTTTCTGCTTCTAATACCGAAAAGATAATTTCAATTTCTAACTTTGTTCGAATAAAAGAAAAGTTAAAAAATGAGATATTGAAAAATGAGCTATATCTCAAAAACTAGAGCCAATTTGACAAAACTAAAGCCATTTTTGGAATCAGAGTCACAAATGTAACCATGCCAAAATTTAAAATTTGTCGGGCAGTGTAACTCACCGAATACTCTTAAGTCGTATCACTATTATGGATATTACGAGGTAATGACCATAAAGATCTTAAAAATATTGTTATATCTCCATTAATTACAATGCGAATGTCCAAACCTCCAAACACACCGACTACAGTACGAGGGACAGGTTATTTGGAGAACTGAATGAAATAGTAGAACCCATATAGGAACTGTCAGGCTTGACAACATTGCCAAATCCCAACCAATCCCAAGACTCGGCCAAGACTGGAAAAAATAAGTATTGGATCCTTAGTTCTGGCCCATGACTCAACCAACCCTAAGCTACCAAGACATGGAATAACAATTCTCGAAAACTGTTATTTTCCGTGGCCAAGTCATGGTTCAATTAAAAAAAAGTAATATATAAAAATAATAAAAAAAATATATCTTGGGACTCGAACCCGCACTTCCACGACCGATGTTCTGCCGGTCTGTACGCTATCAATCTCCGTTGTTTCAGAGCATTTATTCAAAATCTTGAACTATTGAATTTCAGACTTTTGTTAAAAATGATTGTGACATTAGAAAAAAAAAATTAACAGTCGTGGGCCGATCGTTTTATCCCTACATGAGATGTTCCAATTGAAAACATGCTATGATTCTTAAGAAGCTCATGTTAGTTTGAAAGAACCCAATCGACGGTTGTTAATACTGAAGGTTAACACTTAGAAGCGAGCACAATGGACCACAGGGCTCCCGTGAGAGTTGCTGATAACCTAAACTACCTGAGAGACAAAATGTCTGTATTGTATTTTTAAGGAATATTTCGTATATTTAAGTTCAATTTCTATACACATGCATATTATGGTTAGGGCTTAAGAGAAAATAGTTTTATGTAAAAAATATTTTAGAAGAAAAGGTATTTTGATTTTTTTTTGCTATGACGCTACAGTCCTGAAGAACTACGGGTCAAAATCTGTCACCATTCGAGCTGTGCGTGTTAAATTTGTATTCAAAGTATTGGGCCCTACAATTTAATGTCAAATCCGAACCCTAGTAGAAATTTGCCCGATGCGCCATCGGGAAATGATCGGGTTTTCGTTGGGTAATCCCTATTAGAGAAAATATGATCATTGCCTTTGCATGCCCTTATCATGCTTACCATAGCAGAGTTTACATTATCTAAACAGTCAATGTTCCCGATCATAGCTACATTATTTGTTCCTGATAATGAAATTAGCATCAGGCAATGATCGAGATTTATGAGAGAAACCCTATTATGTTCGGGCTCAGACAAGGCAATTGTCCAGTAAATATTAAAATGGGGAATTGCCCGATCAGTACATGGTCATGGCCTGAGGTCAATACACGATCAGGACACTGCGTTACAAGGACATTATGGGCCTCGTCATATACCGATCATCTCAAATAATGACATGATCACTTCATGACCATGGCCCTACCAAAATTTCTACTAGGGAACGGGGTGAGAGCTATTTTATAGGCAATGTTTTACTCACGTAGGTTTGTCATTGACTGTCGCGAGGTAGCGCGGAAAATGTTGTCTATGAGAAGATGTTGTTAGTCTACCAGCCCAGATTTAAACCAGTGCTGTGAGACCCTTTAGCATTTGAATGCACTAACTACTAAGTTACCGACACTACATTTTCTAAGTAAATACAAAAATAACTTTATTTCTGACAACAATAAAATAAATAAATAAAAAAGAAAAATATATTGTAGAAATTACAAGAATAATCGAAAATCATACAAAAATCTACGACAATCAAAGCACGGGCTACTTTTACAAATTTCGTAAAATCTGCGATACAACAAACCAACCAACAAAAATCAAAAACAAAAACCAAGCCAACTTTCCACAACAACAGCAGAAAAGCAGCAACAAAAAAAAAATCAAGTAAAATAAAAACACTGCAAAGTTACATCATAAGAGGAGAGAGTAAGTGAAAATCTATGCGCAGTCAGTCGCATGTAGAAATGAAACGAACCAACAACTTTGGACGCGACTGTAGCTTTTACGCCGCCGCAAGGCAGCACAGGCTGGCGCTGCACTGTGACGGCAACAGCGACTGCGTTGCGGCGCAGCATAGTAAATGCTTTTGGGCCAGTTGTAAAGTTGTTATTGTCAGTTTGCAAGTTTAATAAAAATCGAAAGTGAATGAAACACATACACAATACAATCACGTGCATTTAGGCAAGCAATTTGTTGTTATTGTTGTAGTAGTTTTATTTTTATTATTTTTGTTGCTGTTGCTGCTGTTGCTGCTGCTGCTGGTGGTGGTGGTGATGTGAAATAGCAGCAACTGTGACTGCAAAAACAACAATGTCCAAAATAAAGCAGTTATGGAACCTCAGTTTTAACCTCATTTAATACATGAAACGGAGCATAAAAACTAACATTGCAACTGAAGCCGTTTGTTGCTGTTATGTTGTTGTCGTTGGTAGGTACACGCAAACAAAATATCGTTTCTCACAAACGAAAAGTTAGACATAAGAATTTCGTTGGTCGATTTCTTTTCCGGGTAAACAACTTTTTTTTGTTGATAAAAAAAAAAAAAATATTTTTTTATAATTATTATTATGATTTTTAATTTGCATTTATTACTATATGTTATTTATCCCAGACAAAATTTTTGACAGGGGTGCGATATATATCAAAAAGACATATTTCAAAAAGACAAAGGTGGAGTTTGTATCAAAAGCTATCTTCTTTGCCCGTTCCCCAAATATGGCGTAAATATGCCATAAAAATTCCACAAAAATTTACAACCTTTTATACACTTGCCAAAATATTCTATTTATCTTTGCGTTTTCCCGAAATACGCCCACAAATTTTGTCTCTGGTATTACTATTTTTTTTATTACTGTTTTTAATTTTTTTTAATCATTATTTTTTTTGACGTTCTTCCTCTGCTTGGAATCCTATTATGTACCTGACCAATCAATAAACCGTTTCTACAAAGATCCATGATCTTATCAACATTACTATCATTTATTTCGAATCTTTTATACAAATATTTTTCTGAAAAAGAAGCTGAGAATTACGAGCATTAATTTGAATGTTACAGTTCGAATCTTACAGTTTGAATCTTACAGTACAAATCATACAGTTTGAGAGTATTGCTCTCAGAAGTATGCAACATTTTAATGTTGATTTCCATGGCACATTAGTTGTTGCTCTCTCTATTCTAGAATGTACTGTACAAGTACTGAGTTGTTGGGGCAACAACAAAAAAATTGCCATGGAAATCGTAAAAGTGAATTTAATTTTTTAAAAATCTTTTTCCTTTCTCATACGCATTTGTCACAACACACATTAGGTTCAAACGAACTTTCGTTCAGCATCAATCAAAACTGCTTTTATGATAATAAATACTTTTTTACAGCAAACATGTAAACATTAGCGAGCAAAGTTGGAGCACGTTGCCAAAGAAATTCTTTTGCCACGAACGTTTTTTTTTCTTTACGTGTAATGTTTGTTGGTAATGTTGACGACTTATGTTGGTAAAGCAGTTCGAGTGCGTATAATTTTTCTTGTTGTTATCGTTGCTTTCACAATAACTACAACAACTGAAAATTTGTAGCGATACGAGGCAAATTTTACAATTTTTTGTTGTTGTAGGCGATGTTCAAGCTAGGCCTACTTTCGAAATGGTTGACATTTTAGCAACAAAATAGGCATTTCATTTTTTACAAAATTTCTTTCTCAAAATTACAGTTATTATTTTAACATTTATTTTTTTGTTAACCCATTAAAGATTTTTCAATTTTTAAAGATACAAATTCAATTATTAACAAAAAAATTCAATTTTTTACTAAAATTTAAATTGTTCACTAGAAATTAAATTTTTTACTAAAAATTATATGTTTAACAAAAAATCAAATTTTTCACAAAAAATCAAATTACCACTAAAAAATTCAATTTTTCACTATAAATTCAATTTTTCACTATAAATTCAATTTTTCACTAAAAATTAAATTTTTCACTAAAAATTCAATTTTTCACTAAAAATTCAATTTTTCACTAAAAATTCAATTTTTCACTAAAAATTCAATTTTTTACTAAAAATGAAATTTTCACTAAAAATTAAATTTATCACTAAAAATTAAATTTATCACTAAAAATAAAATTTTTCACTAAAAATTAAATTTTTCACTAAAAATTCAATTTTCACTAAAAATTCAATTTTTCACTAAAAATTCAATTATTAACTAAAAATTCAAATTTTAATTAAAAATTCAAATTTTAATTAAAAATTCAATTTTTTACTAAAAATTAAATGTTTCACAAAAAATCTAATTTTTCACAAAAAATTAAAATGTTCACTAAAAATTCAATTTTTCACTAAAATTTCAATTTTTAATTCAAATTATCACTAAAAATTGTAATTGTAAAGGGTTTTTCAACAGAGACGCTACAAAAGTAGAGAGACAGGGGACAGGGACAGCAAACGACGCCATATTTCTTGCCGCTCTTTTGACATTTCTCTTCAGTAAGGTTTGCCATTTCATGATGGAAAAATATAAAATTTCGAATTTCGGTTGTAAATTTTAATAATTTCTACTCGTTGTTGGCTCGTATATCTTTCCATCATAAATTGAAAAACCTTACTGAAGAGAAATGTCAAAAGAGCGGCAAGAAATATGGCGTCGTTTGCTGTCCCTGTCGCTCTACTTTTGTAGCGTCCCTTGAAAAAAAAAAACTTTTGTAGCGCTCTTATTGAAAAACCCTTTATTTACTGTTTATGAACACATTCGAAATTGCTCTCTTTCGTCATTTTTACAGAGCATGTATTTTTTTAATCCGTCCGTTTTGCAATTCTGGATTTGACATAAAAAACGCCTGTATTATATCTCGCCATATATTATATCTCTAAACTTTTTTTGGAAATTCGTAGAAAAAGAAAAACTTACTTAAAATTTTAGAAGTTGCTTCATTCAACATACCTGAAAAAGAAAGAAAATATTAAATTATATATATATATTAAATAATATAATATCAATATTAAATATATTTATATAAATTTTTTATATATATAGATTTATTAAGTACATGATGCATGTATAAATTTCACCTTGTCGTCTACGCTCAATTTTTGTATTGTAATTTATTAGTTGTTAATATTTGCCCTAAAAATCAAAAGTGATAACGTCGCCATATTGATAACGACACGTATGACACGAAATTCAAATTAATACCAGGAAATAATGTTGTCGCGTTCCAATTTGATATCGTTATGATAACAATATCATACGAATTTTTATCATTTGATATTAAAAGATCAGCATTGTGGTTTTTGTATAGTAAACAAGTTAAAAAATAAATACTTTTATAAAACATTTACAAAAGCATATATCTAGTTATGTTTCGAATATTACACGACATGCTAAACGATGATCAATTAAAATTTAAACCAATAAAAATACTAAATATTAATAATGTCACAAAAAAAAAAACATAATCAAATAAGAACGAAAATTTCGATAATAAAAATGACGTTGTTTATATAGTAACGTTTTAGATAATGGATACCAATATACAACTAAAAAACGTATTATAAATACTTATTATAATCTTTTTTTAAAAACTGTTGTCTACATTAAAACCCAAGATGCCTAGACTAATATACGAATTTTATAGTGTCGAATGTTCTGCATTGCAAAAATGTGTATGTCATTGAAATGAAAGGAAGAAACTTGCAAACATGAAATAGCGTAAAGTTTACTTTATAAAATAAATAAAATTCCAGTTCAATTATGCTTAATATTAGCCAATTTTTTTTAAGTGTAAAATGCATCAAAAGTAGTAAAACAAAAAATATTGTAGTAATATTTACACTTATGAATGTTTTGAAAAAAAAAAAAATGTATTTATTCGACATTTTTCTATTTTTAAATACATTTGTATTTATATGACATGATTTTAGTACACAATGTATTATAAATTAGTTTTCTACATAATGCAGAAACTTAGTATGTATTGTTTATCTTGATGCAAACGAAACTCATAAAACCAAAATATCCGAACAAAACGAGTCGAAAGCAGTGTACAAGACATACCTTTTTCTGCCAATGCTTTTTTATTAGCGTGTATTATTCTTATTTGGTATAAGTGAAATTAAATACTATTGATTCCTTTGAATGGACAGAACTGATGATGAAGTATAAAAAGTTGCTTATTTAATTATGCTTCCATCTTCAGTATCAAAAACATAATTGTTGTACACTTTCACAAGTATTTATAAAGACTTTTTTGAGAATATAAATATATTCTTTACACCTTTAAATAAATTCCTTAGACTTTTAAATAAATTCTTTAGACTTTTAAATACATTACTTGGACTTTTAAATAATTTTTTTTTAATAAATTTCGAATGTAGTAAAAACAAATGCATATTTTTGTACATTTATCTGGACGTGTGAATAAATTCATTATGTAATTATTTTTAATACAAATAAAAAAAAAGAAATTGGAAATGCTGAAAATTTTTATAGACGTTTCCGTACACAGAAAAAATATGTGTATAAATATAGCAAAAAAAATTGATCAATACAATTAAATTTTAATTGAATCATCGCCGATACGACATTTACTTGAATTGATTAAATATTTAATCATATTGATTAATAAATTAACAGAAAATAAACAAAAAGTTACATCAATACAATTAAAATATTTGCTGAAACGACTATGGAATTAATTGTATTAATTAAATATTTAATCATCTTAATTAATAAATTAACAGAAAAAAAACAAAATGTTACATAAATAAAATTAAATAATTTGTTGAAATGACTATTGAATTAATTGCATTAACAATCGCCGTTGCTGAGCACGCGATTCGAGCTTGCAGCAAATGCAGACAAACAAGCAAACAAGGGAATTTTTGTTTGCGCGTTTGGTTGCGCGCATATTATTTCCATTTGGTATATGCCAAGATATACACTTATAGAGCTTGATAATCCTCTAAGTGTGTTGTCAAAAATGGTGATGATGACAATGGTTGCATATATAATTATGCTTCCAACTTCATCAGCAGAAAAGTATGTTATTTACTTTCACAAGAATGTTATACATTTCTTTTTTAATTAACTGAATGAGAATTATAAAGACTGTGAAGATAATAAAAAGAGAAGTATATAATTTCTTGTTCAGCGTCAACTCTTGAATCATCATCTGTCTGTTGAAATCACGATAAGAGGAAAACCACAAGAGCTAGATCAATGAAACTCAGAACTTAGATTACTTGCATGTCAACGTTGTCGGGTATTGAAAATGGGCGTGATCGATTGACCGCGACATGTGATCCGAAGACTTTTCTGCAAATACCACATATATTTATCGGCCGAAGAGTATTTTAAATGTTTTATGGTAAATTATATAGAACTAATGACGAATATACATAAACAATTTTGAATTGATTTAAAATCAGCTTTTGACATTTAATTTTTTTCTTTGTGAAAATTGTAAAAAAGTAGACTTTAAATTGTCTATTCATAGACAATATTTATTTTGCAAACCGACTTTTAATGCCCTTAAAAAAATCAACTAAAACTACATTGTAGCTGGTGTGATTCTTTTCGTGTGGCTTTTCAAGTATTTAGTTACAGTACGAATGAAAAGACCAGCAGCACCAGCAGACAGAAAACATTTCATCGTCAACCTTGAGCGTAAGTTTCAAGGTACACGACCGTCAAACGTTGCTATCGTCGTTGTCGCCGTATTTGTCAGATTAGAAGACAAACGAGGTGCTAAACATAAAAAGTTTAATTGATTTTTTCGCACAATACTACACACTATTCACCTCTGTTGTTTGAAAAATATTTCAAAATTCAATATACGATACATTTAAAAACTTTTAGCATGTGTACAAATTTTGTATATTTTATACCAGATACAAATACAAAATTCGTAATCGTATAATGTACAAGGCATAAAAACTTTTAACACTTTGCAGCCAGCTAAATACACCATAAACAATAGAACAAATATAAAGTGAAAAAATAAACTAAATATACATCGTAAAACAGCCTCGGCTGACAGTTAGTTAGACTAACTGACAGTAAGACTGACAGGCAGGCAAACGCCTCTGACAGCCAACTGAACCGACAATTAAGTGGGAGTGAGACAAACAGACAAAAGCGATTAAATAAAGTGAAACGCAACACACGATTCATCTCTCTTGTGTATAAAAAATGTGCGAATTTCTAAGGGTTGGGTTGTAACTTATTGCTTATTTTCTACTTATACAATTTTCTACTTATTCCTACTCAAAAAACTACTAATAAATATAAAACTTTTAAATATCCTTAGCTATAAGAGTTATCAAAAATGTGAAGGCTACAAACGAGTCAAATGCAGACAGACATTGCTGTTCAAGTCAGTAAATGGTTTTGATAATATTCTAGTTCAATGAACGACCTTGATAAAAACAAAAATTAGCAGAAGCATAAAACGATGACAGTATATTTTTGAATTTTGCATATTTTTTTCTATTTAGAGCTAAACTATCTAATTTAATGCCACAGATAGACGATGATAAAAACTGATTATGATGATAATCGCTTAAAATACAATTATAATACGTTTCAAAATTTAGCAATTCAATAAAAATCAGTAATTAAAATTTTTACACAAATAAGAAATTTGTAGAAATTAGTTATAAAAAGTTAAAAATCTAAAAAACGGTTTTATAATTTAATTTAAATAATAATATTAATAAAATATTATAATAACAATAAAATGCAGAAATCTACAGTTTAATGTGGAATTCGTACGGCGCACAGTGGATCGGAGGCGCGCTTTTGGGTCGAAACAAAAATTTCATCAATTTGATTTTTATTTTGTGCAATCACAAAATAGACATCATAGTGAATAGAAAACCATTAAATGAATTGTTTTATATGAATTATTTTCAACAGGATATCAGTCCAAAGAGGGCTCTTTTTTGATTTTTTTGTTAATTTTAATATTTTTTTAATACTTATTTAAAAATTTTATTTAAATTACTTCTTGTTAAGTTATAACATTGAAATTTTCATATATTATAGCTAAAATCATGCATTTCTTATTCACTTAAAAAAAAAATTACTAAAAAAATTAATTTTTAAATTCGACATTCGGCGACAAAAGTAGCAAATTATGAAATATTTCGAAATATATCATAATTTGCTACTATATGATATATGCAGATATGATAACGCTCCTTAGGAGGCGTGGCCTTAATGGAAAAGTATATATTGTCAGTGTCATGCCAAAGGGGCGAATGTGCATTTTTAAAAATGTTGGGATATCAAATTTTAAAGTTTGAAGTGCTTTAAAAATTTGCAAAATTTATATTTTTTAAATTTTTTTCTGTTATTTTGGTTTATTTGTCAATTATCATAACGTATGTAAAAAAATAATACATATTTTGCCAAAAAATGTATGCTGCAAATAAATGGCAAATTAATGTTTGGCAAAATATTATTAATTAATGATGATCGATAGGTGCTTTGAAAACAAACAATAAATGCCTTTACACCACTATTTTATCTTACCCAAGAAATGGTAGAGTACGGAAATGAGCCAAATCGTTCAACGGACACGCCCTCCTCCCATACAAGATACTTTTGTAGAACTCTTTAGGAACCTAAAGGTTTTTTCAACAGGGACGCTACAAAAGTAGAGCGACAGGGACAGCAAACCATTTCATGATGGAAAGATATACGAATTCGAATTTCGGTAGAAAATTTTAATAATTTCGACTCGTTGTTGGCTCGTTTATCTTTCCATCATGAAATGGCAAACCTTACTGAAGAGAGATGTCAAAAGAGCGGCATGAAATATAGCGTCGTTTGCTGTCCCTGTCGCTCTACTTTTGTAGCGTCCCTGTTGAAAAACCTTTTATAACTCGAAAAGTACTGAAGAAACAATTTAAAACGTATTGTTAGAATTTAAAACTAAAATATATATATTCTCTGAAGTTTTTTTTTATTAATTGTGTGAAAATATTATATACTTATAATTTTTTTTGGTTTAAAAATTTTAAACATTTGAACATTTTAAGACATTTTTGAATTGAGTTTTAAACAAAATATTGATTTTGAACGTTCATAAGTGAATTCTTTAATGCTGGAATTAATTTAAACTTATAGCTGAATGAATAACCTATCACTTTTGCTGCCGAATACTGAGGAACCTGGACGCTGAAGGCTGAATTATGTCAAAAATTTTTACTTTAAAGTTCACAACTAAAAACCTTTCAAAGTTATTAAGCATTGACATTGATTGTAACAAATAACTGAATGAATACTCTTTCATACTATACCCACTTTTGCTAGATATTAAAAATAAGTAAAAATATTTTTAAAATAAATAAATATTTATTTGATTTACGTCCAAAAGGAAATGTATTTGTTTTTACTACATTGTAGAACGAAAAGTCACCAAATACATTTTCAAAATCTTTATAAATCTGTAAATTTTTAATCGTTGATTTCAATTTTTTTACCACATGATAAGAAAATGCAAATCTATTAGTTGATTTTTCAACTTTAGAAATTTATCAATTACTTTTTATAATATTAATCAACAAACTCGAAATTAAAATTTTTCATAAATATGTATTTGGTGATTTTTCGTTCCACAACGACGATATGTAGATGTTTTTGTATGGAAAATAACTTCATTTTGTCTTTATTTTTACGTCCTGAAATATGTAGATAAATTACTACAACTGTATTTATTTTTACTACATTCTGTATTTGTGTATGAAAATGTTAAAATATAACTGTAAACAGCTCAATGTTCTATAAAATATTCCATGAACGAACTACTACTATTAAATTCGAATTCTTGGAGTCATCACATAAACGCACATGTGAAACGTGCTACTAAAGCAAAAAAATGCATAAATGATATCAAAAATTATTTATAAATGCCAAGAGTTTAACTATAATACGTGCAAATAGCGAATAATATTATCTAATGATGATCTAAACACATATAAAAACTAAAAATACATCAACGACTAATGAGCAAGCGCGGCGGCATCATCTTGAGGAGGAAACCGCCATTTGATTGATTTGAAATGTTTGAACGTTGGTTCAAAAATGTGAACGTGAGCAGTGACAGAAGCCAGCCACAGATTGAATATTAAAATACAAAAAGAAATAAAAGACACCGCCTCAAGCGCCATGGTCGACGAACGACTCATAGCGACGTCTTCGTAATTAAAAAATTAAAATAAAATGTATTTTTTACGAAACTCTTTGCAACAGTTCATTCAAGAAGAAAACCTTCGAACTCATGGAAAACCGAAGCATTATTGAGTCAAACGAGATCGTTTAGTGAAGGTCTAAATTGGACTGAAGCGTGAGCATGTGCAAGTTACCTTTTTTTAGAATTTAAAAACTGTTATTAGTAGAAAAAGTTGAATTTTATTTAAAATATTTAATAACAAAATATAGCTTTGCCATTTTAAAATTTTTCATGATTTATTTGATTTATTTTTGTATTTTGTCGCGATTTCTCCTTGGTACCACCACCACATTTTTACATAATATTTCGAAACCCCAAATGCTGAGCTCAACACTTTCTTCTTTTCCATTTGCAAAACTCACTCGCGGATGAAGAAAGCACGAAAAAAAGTATCTCGAATTTTTGTAAAAGTTGCAATACTGAAAAATTCAATCGCAGTCCTCTCACTTTTTCGTTCCGTTTCGTTTTTTTAATTGCGTTTTATTGGATTGGAGAGGAGAGACCAAATTAATTTGTATTTATTAGCCATTACAACAACAGTAAGTGCCGCTCATACAACCACCCAATAACTGTCGACAACTTTAAGATGAGGTGCGAGCGTATTTCACCGATACAATTTTGATCATTAATGAAAAAAAAATCAACTAATAAATATATATTGTATATAGACAGACTGGTAGAGCCACAGACAGTCTGCTCAGCTAGTCGATAGACCGACCAGCAATTTAGACAATTCGTCAGTTCGACTGTGAAATTTCTTTCGAGCCTAACGTGCATCTTATAAATGAATCTTGGTTTCCTCGCCTTGTCTTTTTTTTCGTGTGTTTCTGTCTTTTTATTTCTTTTTTTTTTGTAATTTTTTCACTAAATTAATAGAAATCACAAAATTTCACAATTGACGCTGTACTGTGTCTGTATGTGAATATCTTTGGTGTTACTCGTTCATTGCAGATACTTTTTAATACGTATTCAATTTATTTTCATTTTATCTCTTGGATAAGGCTGTTTATAGCCAAATTAGAGATTAGCTTGGAAAGCCAACAATCAACCAAATATCGCATTTGTAGGGAAAAGTCAATATAATATTTTATTGAGTTCGTGTGGGCATCGATCGCACGTCATAGCTGTTACAAATATTTGTATTTTTAGCACGGAGAAATTTACGGAAGTAACCAATATGGAAAAGGTGTTTGATTTATTATGAAAAGTTAAATTGTTGTTATTGAAATTTTGTTGTGCATTTTTTATTACAAAATATATTCAATGGTTTTAGAAAACTATGAAAAGCGAAAATTAACACAATAGGACAATTCATATTAAATCGGACCTAAAGGAAATAAATAAACCCAATATTGAAATCAATTTTATTTCAGTACAAAATTTTAGATCGGAAGAATATTATTCGTCGAAATATCTATTATCTATAGGGCTGAATATGAGCAGGAAAGTATATATAAAAATATTTTTTTTAATTCACCAATTGAATTTTTTTTTCGAAACTATTTTTTTGTCCTTAAAAAAAATTGTTGGAAAAAAATGTTGTTGAAAAAAAAAAATATTCATCATCCCATGTAGGAAATGCCAGGCCTGACGACGGGCTGAAGACTCAACCAGCACTAGCAGACCAATGCTTGGTTAAAAAAACTTCGCCCAAGACTCTGCCAGAACTGACAGACATATGCTTGGGTACCCATGTACAAAACACCAGGCTTGACAACGGGCGTAAGGCATATTAAACCTTGGCCGACCGAGGAATGGCTAATTAGACTTTAGACATGATTGGATTACCAAGTCTTGGATAACTGATATATTTCTAAAAGTCTACCAAGACTTATTGAATATGTCTTCGTGAATGAAGATTTAGTCAGGACCAAGAAAACAAATCATACTTCAATTAAAAAAAATAAAAAAAAAATCCTAATGGGACTCGAACCCGAATTTCCTGCGTACAAGTCCGGAGCTCTACACACAAAAAAATAATTGCTTGACGTGCAGTTGTTTCAACGAATATTCATTTGCATCTACCAAATTTAGTCAGTTTTAACTGAAATTCATTTGTGGTAAACAATAGTATAAAGCGTAACCAACTATTAGTTAAAGCAACTGCAACATTGATTGGGGAAACAAATTTTTTCTCCATTTTCAATTTTTTTGTTTCCATTGCCACGGCAACTAAATTCAAAATGAGACCTAACCAATATTTACAGATAACCAATTTTAACAGATAACTATATAACATTAAGTTGTAGCAACCAATATTTATTTGATTCAACTGTGAAATCAGTTGTCTTGTATAATAGCGATGCCAAAGCAGGACAACACCAGTCGCGCAAGCTTTAGATTTTTCACTCGTTTTGTTTTGTGGTGCGGACAGCGCGTGCCACGCTTAGTCTTAAACAATATTTGAAATTGTTTTAAGGCGACTTTAGATTTTTTCACTATTTTTTTGTTTTGTGCTGCGGACAGTGCGTGCCACGTCTTAAACAAAATTTGAAATTGTTTTAAGGCTTGTTCGTTTTTACTGTTCGGTTTTTTCATGCTCAAATATACTTTCTTCAACCAGAGACATACTATTCTACAGAGTACTTCCTATTGTGTTTCTATAAGTTGTATTTATATATGCAGCCCTAGCGCTCCAACGTGTTGCAAACACGAAGTCTGCAGCACAACGAATCGTCGGCAATGTTCGATCTCGGGATCAAGTTGTGACGCTGACTTCGTGTTTGCAACACGTTGGAGCGCTAGGTAAAATGGCCGATTTCTTATAATTAAATTGGCTACCACAACTAAACCAATTGGTTGTGTCAATTGTATTCATTAGTTGTGTGAACTGATACGCGGTGTTGCAACAACTGAATCAGTCGAATGTTGACAGAACTAAATAAATCGGTTGGCAAAAAGACGGTTGCCCCAATTGATTCGTTCTTTGGGTGTACCCGTTACGCTATCAATCTCACTTGATTCAGAGCATTTTTTCAAAATCTTGAACTTTAAAATTTGAAAATGTCTGTCACATTAGAAGAAAAATTACAAATTAGAAAAAAAACATACATTTTGTTTTTGAAGCAAAAATCTCAAACAATATAAGTAGCCTAACGGGGAGAGCAGTGGGCGTTAACTTCCGAGTCAGGAGTTCGATTCCAGTTTGTGACAACTGAATTTTTTCTACAATTGTTAAATTACTTAAAATTGGAAATTGTATAAAATAAATGAGAAATAAAATAAATAAATAGAATGGAAGAAAAAGAAAAGAGAGGAAAGTAAAAAAAAAATATATTTTTTTTTTGCATTTTTGCCACATTATTGTTATATTATATTGGCCATGTATTTTTTGCCAGTCTTGGCCGAATACTTAGAGCCAGTTTTGCGCCCTTCGTATCATTCCAAGGCTTGACCAGTATTCAGCCAGTTCTGGGTACCAGACCTGGCCCAGAGCAATGCATGCTTGGCGCAAGACTGGACGAACGTTGGGCCCATCGTTTTTTCTTACATGGGATTTTGATGAATTTATTGATAAATAATATGAATTTTTTCACCAACTGCCTCCGTTCGTATCGTATCATAATGAAGAATGAAATATTCAATACAATGAATTTGAATCGTCATATTGATGAATTTGTTCATAATATTTATGAATATAATATTTTTCTTAGGAATTTTTCAAAAAAAAAAAATGGTGTTTAGAAAATAATTCAAAAAAAAAGTGTTGTTGTAAAACTGTTATTTAAAAATAGCAGAAACAAAATTCTAAAAAAAAAAAAATTTACTTTTAGAAAAAAAATGTTTACTAATTTTTTTTTTTTTAAACAAAAAAATTTTCGAAAAAAAAAACAAATTATTATTTAAAATATATTTTTTATAAATATAACTTTTTATTAATAAAAAGTTGTAATTATAAATAAATATATTATAAAACATTTTACTAATTTATGCATGTCGAGCAAGCATTAATAAGAAATAACATATTTACAAGAACTACTTCGAGAACTAAGAAATACGGCAAAAAATATTTTTTATTGAAATTTGGTTTAATGAACACTGTTCTTCAATATGAAGAATATATATGTTGTATTTTATATTTTGGTTCATTAAAATGAGGAAACGTATTCTTCACATACAGTTCATCAAATTGAAGAACACATTTTCGACAGTTACCAAGTGTTCATCATATTTATGATCGCATTCATAACATTGATGTCGTAAGTCATAAATATTATGAATGGTTCTTCAATCATGGTTTGAAGAACGAAATTCAGCAATATGATTTACATTTTTTTCTGTGTACTTGAAAACTGAGAAGTATGGCAAAAAAATTAACACAAAATAAATAGATTGATTGAAATTTGGTTTGATGAACAGTATTCTTCAATATGATGTACATAAATGTTGTATTTTATGTTTTTGTTCATTAATATGATGAAACGTATTCTTCACATACAGTTCACCATATTGAAGAATACTTTTTTTCGACAGTAACCAATCGTTCATCATATTTATGATTGCATTCATAACATTGATGTCGTTAGTCATTAATATTATGAATGGTTCTTCAATCATGGTTTGAAGAAAGGAATTCAGCAATATGGTATACATTTTTTTCCGGTGCGTGTGATTCATGTGAATCACGTTATACTCTTCAAGTTCAAGACAAAGAAAGTAAGCGGTTCGAATTCATATTAAATACATTTTTTTGTATTAAAATGTTTGTATGGACATTTTCATAAAAAAATGTAATCGAAAGCTGAAACATGGCTTATAACTCTACTCAACAAAACGAGAAATATTTTTCCTCTAAACATCAAATACATCAATTCTATATAATTCGTAGGCGATGATTTTGACTGCATACTATATAGAATAACAAAAGAATCGTTTCCCAATAACTGTCAAGACTAATAATAATTTACTAATATTCCGATATGTTATTAGGATATTTGAATACTCGACAAATTTTTATTTTTTATACTACGATGCTTTTTTTGGCATTTCGGATCTTATGATATATAAGAAAACGATTTTTGGCAGAGCATAGTCAAACTAACGAATGAAATTACTACACCCAGAAAAAAATGAATTCAAATCCTATTAAAATTGATCAATAGGACAATTATTGATTTAACAGTATACAAAAAATAAATCTTTTCATATAATCTCAATGACAATGTCATGGTATTTTCTAGAATTTAATGGTATTTTCCGATTAAAATAATAATTTATCCTATTGACTATTTTTAATAGTAAAAAAACTATTATTTATATAGTATTTTTTTCTGGGTGTAACATTTTTCATTGGTTCTAATTTATAAAATAAACCCTATCAACATAGTTTTTACCAACATTTTTCTAAAAAGGATAAGTTATAGGAAAAAACATAGAAAAAGGTTTTCTATGTAAAGATGTTGACAGTCGCTGAGATCGAACCCGGGATCTTTCGAGTCGTGGTCCAACACAGTAACTAATCGAGCCACCAAAGTCAGATAGAACAAGAATAAGTATACTTTAAATATGAAGAAATGATATTTTCAGATTACCATGCATTAGTATTTTGATTGAAACTTATAAGAGTAACATATTCAGAGGGCATATATGAATAAAATTATTAATTTTGATAATTAGTTTGGGTAAGGAATCGACATCAAATAATTGAAAACAATTTTTGGTTCTCAAAAATATTAAATTATGACTAATTATTCATATTATTTAAAATGTTCTCTGAAATTAAAATGTTTACTAAAAATTCACATATTTACTAAACATTCATATTTTCACTAAAAATTCAAAATGCAAACATGAAACATATTGAATCAGCTTACAAAAGAACGTGTTCCGGTTTTATGACATGATCATCATCATTTATTTTATGTGCGACTCGAGTGTGAGAACATTTGAATGTTATTATTTATGGATCATTAAATTAACTGATTAATGGCGCGATTTGCTGTTTAGAATATTGAAGAATGACCGACAACAAGGCTGTTGGAAGAAATCACATAAAACTGCGAAACATACTGTTGTAGTAAACATGCATACACAAAAAAAAATAATTGCTTGGTGTGCAGTTGTTTCAACGAATATTCAGTTGCATCTACCAAATTTAGTCAGCCACAACTGATTTTCATTTGTGGTGAACAATAGTATGAAGCAACTATTAGTTGAAGCAACTGCAACATTGATTGGAGAAACAAACTTTTTATCCATTTTCAATTTTTTTATTTCCTTGCTACGGCAACTGAATTCAAAATGAGACCTAACCAATATTTATTTGACTTAACAAATAATTATATAACATTAAGTTGTAGCAACCAATATTTATATGATTCAACTGCGAAATCAGTTGTCTTGTATAAAAGCGATGCCAAAGCAGGACAACACCAGTCGCGCAAGCTTTAGATTTTTCACTCGTTTTGTTTTGTGGTGCGGACAGTGCGTGCCACGTGTAAATGAAAATTTGGAATTGTTTTAAGGCTTTATCGTTGTTACTGTTCGGTATGTCAACAAGAGACATACTATTCTACCGAGTTCTTGCGATTTTGTTTCTATATGTTGTATTTCTATATGCAGCCCTAGCGCTCCAAAGTGTTGCAAACACGAAGTCAGCAGCCCAACGAATCGTCGGCAATGTTCGATCTTAGGAACGTTGTTGTGACGCTGACTTCGTCTTTGCAACATGTTGGAGCGTTATGGCGAAGTAAAATGGCCGATTTCTTATAATAAAATTGGCTACCACAACTAAACAAATTGGTTGTGTCAATTGTATTCATTAGTTGTGTGAATTGATACACGGTGTTGCAACAACTGAATCAGTCGAATGTTCACAGAACTAAGTAAATCGGTTGCCCCAACTGATTCGTTCTTTGGGTGTACAGCGATATATATTATAGATGTTTGATGAGAATACCTTAATGTTGTTCTGCCAAAACATACCTGCAATGAAAGTGAATAAATAAATTGATATTAGATACAGTGATTAAATGAAATGTAAAAATATTAGAAAATAAAATTCTTTATCAATGCAACGAGATATATAGTGCACTTTAAATTTTAAAGTTAACATTTTTAATTTAAATGTCTTGTGAATCCAAAGTGCAACACTTTAAATTGAAATGTATCATATTTAAATTTAATATTTTAAATATAACTTTATGTTTATGTTTACGCCACAGCCACGATTTGGTGAATTGCATACACAAAAGGGATATCGGAAATGTTAACATTAACAATAGGTAGTAAAGAAATCGGTGGAACGTATGCTGTTATTAAAATAAAAGTGAAAATTTAAAGTGCGACTTTAAAATTAAAAGTGCTACTTTAAAATTTAAAGTGAATTAAAAGCAAAAAGTCGGTTCATAAGAAAAACTTTATATTTTTAATCATAAAGTCAAGGGGTTTTTACAAATAAAAAGCGCACTTCTACCGGTATAAAATAAAAATTCATCCATAGATATTAGTGTCATATGAGTTATTTGAACATTAGCGATCGGTTCACAGAACACAATATACCGGTCATGCCCATTTTCAATACCAGACAGTGTAGGTATATAAA
Organism: Dryomyza anilis; assembly: GCA_951804985.1. Classification (NCBI taxonomy): domain Eukaryota; kingdom Metazoa; phylum Arthropoda; class Insecta; order Diptera; family Dryomyzidae; genus Dryomyza; species Dryomyza anilis. The sequence continues at coordinate 9,271,581 of OX638132.1, read as the reverse complement.
TAATCTAACTTTGGAGTTTCATTGATATACCTATTATAGTTTTCATCTAATCGTAATTTCAACAAACAGATAGACGTACGGATAATGCTAAATCGACTCAGGTCAAGTGAAGAACAAAAATATATTCAATATAATTATTTTATTCATTAATATTATGAATTTTTTAAGAGCTACCAGATTCATAAAATTTAAGATTTCATTCTTTGAATTAAAATTTAATGTTTTTCATGTTCAATGTATTTATAATTCTTGAGAAATTTGGAAAGTGGAAATTTATTTTAGAATGCAATCATTATCTGATCAGGCTCCTGGTCGGGATGTGTTATCGTATTTTGATCTAGGGGCGTATTCTCGTTTGATGAGACTTAAAAAATGAGAATAAAAAAACTATTTTCATATTCTGTTAATATAAAAAATAGTTATTATCTCAATTTCATTCTTATATAATATTTCTCATCAAACGAGTATAGGGCCCCAGAAACTGATAACAATTTCCGGATTTAAGTTATTTAATTGTTTAAAAAAATATTTTTGAATAATATGCAATGTTTTCTTAGTTTTTTTCAACAAATTAAAATTAAATTAAAAAAAAATATTTTTTTTTTTCAAAATAAAAAAAATATCTAAGAGATTTTTGTGCAAATTAATAAAAAAAATTATTTTGTGTGTAAAGATAAATTGTATTTTCCAAAACTAACTCCAATCAAGTGTTGTTTTGAAAAATATTATATTTATTTACCCTGTTCATGATTTTCCAAAGCAAATAAATAGAAATTCCATTATTAAATGCAATTTGCAATAATTTCGAAAAACGAAGACAAGAAAAAAAAACATTCAAGTCAATATTTGCAACAGACAAATAAAATAAACATAATACGAGAGGAAAGAATGAATGGTGAATAAAAAAAAAAAATAAGAAAATATTTAGCTAAATTCCAATTTGCATTCAATTTTGCCACAAACGGTGTTGCGCCGAAGAAGCAGAAAACAAACAGTTTTACGTTTATTTCGAGCAAATTTATTTTATTTTTTTTTGCACCGCTTGGATCTGCTCTAAAAATTTAACTTTTACCAAATTTGTTTCGTTCTGCAAGATTTCGTTTAATATGCAAGCGTTGTTGTCGTCGTCGTCGACGTCTTTTCTGCTGTGTTTTGTCAAAAATAATAAAACATTGAATAAGGTACGGAAAGGGATTTTTGTCATGGCGAAATGTGGCGACATAAAAGGCGCAGACAGACAGCACAGCAAATGAACGAATATTCGAACGAACGAACGAACGGACGGACGACCGAACAGAAATAAAGTCTTACAGACAGATATGCATAAAAAAGGCAGCTATAATACGACAGCCAAAGAGACAGACACAAACATACATAAAGACAGACAGACAGAATGTCAGACAGATGTAACCGGAGCACTCAGAGCAAAGCGTAATAAATGCGCGCGTTGACTCAATGCAACAACGGCGACAGCTGTAAATATAGACTACGCACAGTGGGCATCATTTTTATTTATTAATCATTCAAATTTTGAAAAATATTATTTATATTCATTTATTTTAAAGAATTAGAACTGCTATTATCTCAACAACTAGAGCAAGGACCATTATCCATTTTAAATATAATTAAAAAATTTAGTATTTTTTTTTTTCAAAAAAAAATATTTTTTTTAGGCCAATTTTTTTTTATCCGAAAATTTTTTTTTCATATAATTTTTGTTTTAATTTTTTTTCTGGTTTTTTTTAAATAACATTTTTATTTTACAACACTTTTTTTCGAATTATTTTCTAAAAAAAAATATTTTATTTCGAAAAAATTTTTAAAAAAATATATTTTTTTTTGAAAAAAAAATTAGTTCAACAATATTCATCATATTGAATATTATATTCATAAATATAATGAACAAATTCATTGTATTGAATATTTCGTTCTTCACTACGATGTTCATTCGATGGTATGAATAACCCAGCAGGAAATGTCACAAATGATTCCTCAAAGATTCCCCTATATCAGTTCAGAAACATCGATGTCCGATGAACTAAGTTCATATATATAATGAATGCATTCATCAATATATCATTTAATTAACGGTGGTATCAATATGATGAATCTGGTAGTTGGTGAATAATTCATAATCGTTTTTAATATGGGATTTTTGCATTATTGTTTTGATCCATACGCCATTTTTGTGAGAATGGAGTTAGGAATTAGATTTACATGACTTATATATTTTTATTCTAATTCTGTTATCCGTATTCCGTTAGTTTGACGTTAAAATGTTCAATACTTTCGAAAATATGTCATATCTGAGTTTCAGATTGTATGCTTACACAACGTTCTGATTTATACCTGCACAGAAAAGAAATTCTTCAATATGATGAATTTATTCATAAATATTATGAATTTTTTCACCAACTACCAGATTCATCATATTGATACCACCGTTCATTAAATGACATATTAATGAAAGTATTCAATATAATGAATTTGAATTGTCATATTGATGAATTTGTTCATAATATTTAAAAAAAAAAAAAAAATTATAAAATAATTCGAAAAAAAATTGTTGTAAAAATTTTATTTAAAAAATAACAGTGAAAAAATTATTCGGATAAAAAATATCGGACAAAAAAATTGTTTCGAAAAAAAAAATTCAAAAAAAATGTTTTTGAAAAAATTAATTTTTCGAAAAAAAAATTCTTCAAAAAAAAATTATATTCGAAAAAAATTTGTCCGAAAAAAATGTTTTTCGAAACAACATTTTTTCAAAAAAAAAATTTTTTTTTTCAAAAATAAATTTTATAAATATAACTTTTTATTAATTAAAAGTTGTAATTATAATAAATATTTTATAAACATTTTACTAATTTATGCATGTCGAGCAAGCATTACATAAGAAATAACACACAAGAACTACTTGAGAACTGAGAAGTACGGCAAACAATGAACGAAAAAAAAAACATTTTAATAGAAATTTGGTTTAATGAACAGAGTTCTTCAATATGAAGAACTAATATGTTTTATTTTATATTTTGGTTCATTAATATGATGAAACGTATTCTTTACATACAATTCATCATTTTGAAGAACACTTTTTCGACAGTTGCCAAGCGTTCTTCATATTTATGATAGCATTCAAAACATTGATGGCGTTAGTCATTAATATTATGAATGGCTATTCAATACAATGAATCATGGTTTGAAGAACGGAATTCATCAATATGATGTAATATTTTTTTCTGTGTGTCACATGTAAAAAAAAAACTATAGATAAACTATTTTACCAGTTAAAAAAAAATATTTTAAAACATATTTCTGCGTGCAAAATTGCAAAGAGTTCTGATTTTGAATTTGTGCCACTGTGCAGCGATGGCGTTAAATGGAACATGAGCAACAGCAACAACAACATTGTTGGAATACTCGACGGCACTCGACGCAACAGCCAAAGCAAAAGCAAAGGAAATTAAATAAATTAATGGGAAAATAAAATTAATTCAATTGCAAAAATAATAAAAATAAACGTAAATTTCCAAAAATGTTGAAAAAATCGAAGAGAAGGAAGAAAAAAAATGAAAGTGTTGCGTTGAAACTGCTGCCTGCTGCTGCTCCTTAAATTTGGAAATAAGTGCGACGGATCGTTGGCTGATTTAATTTTTCTGTAGATTTCTGTCTAAATGGTTTTATTTTGCTATGGATGATGGCTGGCTGGCTGTCTGATCGTCTGTATGTCTTTCTGACGCCACAAATGTACATTTATCTCTATGTAACGGCCGCGTTATATGTCGCACTCTTTGAGATATTTGGCAATAAACTAACGACTGCCAGATACACAGTCGGACAGACATGCACATGGCAAGCAGCAACATGTTTTTGATTTGATTTTTTTAAAATCATCATTACCTTAGAAATATTCAAAAGTCATTCATTTCATGAGTTAAGTTTATGTCATGTATGAGGCACTGAGATGCTACAAATAGATAAAAGATTAAAATATATAAAAGCGTGACTTGAACTGAAATTTTAGTGGGTGTCGTGATTGTACAAATAATGAAAGTATATGCTTTGCTAAACTCATTAAAAAAATTGATTTAATCATTTTGCTTATCTTTAAAAAAAATATGTTTTATTAATCCCTTCCAATTATAAAAAAAAAATTACTTAGTAAAAAAAATGATTATTTTACATTAATTTCAGTGTTAGTTCAACTTCATTTGTGGTTTAAACTCAGAAGAGAGTTTTTCGGTAAACTTAAACTTAGTTTAACCGACGGTTATCGCTGGGATAAGCTTCGTATAAACTCTCAATGTTTTTGACAGAAAAATGTGATATTCGCTCTTTACGTTCTGCAGTCCATGCTCTTAGTTTTTTTGTCCGCTAATTTGTCTGTTCATTGGTTTACATTTTATTAGTTTTCGTCTATTATACATTGTACAAACTAGCACTGAACGCGATACCACGTACTAATGTTGCTCTATTTCACACTGATATATATTATTTCGTTAATTATATTTCTTTAAATTCACTTTGTAATTTCTTTTAATTATAAAATATATAAATATTAAATATCAGCTGTTCCAAATAATAAAAATAATCGATAATTCGTTGACATTAGCTGGTTTAGCAAAACACAGCGTGAAATGAAATATAAACTACCACTGAAAAACAGACGTAAACGGACACAAAAAAAAATCTATATCATATTGATGAATTTCGTTCGGGCAAGAACGATTCATAATATTGTTATGAAAAGTTAGTGCAAGCAATCAACAAAAATACATGAGACGCAAGACAATTCAGCGCACTAAGCAATGTGTTAGAAAGATACGGAAGATTATTCAGCGCACTGAAGCAATGTGCGAGAAAGAGATCAGCGCATTAGAAACACATAAGTGCGAATGAGATGCCATTAGCATATTAACGAAACGAGTAGAAGGTTCTCGAAACATCTCGAGACATGTCGAAGTTTGTTGAAACGTGTCGAACTGATGCATGTAGTATATAAGGGCGATGCATCTGAGACACAGCACTTCAGTAGTAATTGGAAAGTGGTCGAGTGCGTCTCGTGTGAGAACAATGTCAAGTTAAATAGTGGACATGCAGCAGTTATTAGAATTTCTTATTAGAAAAGTTGTTTATTAAAGTGAACTAATAAAGTTATTTGTTATAAATTAAACCAAACAAAAGAGTTTTATTATTTTGAACACAATCCAGAGATACGAACTTGTAGAACAGTTTTCCGTAGACTGAATTTTCGTATCAATATTGATAACTACAATACAACAATGTTATGAATTAATTATCAATTTGAAGAATGATCCAAAACTGTTCTTCAATATAATGAAGTGTATGCGAAGTTTCATCATATTAATGAACAAATACTCAAAGTACAGCATATATGTACATCATATTGAAGAATGTTGTTCATAAAACCAAATTTCAATCAAAATATTTATTTTCCGTTCATTTTTTTGTCATACTTCTCAGTTCTCAAGTAGTTCTTGTTATTTCTTATACATTGTTATTTCTTATACATAGTAAAATGTTTTTTTTTAATATATTAATTTATAATTACAACATTATATTAATTGCATAACACTTTGCGGACATTTGTCAACAATTTTCGACACCAGAAATGAAAGTTACATATTCTTATGGATTTGAACATTCTAAGAACAATGGCGTTTTCAGTTTTTTTCCCTACACGTCCAGTTTTAAGGATATTTGAGAAAACCAAAAAAACACGTTTTTGAGGATTCTATAGGTTGTTAAGCGTTGATTATAATGTGCGACTTATTTTTATTTTATTCAAAACATGCATACTAGAACACAAATTATATGTACATATCAATTTTCAAAATTCCTTCAACAGGACCTGAGATATGATGGAAAAAGCACTCATTTTTGGGCTAAAAAAAGACCCATTTTTGAGCATTTGTTTCTGAGTTTCTAGTTGTACACCATTCTTGTGCTTTACATTATAAATTAGCAAATCTCATATATTTCAATTCTGTTTTATTCAAAACCAGTTGGGAAGGTTAGATCACATGGGAAATTTTAAAGTAGGTGTAATTATGATAGTTCGGATTATCAAAATTATAGTCGGTCTAAGCCGACTATAAATACCCTACACATATGTGTGGTTACCATTCAAAGTGATATATAGGTCACCAGGGTATACGAATCCTGAAAATAACTACAAACATTCAATCGCTGAAGAATTTCCATTCATTTGATACCCATATTTACATATGGATAGGTGTACCGAATATCGATTTCTTTTTTGGTGAACCACAAGTCTTTTCGCCGGAAAACATTATTATCATGTATTTGAGCATGATGTCAATACATATTTGACCAAAAAAGTTTACCTAAGCACGTATACAGTAAAATTGATCTGTATATGTAAATTTTATATGAGGTATTTGAACATAAGTGGTCGGATCATAGGTCACAATGGACCGATCTCGCCAATTTTTTCGCACATATAGCGTAGGTATATTAGTAATCTAAGTTATAAGTTTCATTTATCTAGCTCTTCAATTTTAAAAGTCTTAGGGATTTCAACAGACAGACAGACAGACAGACGGACAGACAGACGGACATCGCTAAATCGACTCAGGAGGTCATGCTGATCAAGAATATATATACTTTTCCATACCGGAGATGCTTCCTTCTGGGTGTTACAAACGGCGTACCAAACTGAATATACCCTTTCACTCTTAGTGTAGGGTATAAAAATAGTAAACTTCAAAATTGGGCATACGAATTAAAAAATTTTAGAAAATAAAATAGAAATTATTAAGCATAATAAACTCGTAGAAATATTATTCATTCGTTTTTTTTTTACTCTTTTACAATATTATTATGGTAAGGGAGATAGTTGGGTCAAATTTATCAATTCGTTGGACCTTTTGATACCGGTTATGGGTATCCATATTTGAAAAATATTATTATGAATCAGGATTTATATCTGGTATTGAGGTTCAATGAATTGATAAATTAGACCTAAATATCTCCCTGACCAAAATATTATTGTAAAGGAGTCAAAAATACGAGTTAATAATATTTCTACTTTTTTTTGCTTTTTATTATGCTTAATAGTTTTATTTTTTTTTTTACTTTTCGCTTTTTTTAATTTGTATGCCCAATTTTGACGTTTACGATTTTTTTGAATAAAACAGGATTGAAATATATGAGATTTGCTAACTTATAATGTAAAGCACAAGAATGGTGTACAACTAGGAACTGAGAAACAAATGCTCAAAAATGGGTCTTTTTTTAGCCCAAAAATGAGTCCTTTTGCATTATATCAGGTACTAAAGGGATTTTTTTAAAAGGAATTTTGAAAATTGATATGTACATATCATTTGTGTTCTGTTATGCATGTTTTTAGAAAATTAAAAAAAGTCTGGCATTATAAATATCCATTTATCAACATTATTGACCTCGATAATGGCTTTCGAAATTATATCTATAAAAAAAGTTGTGTTTTTTTGAAACATCATAATTTTGTGAAATTTTCGAATTTCGAAAAAATCAACTAACATCTTTTTTTATATACAGGGTTTTCAAATGGGACGCTACAAAAGTAGAGCGACAGGAACAGCAAACGACGCCATATTTCTTGCCGCTCTTTTGACATTTCTCTTCAGTAAACCAGTTGCCATTTTATGATGGAAAGATATACAAGCCAACAACGAGTCGAAATTATTAAAATTTTATACCGAAATTCGGAGACAGTAGCCTCAACGTTAAGAGCGCTACGTCCAATTTATGGTCGTCAAAATCGTCCTAGCAGATCAACAATTGAGCGACTAGTGGAAAAATATGAATCCACTGGCACAGTACAAAAAGTTCCCGTGTCAGTGAGATAAAGAAGTGCCCGTAGTGTCGAGAATATTGCTGCCGCTGAGGCTTCAGTTGAATAAAGCCCAAATGTGTCTCTCACACGTCGTTCTCAAGTGTTGGGCATCTCTGTGACGTCCTTGTGGCGAATTTTGCGAAAAGATCTTGGCCTACATCCTTACAAAATCAAATTGACGCAAGAACTGAAGCCGCTTGACCACCAAAAGCGTCGTATGTTCGTGAATTGGGCTGAGCAACAACTTGAAAGTGATTCGGATTTTCATCGAAAAATCATCTTCAGCGATGAGGCTCATTTCTGGCTGAATGGCTTCGTCCATAAACAAAATATGCGTTATTGGTCAGACAGCAATCCACACGTACTCCATGAGTCATCATTGCATCCCGAAAAAATTACGGTTTGGTGCGGTTTATGGGCCGTACTTCTTCCGTGATGATCAAGACCGGCACTGTGAATGGGAATCGCTACCGTTCAATGATAACCGAATATTTTTGGCCCCAATTGGATGATATGGACTTGGAGGACATGTGGTTCCAACAGGACGGCGCCACAAGCCACACAGTGAATGCCACAATCAATTTATTGGAAACCAAGTTTGGAGAACGTGTTATCTCACGAAATGGTCCAGTCGATTGGCCGCCTTGGTCGTGCGATTTGACGCCGTTAGACTATTTCCTGTGGGGCTACGTCAAGTCTATGGTCTATGCCAACGATTGATGAACTTCGAACGAATATCGAACGTGAAATTGCAGCAGTATCGGCCGATTTATTCTTGAAAACCGTCGAAAATTGGGTTCAGCATCTGGACTTCCGCAAGCGTGCCCGTGGTGGCTATGCAAAAGAAATCGAGTTCCATACATAATGGCATCGAACGTACTTTTACAGGAATAAAGAATTTCATTGATATCCAAAACCGTTTTATTTAAAATTTGTAGCGCTCTTATTGAAAAACCCGCCATAAACTAAATTTCACGAAAATCGAAGAAAAAAATTTAAAATCTGGTCGATTTGATATGGAATAACCCATTTATAAAAAAATTTATTTAAAAAAAAATTAAGAATTATTTAAAAAAAAAAAAAAAAAAAAAATGTTGACACATTTTTTTGTTTCGGCAAAAAATAATATTGAAAAAAATTTTTTGAACAAAAATGTTCACACATTTTTTCGAATTTTATTTTTTACGACATTTTTATTTTCGAATATTATTTGCGAAAAAAAAATTCTAATTTTATTTTTGAATTTTTTTTTTTGAATATTTTCAAAAAAAAAAATTCGAAAGTCACAATTTTTGGGCAGAATAGAAAAACATCTCAATTTGCGATTCAGTTGTGAGATTTTGTGATATTAGTCAGAATAGGGCTATAAGTTTATGAAAACACACCAAATACATTAAATTAATCTATTAGTATTACAAATTTCCTAGTCTAACTTGCCTCGCAGACTCATAGCGATATCGAAACGATATCGGTTTATGGGTTTAAATTAAACTATAACAAAAAAAATATTAAATCTATTAAATTAGTGCAATGCTACAACTGCAGTTTACAAATAAAACATCTAATGCTTTTTTTGACACAAAATGCAATAAAAATATTGTGAAAACAAAAAATCACTATCAAAGACAATGAAAGTGGCGGCACCACAGACAGTTGGCGCGTTTAGGAAAAGTTAAATTTGGTAAAAATTTAAATGAATGCATTTGGAAAAAGCGCAACAACTCCCTCCGCCTATCACTTTATGATGATTATTATGAGCATGCAATGATAAAGATGGCAACAGGAAGAGAAAGTAACAAAAATAAAAAAGCCAAAAAAAAAAATCATCCATCCATCCAATGGACGGTCGTCCAAACCGATCCGTCCGTCGTGCATTCATTCGCATGGTAGTCTGTCTGACTGTCCGTCCGTCTGTCTATCTATCTGCGAGTCGCATAGCTGTTAGATATACGAGCGAGCGAGAGTGATGTAAAGCAATGCGTTGCTTTTATTGTTGTTATTGTTGTTGTTGTTGTTGTGGATGATAGTTTTCTGCTACTTTTATTTTATTATTGGTTTTATTATTTCTTGTTGTATTTTTCAGTTGGAAAGCAAATTTCATTTCGTAGATACAATTTCTTCTTCATCGTAGATACTTTCTTTGCGAGTGAAAGATATTTAAATATGTTAAGCTTTAATTTTGTTGCTGCTTTTGTTTTGGTTTTTTGATTTTTTTGTTATTATTATTTTTTAATTTTGTTGTGGTATTTGTTGTTGTTGGCGTTTTCGTTTTCGAGTTTTAAATAGAAAGGACCGATTTCTCAATTTGTTGCTGTTAAATTTATTTAATTTGCTATTACAAAACAAAAGCCTGTTCGTTGCATTTCAACTTTCCTATATGTGGTTTTATTGATTTCATATGTAGAGTTGTTGAAAATGTACCTTAAAATGCCCGAAAGATAGCAGGAATTAAAAGAAAACTGATTAACGTTATATATCGATCATTTGATTCCATAAAATACCAAGTTTAAAAAGTAGATGTTTTTTCAATTTTTTTTTTAATTACCTTGGATTTCTAAAACAGTTTAAAATATATTTTTCATTGGTTTCCATCAAAATTTTATTCAAAACTAAAAATTATTGAGTCTACTTAGATTCTAAGTGAGCTCAGCAATTTTTTAAAAGACTTAAGCCTGAATCACACGATTGAATAAACAATCAACTTTTGAATCAATTTTCAAATAATTTTAATATCAATCATGTGATTGCACAATTTTTGTATGGAAAATTAGGCAATCACACGATATATTCAAGTAAAAACTTTGCAAAGTTTATCAACAGCAATGTCGATTGCATATTTAAAAAAAATAGCTTGATTTATGCATAGTTCATATTTATTTATATCCGATCTACACCAATTTTACAGAAAATGAATATATATATTCAAAAATTTAGCAAATAGAATAATATTATTACGAAAAGAGGTAATTTACTCCACTGTGCAAGAGTAAATGAGACACAAGACAATTCAGCGGACTAAGCAATGTGTTATAAAGAGACAGAAGATCATTCAGCGCACTGAGGCAATGTGCGATAAAAGACAATTCAGCTCACTAAGCACTGTGTTAGAAAGAGACGCGACGAGGAAATGTTCTAAATAGATAGAAGATCAGCGCATTAAAATCACAAAGTTCGAATGAGCTGCCTATAGCATTCGTCATTCACGAAACGAGTAGAAGGTTCTCGAAACATATCGAAGCTTGTCGAAACGTGTCGAACTGATGCATGCAGTATATAAGGGCGCCGATTCTGAGGCACTTCGGTAGTAAAGGGATTTCCAACAGGGACGCTACAAAAGTATAGCGACAGGGACACCAAACGACGCCATATTTCTTGCCACTCTTTCGACATTTCTCTTCATTTCATAATGGAAAGATATACGAATTCGAATTTCGGTAGTAAATTTTAATAATTTCGACTCGTTGTTGGCTCGTATATCTTTCCATCATGAAATGGCAAACCTTACTGAAGAGAAATGTCAAAAGAGCGGCAAGAAATATGACGTCGTTTGTTGTCCCTGTCGCTCTACTTTTGTAGCGTCCCTGTTGACCCTTGAAAAAAACTTTTGTAGCGCTCTTATTGAAAAACCCTTTAATTGGAAAGTGGTCGAGTGCGTCTCGTGTGAGAACAATGTCAAGTTCAATAGTGGACATGCAGCAGTTGTTAGAATTTTTTATTTGTATAGTTGTTATTAAAGTGAATTAATGAAGTTATTAGTTATAATATAAACCAAACATAAGAGTGTTTTTATTTTGTACACAATCCAGAGATACGAACTTGTAGAACAGTTTTCCGTAGACTGAATTTTCGTAACAATATAATAAAAATATGTATATAGGGTGTGTAGGCGTTCGTTTAAATTGGTGTCTGTTTTACCTTCATTTATCTAGTACTACGTTTCCCTATAATCGTTATTTCAATTAACAGAGTTACAGACGGAATGACATCGCTAAATCGACTGTGACGCTGATATAGAATATGTATACTTTTCCTAACCGACCACGTGTCCTTCTGGACGTTACAAATAGGTGACCCAATTAGCCTTTCACTCTAGCCAACGTCTCTTAGGGCCGGTTTTTCAGTGCTAGTTTAAATCTTGTTTAACCTTTGTTTAATAAAACGATTCATAAATGTAAACGACATACAATGCTGGAACAAGAAACAGAAAGCGTTGACGGACAATTCAAAAAGAGTGCTACTCTCATTCTTGTGGATAGTATCTGTCAAAAACATTAAGATTTTAAACGGCCAATGTAAGACGTTAAACTGATTTTAAACGGTGATTTAAAGTCACAGTAAAACTTAATTCTAAGATTAAACTACGTTTAACCCACAAATCTATCTTTTGAAAGTTTTGTGCCTAATACTAAGAAGATGTTGGAATACACAAGACAACAAATGGAGGTATTTTCTATTTATTCACGATTTTAGTGTGATTTTCCAATGGACTTGCAGATTCTAATTACGACCTCATACTCAGTTTTTTCAAATTGCCTAAAGATTTTGAGTTATTACGTAATACAAATATTATGACTATTCTCGTAATTATCTATATATTTTGCATTTTAACGTTTTACAGATTTGAGTTTTGGATCTAATTTCTTTTGTATACCATTAGGAATACTGCAACTAATATTTTAAAATAAACCACATGAAATTCGGATTGATCTGTTATAAGTTATGACTAGTCAAACGCTAAAAATATTAATTTTAAGACTGAACTGAAGTTTTTAATTTATTTAGACACGACTGGATATCCCACGATGCGATAAACAGCATTTTAAAGAAACCCTTTGTAGCTACATTGTGACTTATAGTTTATTTAAATTGACACAGAAAAAAAAATTCTTCAATATGATGAATTTATTCATAAATATTATGTATTTTTTAACCAACTACCAGATTCATCATATTGATACAACCGTTCATTAAATGACATATTAATGAATGTATTCATTATATATATGAACAAAATATTCAATACAATGAATTTGAATTGTCATATTGATGAATTTGTTCATAATATTTTTTCAAAAAAAAATTTTGTATAAAATAATTCGAAAAAAAAGTGTAAAAATTTTCTTTAAAAAATAACAGTAAAAAATTTTACAAAAAATTATCCCAAAAAAAAAATCGACAAAAAAAAATTGTTCCAAAAAAAAAATTCGAAAAAAAAATGTTCGAAAAAAAAATTTGATAAAAAAAAAATTTTGATCATAAAAAAATTTTGTTCGAAAAAAAAAAATTTGTTTGAAAATAAATTTTGTTTGAAAAAAACTTTGTTAGAAAAAAAATTTTTTTTTTCAAAAATATATTTTTATATATATAACTTTTTATTAACGAAAGGTGTAATTAAAATAAATATATTATAAAACATTTTACTAATTTATGCATGTCGAGCAAGCATTATATAAGAAATAACACAAGAACTAATTGAGAAGTACGGCAAAACATGAAGGAGAAAAAAAATATGTTGATAGAAATTTGGTTTAATGAACAGCATTCTTCAATATGAAGAACACATATGTTGTATTTTATATTTTGGTTCATTAATATGATGAAACGTATTCTTCTCATACAGTTCATCATATTGAAAAACACTTTTTCGACAGTTACCAAGCGTTCTTCATATTTATGATAGCATTCATAACATTGATGGCGTTAGTCATTAATATTATGAATGGCTCTTCAATACAATGAATCCTGGTTTGAAGAACGGAATTCATCAATATGATGTACATTTTTTTTCTGTGGAGACTGGCCATAGTATTCCGCGTTGATTAATTTCAAAGAGACTTGCATTTGAAATTGCATAATAACATTAAAATTAAATATTTTCATTCTAAATACGTTTTTCTATTTAATGAAAACCTATGATATCAAATGTTTTGATGTTATAGTCTTTAAATTCAAACTATATGACAGCGAATTAACCACATATCGCACTAAGCGCCTCACTTTATGCGGATTAGAATCTGAGGTAATCACGCAACTTACATGAAATTAATTAAATTTCTATCTGATTATCATGAATGAGCACGATTAATATTGTGACGCCGTGCTTTATATGAGAACTGGCAGCTAGATTAAAGTCAGACTTAAATTATGAAAAAAGAAAATATACAAATCAACGATTGCTGGCAGTAAAATACGATTAGTAACGAAACGAACACTACGAAGTGCTGACGGTGAATGCATCTGAGAGATAAAAACCGAAGAGATACAAAAAATAAACATCTACAGCGGGCAAGAACAGCATAAATTGATTGAAACTATAATAAGAACCACAAGCAAAGAGAAGATAAATGCTGCGACACTCAAGTGTGCAAATTCAAAAAAAAAAACCAAAGAAAAATATATAACTATAAAGGCAAAAAATAATAAATAGATACATTTAATGATGGATGCGCTGAGGCATCAAATGGTACACAGAAATAAAAAATTTACATCATATTGATGAATTCCGTTCTTCAAACCATGATTCATTGTATTGAAGAACCATTCATAATATTAATGACTAACGTCAACAATGTTATGAATGCTCTCAAAAATATGATGAACGTTTGGTAACTGTCGAAAAAGTGTTCTTCAAAATGATGAATTGTATGTGAAGAATACATTTCATCATATTAATGAACCAAAATATAAAATACAACATAAAGGGTTTTTCAATAAGAGCGCTACCAAAGTAGAGCGACCGGGACGGCAAACAACGCCATATTTCTTGCCGCTCTTTTGACATTACTCTTCAGTAAGGTTTGCCATTTTATGATGGAAAGATATACGAGCCAACAACGAGTCAAAATTATATCATATTGATGATTTTTTTCTGTGTAGTTCACAAACATTGAACACCAGGATAAACATAAATAAAACAAAATAACTTGTTGATAACTCAAAGAATAAATATACGGCTAAATGGCGGACGTGCCAATTTAAATTAAAGAATGATAAAAAAAGTCAATAGTATGAGATGATTGCAGTGAATTAATTATGATCGTGATGCGTCTGAAACGAAGAACCGTTTTTAGAATTAGCAAATAACAGAATCAAAAAGTGTGTATAAATTGTTAGAAACCTCGAGAATCCTTCCACTTACAAATAAATAATTACAATTCTCATAATAATTACTATTCTCAGAAGAGTACTAGAGATGGCCGCGTGCCGTGCTTTTTTCGTGTCACGCTCGGAAACTTGAATTTGTGCGTGCAAAATGTCGAGCGTACTAGTTGTTTGTGTGCCCGTAGCTCCAAAATCCGAAGTTCCGGATTGCCTCCTTCTCCAGTAGTTATGCAATTCGTCAAAGTTCAGAGTTTCATTTTTATTTTTTTTACTGTAATCAACAGGCAAACGGAGAGACCAACATCGCTTAATCGACTCAGGGGTAATGCTGATCAAGAAATATATACTTTTCCATAACGGCAAGGACTCCTTTTGGGTGTTAGAAATTGAATATACCCTTTCACTTTTAGTGTATTCAAATCAGTCCGGAGAATGTGGATGAACATTCGATTATGAGAAAGTTCGCATTTTTTGGTATAAAAATCGACAACGTTAAAACAAAAATTTAAATATGGTCTGTCTGAGGCAATGTTTTCAAATTCACCACATATATTTTTCTATAGAATTTGTACGAGGGTTTAAGAAAATTCATTTGTTTCGTCATTCGATCGTTATTACGATATTGGATACGAAACAAATAGTATTAATAATAATTTTACGCTTATTGATATCCTTAAACATTACACAATGCAGACACCAAACGATTAAAAATATTAATAATTAAATGAAGCATTTAAACTTATGGAACACAGAGATAGTAGAATTTCAAGACCAATCATTATACATCATGACTAAAATCGAGCAAAAGATCAAACGGATGAGAAGAATGTTTTCACGACAAAAAGACGAACGATGACAATAGTCGTTGACTAGAAGCCAAACAGTCGAGGAGTAGTAGAAGAAAAAGTCGATGTGACTGCGGATTTGAATGGGTGTCCGATAGTCACAACAGCACTTCATGGTCAGCAGCATCATCTACTGCAGTACAATGCAGATCATGATTTTATAAAACGCAGAAGATGAAGAAAAAATTCAACTGATCCACGATGAAATCACGCGTCGTAAACACGTTTTTGTTGCGGATACTTCTTCGCAGCTGCTGCCTGATGTCTGCTGCTGCTTTGTTCGCATTTTTATGTACGCACACGATTTGTTAACTACGTCGATCGATACCTCTTCTTTGAGAGATTTTTTTTTGTACTTCTTGAAATTTGTCTTGTTAATTCTTATTGTTGTTGTTGGTTTTACATCTTGACCACATTTATTTTTAGTCACGCCGATTAAAGACACAAGGCGCTGCGCTGCGGCCACAACAGCAGCCACAACAAATTGAAACTCTTCTGTTTTGTAGGACGCCGACAACGTCGCATGTGGAAGTGGATCGGCGGCCCGAACGACGCTTTAACTGATCGTTGGTTGATCTGTTCGCAAACAAATTTTATTGTAAAGCCTACAAGAATTGATCAAGCTACGCCGTGGCAGGCAGGCGGCAGTCAAGTCAGATCTGTTCGCAAACAAATTTTATTGTAAAGCCTACAAGAATTGATCAAGCTACGCCGTGGCAGGCAGGCGGCAGTCAAGTCAGTCATACAATCTGCCAACCAGTTTGTGTAATAACACAGCATAGTTTTTTTTTTTGACTGGCAATGCTGTGCATATTTTACACTGAGAAAATTTTATTAATTCATAAAAGCTTTATTCATTGAGGCTTTATAATAAATAATGGTTATTTAGAAGCAAAAAGTAAATAAAATTTACAAAATTTAAAAAAAAAAACTGAAATCGTTTAATGATTATATAATAGACAGACATATCTTTACATATATTTTGCATATTAACACACAAATTAAAAAAAGGTAAGTATTAATTTTATGTGTGACTTTTTATAAAGACACTTTTTATTTTATTCGATTTGTATTCATGCTTTTATTAATAAAACTTTACAGATAAAAAGATTTAGGTACTCGAAAAACGAACATCACTGTTTAAAGAGTTCTGAGCCATTTACTTACTAAACAACGCTCATGTCTTAATTTAAGTATGAATTTAAGTTTGTACGATATTTTAACTTTTAAACTCTCCCTATAATCAGGGATTGTAACGATTACCATTACATTCACCGTTGTCCGTTTCTTATGCAATACCGAAATAATGGCATTAAATCAATACCGCTACCGATATAAAGTGTATATGTGTATGGTCATATTATTATGATTTTGAAAATTTAAAAAAAAATATAATAGATAGTGCTAGGATGCTTATGCAAATGCATTTTTATTCTAAACAACTTTAGAACGAAATAGACAAAATAACTTTGCGAATCAAGTAATTTGTTTTAAAATAAATGGTTTCAGTTAAAGGCATGTTTTTTGTACATTTTTCGATGTTATTCAATTTTACGATGACGATGTATTAAAAAAATACATACTGTTGATGGCATTATTGGCCAGCAAATTAAAAAATATGCTAAATATTCAATTTAAAAATTGTCAGTGTATTTAATTTGAATTGAAGAAGAAAATTGGCGGAAACTATCAGATTTTATACCCTACACCTTTGAGGTACAGGGTATATTAAGTTTAGGCAGATATTGTAACGCCCCTTAGGAGGCGTGTCCGGTAAGGAAAAGTATATTTATTCTTGATCAGCATAAGTACCCGAGTCCGTTTAGCCATGTCTGACCGGACAGAGTAACCTGAAAAATACTTGTCAGAATGCGATAAAATTTTGTTTCAAGATGTTTTAGACAAAAAATGGTTCTGAGTTTGAAAATAAACCAAATCTGTAAACGTACACGCCCACCTCTTTTATAGTCGGCCCCGACCGACTATAAAAGTTCGTCCCATGTGACCTAACTTTCCCAACTCGTTTTTACTACTTATTATATATGATCTATATGATTAATATTTGTGTTAAAATAAATATGATCTATTAAAAAATTGAAGTTGCATGTTTTTTATATTGCATATTTTTATTTTGTAAGTGCATATTTCGACGCCTTTTACGAAAACTAACACGTTTCAAATTATTATATGAAAATGTCCACATAAAAATATGAAAGTATTAGTTTTCGTAAGAGACGTCGAACGTAATATTTTTGTAGAACATACGATCTTAAAAAAATTTGAAAATAGGGACAAATATTCAATATAAAACTAACCCCCATATTTTGTAAAACGAAACAAAATGTTTATGCAAAGACATTCTGTCACTGGAATTTCTGACGTTTTTTTGACGAATCACATTTCGTTTTGTTTCACAAAATAAGGGGGTAATATACACTTTCTATATTTCGAAACGAACATTTGACGTCAAAATATCGTTACACAAATTTTGACGTCTTGTTACTTGACTTTTAAAACTTAAGACATTTATTTAAGATTACGTCACTTTCGTCCAATAGTCTTTCGTTTCGAATTACAGAAAAAGGCAGTAAAACTAACATTACATTAAACTTTAACATTTTTGTAAAAAAAATATTAAATTTGTTTAGCAATATTGTAAGTGCATATTTCGACGCCTTTTACGAAAACTAACACGTTTCAAATTATTATATGAAAATGTCCACATAAAAATATGAAAGTATTAGTTTTCGTAAGAGACGTCGAACGTAATATTTTTGTAGAACATACGATCTTAAAAAAATTTGAAAATAGGGACAAATATTCAATATAAAACTAACCCCCATATTTTGTAAAACGAAACAAAATGTTTATGCAAAGACATTCTGTCACTGGAATTTCTGACGTTTTTTTGACGAATCACTTTTCGTTTTGTTTCACAAAATAAGGGGGTAATATACACTTTCTATATTTCGAAACGAACATTTGACGTCAAAATATCGTTACACAAATTTTGACGTCTTGTTACTTGACTTTTAAAACTTAAGACATTTATTTAAGATTACGTCACTTTCGTCCAATAGTCTTTCGTTTCGAATTACAGAAAAAGGCAGTAAAACTAACATTACATTAAACTTTAACATTTTTGTAAAAAAAATATTAAATTTGTTTAGCAATATTGTTCTAGATGAATTGGAATTTATTTAAAGCCCTGTATCTTGTTCGTATCATTATAGATTGTTGAAAACGAAAATTTATTAATATATCGTTTGATTTGCTGGGAACCCTAGTAGGATTTTGCCCTTATTTGCCCATGTTTGTCATGTAATTGATGGGATTTGTATTTATAGCATATGGGTTATTCCACGTCAAATCAATTGAAAATTTTAAAAAGGGAGTTATTGAGATAATCCATTTTTAATAATATTATGATTAATATGTACTAATGGTCACCCTAATATTACAAATTTTAATATTTCCACTTTTGATCAGTTTTATAACCTTTACATAGTGGTTTAAATGGTTTCGATAACTTAACTATTTACTAAGTTACAGTAAGTTAAGCTAGTGCAACTTTGTGCATTTTTTGTGAGTTTTTTATATTTCAAGGACTCATATCTCTGAAACCATTGCAGTTAGGAAACTGAAATTTTGCGTTTTTCATAATTTCAAGTCATAAAACACCCCTACCAAATTTCATTAATTTCTGAGATGGTGCTGCCAAACCTTCGGTTGATCTGACGAGGAATCACCCATATGCAAAAAACCAATTCACTGCGCTTTTTTTTTAGTGTTTTGCTCGAGCGCCTGCAGCTAAACGTGTTTAGTAATAGCAAATGAACGCATAAAATTGATTTTTAGCATAGCCCAGATACACCGTTGACGTCGTTGCCGGTTCTTGAAGTGGCTCATAAATAGTAGCAGTAGTTATTATGGTTATATCTATGGGTATGACTGTCATTATGTCTATTTAATAAACAGGTCTTCAACGATTACTAAACATTCTTAATTTTAAAAAGGCAGGTATATTTTTAGGCGACATAACTCAAATATAAAGTGTTATGATTCAGACATTTGTTATATTTAATGGTACACAACAAACAGTTGCCTATATTATATAAAAAAAAACACAAGGAAAAAATCATTGACAAAGTTTGCTAAAAATAAACTAAACTTATTTCAAACTTGAGCCGAAAATGTTCAAGGATTCTGTGAATTCATAAATTGATGAGGTCTATACAACTACAACAAGCCAGCAAACAAACAAAACCGAAGAACACAACACGTCAAAACTAAAAGGTTATAAAAGGTATTTAAAACAAAAATATACAAGGTTCTATGGTCAATGAACGAACCAGATAGAGACAAAAATACGAACGTAGATATTACGTATAGGGTATATACATTTACAGGTAGAGTGGAGTGAACTGAAGTGAAGTTAATAATTATTTTTAAGGCTGAAACCCATTCAAATGGAGTAACCATTTAATGACCAATGTTCGTACAGACAGACAGACTATATTCGAAGAACAGACAGAGCTATACACGGTTCACAGTCAGAAGCTTATTTTAAAACGAACGGACGACAGCTGGACGGCACGGTACATACGATGTGTACGGCTGACGAACTGCTGAACTGATGGGCCTGCTAATTATGCATGTAAATCATGAAGTGGCGACGATTATGGTTACTGCCAACATTAATGCTGATGGTAATGACGATGAAGTTGAATACACTTACTGCTAATGTTTTGAAGGCAATTTATTGAACTGCGAGTAATGTAAATAATAAAAATATGCATTTGCATAATGAAAAGTGATTCGATCGATTTGTGCAATTAATTCGTTTAAAATGCCTATGTGAAGTGACAGCGGATTCGTATGGTAACAAATGTTAATTAAGTTCGAGGTCTAAGCGTTTGATATTCCTGAGTTATGTCCAAAAATTTGACTAAATAGACATTGGTACACCGAGAAAAAAAGTGCACTTTAAATTTTAAAGTTTACGCTTTCAATTTAAAGATTTGACGAATTTAAAGTGCAACAATTTAATTTGAAATTTATCACATTAAAATTCAATATATATCATTTAACACAATTTATCTTCATGCCAGTAGAACATAGTTCATACGCACAATTTGACAAACTGTACGAATAAAAGGGATGTCGAAATGGTTAACAAATACAACAAATATCAATAATGAGAAAGAGAGAGGTAACGCACGCAATGGCCATACGATCTGACGCTCATTGAGAGAATTTTTTGTTCTCTTACAAAAAATTAAAAGTGACACTTTAGATGTAAAAGTCCAACTTTAAAAATTAAAGTGTCACATTAAAATATAAAATTTATTTAAAATTTAAAGTAAACACTTTGAAATTTAATATTTTCAAATACGGCTGACTTTCATACATGCACACTTTAAATTATAAAGTGTTTTGTACCGGAGTTTAAAGTGATTTTAAAGTTTTATTTTCTCGGTGTAGTTTTAAGAGATATTTTAAATTCCACACACCTTGATATTACTCACAAAAGAATAGTACTAATAAAACTAAGAACATAACATTAACATTGACCAGAACATTTTTATCTGTCCTTTCTTGTATGATCCTTCTTTATGTTAAACGAATATCAAATTGTAAAAAATACGAAAATAAAAATTGGAACGTAGTTAAAAATCACAAATGCTGAGTTGTACTACACATTAAATCGTCTATTTTACTAAATCTTCATTTACGAAAACGTATTGTCGCATTGATTTTTCCGATATATATAAAATTTAAACACAAAACCCGTTTCGAAATACGTTTATTTTGCATTAAAAAAAAAAATCTGGTCGCAGCATACCAAACGATATTGATACAAATTCGAAACGATATTGTTCGAACGAACATTATGAATAATATCGTTTTCGAACATCGTCAATGTTTCGTTAGTGATAGCGTTTTTAAAAACAAAAATGCTCTATCGTTAACGATATCGTTGTTGTAAGAATACATTATAAGAATTCAAAGTATTTCGATTCGACATAGTATCGATATCGAAATGTAATTTTTTAACGATTTCGAAACAAATTAAAAAAAAATCAATATTGATACGAGAAAATTACTAGTTACAATTTTAGTTTTATTGATGTAGCGATCATCATTATCATCTAAAAAATTAAAATTGTTCGCCTTGTAGTAACTGCCACTTAAACTTATCTACACTCAAAATAATTTCTAGTACATTTTACGAAATGTTATTTCGTAATTTTTAATTTCGTAAAATACACGAATAATTCGTAGAATACACGAAACATTTGTAATTTCTATTTTTTCCCACATTATTTTTTACGAACAATTCGTATATATTACGAATCAATATTTATATAATTAAAACAACAGCAAAATTATGAATATTTCGTTTAAATTACGAAACTTTCGTTATATTATTTTCTTTTACAATTTTTTTACGAAAGAAAAACATATTTTACGAATGAGCTTTACATTTTACGAATAAATTACTAAACTTTTGTAAATTGTGAGGCTATATGTAGAATTTTACGAAACATTCGTGTTTTTTTCGAATCACTAGCAAACACAGAAATAAGTAGTGTCAATACTTGGAGCTGCATTTTATTATAATTGGTATCACGGTCGCAAGCAGATAGTTATAAAATACAAACAGTTTTAAAAAGTATTCGGTGTGAGTTCTGTTTGTGCTAAAAGTGCAATAGTATTAAATCAATGCATAATGTTTCAAATTTTTGTGAATGAATCGCTATTTTCATCGAGGGTTTTTAAACCATATATTTACGCAAATAGATAGTTATGAATACAAAAAGGTTTAAAATGTGTTAGTTTTGTTTGTGTCAAAAGTATCATATTTCATATTTTTCATATATTTATGAATCGTCATTTTTATAGTCAGTTTTTTTTTTTAACAAAGTATCGTCAAAAGTATGAATACTTTCGTAAAATGTACGAATATATTGGTAACAATTGGTAACAATTGGTAACAAGGTACACAAGTATTCAATAAATTATCAATCATTCGTAATATGTACGAATGGCTTTCGTAGATAATAGTTTCTTAAAATGAACAATTTAAATTCATAATTTTACGATAAATTTAACAAAGTATCGTTAAAAGTACCAATACTTTCGTAAAATGTACGAATATATTCGTAACATGGTACACAAGTATTCAATAAATTACCAATCATTCTTAATATGTACGAATGGCCTTCGTAGATAATAGTTTCGTAAAATAAACAATTAAAATTCGTAATTTTATTATAAATTTACGAAAGTTCTTTCGTGTATTTTACGAAATATTTCGTGGTTAAATTTCACGAATTTTCGTAAAATACACAAACGATTTCGGATATTTAAAGCAGACTTTATTTTGAGTGTTATCTATAGAATAAATGGAATTGAAACACTAACTGGATATTTTACGTCAAATTTTCAAAAATTTCAGTCGCTGCGAAGCATTCCTTGAAGACGGTTGTATAATACATTTCTTTTACCCTTTAAAGCCTGCCGATTGAAATATACAACAGGAGTAAATTATGCCCATCATGTTTCTCCAAAATTCTTAACGAACATTAGATGCTAAGAATTTTGTCCGTTTTTTTACCAAACACCACTACATTATTTCAGTACGAAACTTTGACTCAATTTCATCCAGAAATGATAGGTTTCATTCCAGATTAAACAAACAACCCTCCCTCAATTTGTAGAATTCAATGTGTAATTGAATAATGAGTAGTTTCCATTTGACAAAAGTACTTAAAAAATATGAATTTACTTCATAGTTGAACATCCCTGGCTGGTGACGTTATTAAGTACATTTACGTTATATCTAAGTTGGGTAAAATAAATATACATCAACATTTTTCATTCTCAAACCTTTGGTAAAAATTCAAATTGCAAGTAGTTCTAGCAAGAGCCAAAATGAGGCGCTCTGCTGCTACTGACTCGACTCTTTCAGCAACATTTCAATATTTTTTTTAATATACACATGATGAATGAAGTAGGTCAAGAAGTGGTTCACTTTTTATAATTTCTTTGATTAAATAATAATAAATGCAGAAAAAAAAACACACGGGAGAGAGCAGAGAGTGAGTAATTGAGTTAGTGAGAGAATGAAAAAAAAAAGTAAAATAAAATTTTGTCCAAACTAGGTCAGCGATGTCCCAAAGTCAAGAGTTTTTGAATGGATGGATTTTGCATGAATGACGACGACTACACGTTGGTGTGTCGTCGTCGTCGGTCGAGCGGACGTAGTTGACGGTCGTTTTTTACACTTTTTGGACCGCTGCTCGCACAATGCTTGTTGGTCATTTGTACGGTTGCTTGGGTTACCACCAACGCGCTATTATTTCTGCTGTTGTTATTACTGGGCTGGGTCTTGAAAGCGTGAAAACCCGTTCAAAGGGAACACACAACGCAATGTTGTGTTAATGTTTACATACGGTAAATAAAAACATTAAGAGACCTTCTAAATAAAATAATTCATTTATTTGTCCAAATATATATAATATCTCGATATATATATAAAAGTAGTAAAACATAGAAGCACACATAACACATTGATAAATAAGTACATAACCAGTAAACTAAAAGGCATAGTCCTTATTTATTATATCGACTTATTTTAATTATCGTTATAAATTGATTGGAATTCATTTAAAACCCCATCATAATATTTTCCACCCAATCTATATATATAAAACTCATTTTCCGTTTGTTTGTTTGTGCGCTATGCAAACGTACACCTGTTCACGGATTTTCTTGAAATTTGGAATATATATCCTACAGACCCAGGAGAAGATCACTATATAGTTTCGTTGACCAAGCCCATTTTTAATTTTGGTGTATAATTCACATTCATAGCAAAACTACTGAACATATGTTTCTGAAAATTTGCATTACTATGATATAAAGTACATTGAGTATTCTAAACTATAAATAAACCAGATTGAGCAAAGGGAAGTGGCACCTCCCATAGAACCCAAAAATACAGTACGCTATATCTCAGTCCTAATGATATCGATTTCAACAAAACTTCAAAATTGGATGTTACTCATCTTACTTAATCTCACTACACCAAAACTCACCACACCTAAACTCACCACACCTAAACTCACCACACTAAAACTCACCACACTAAATTCATCACACTAAAACGCACCAAACTAAAACTCACCACACTAAAACTTCTACGGGGAAAAATTCTACCGGGAAGAATTTTACGGGCACGAGTCGTGCACGGGTCCAGCTAGTCAGGAATAAAATCTTATGAATTTATTCTTCCAAATAAATTTTTTTATTGAAATAAAATTTATTTTCGTAAAAAATGTTTGTTCGGGAGAATATTAATTATTATTTTCTGATAGATCGGATTTTCAAAGTATGAAAACCAAAATAAAGATTTCGGTTTCTGTTTTCTTACTCGGTTTTGGTTACGGTTTCAGTTTTACGTTTTAAAATGAAACTGTTTTGGTTACGGTTTCTGTTTTACGTTTTATAACGAAATGGTATTGGTGTTTTTCCTACAAACCATTTGAAGATAATTTTCAATTCGATGAAATAATGATAAATTTTCAATTAAAAAAGTTAATTTGAAATTGAATTATGTGTTTTTTAGATTTTACGTCAAGAAACAACATTTTTCTGATAAATAAAATTTGTTTCGTCTAATAGTCTTTCGTTTCGAAATACAGAAAGAGGCAGTAAGTTCGGCCGGCTTTGTTTGACGGTTTCGATTTTAGTTTTTGTTTATACTTCTAAAATACATAAAACAAAAAACTATTTTACATACGTTACCGAAAATTGTTAACCCTGGTTGGACAACTTTGTCTCGACAGATCAAATTTGATTGTGCTGGAAGTGGAAATTTCTTGACTTGTAACATTTTTAAACACTATATTTAGTCGCGGTACCTCAGTGGTTAGTGCGAATATATTCGTAACATGGTACACAAGTATTCAATAAATTACCAATCATTCTTAATATGTACGAATGGCCTTCGTAGATAATAGTTTCGTAAAATAAACAATTAAAATTCGTAATTTTATTATAAATTTACGAAAGTTCTTTCGTGTATTTTACGAAATATTTCGTGGTTAAATTTCACGAATTTTCGTAAAATACACAAACGATTTCGGATATTTAAAGCAGACTTTATTTTGAGTGTTATCTATAGAATAAATGGAATTGAAACACTAACTGGATATTTTACGTCAAATTTTCAAAAATTTCAGTCGCTGCGAAGCATTCCTTGAAGACGGTTGTATAATACATTTCTTTTACCCTTTAAAGCCTGCCGATTGAAATATACAACAGGAGTAAATTATGCCCATCATGTTTCTCCAAAATTCTTAACGAACATTAGATGCTAAGAATTTTGTCCGTTTTTTTACCAAACACCACTACATTATTTCAGTACGAAACTTTGACTCAATTTCAACCAGAAATGATAGGTTTCATTCCAGATTAAACAAACAACCCTCCCTCAATTTGTAGAATTCAATGTGTAATTGAATAATGAGTAGTTTCCATTTGACAAAAGTACTTAAAAAATATGAATTTACTTCATAGTTGAACATCCCTGGCTGGTGACGTTATTAAGTACATTTACGTTATATCTAAGTTGGGTAAAATAAATATACATCAACATTTTTCATTCTCAAACCTTTGGTAAAAATTCAAATTGCAAGTAGTTCTAGCAAGAGCCAAAATGAGGCGCTCTGCTGCTACTGACTCGACTCTTTCAGCAACATTTCAATATTTTTTTTAATATACACATGATGAATGAAGTAGGTCAAGAAGTGGTTCACTTTTTATAATTTCTTTGATTAAATAATAATAAATGCAGAAAAAAAAACACACGGGAGAGAGCAGAGAGTGAGTAATTGAGTTAGTGAGAGAATGAAAAAAAAAAGTAAAATAAAATTTTGTCCAAACTAGGTCAGCGATGTCCCAAAGTCAAGAGTTTTTGAATGGATGGATTTTGCATGAATGACGACGACTACACGTTGGTGTGTCGTCGTCGTCGGTCGAGCGGACGTAGTTGACGGTCGTTTTTTACACTTTTTGGACCGCTGCTCGCACAATGCTTGTTGGTCATTTGTACGGTTGCTTGGGTTACCACCAACGCGCTATTATTTCTGCTGTTGTTATTACTGGGCTGGGTCTTGAAAGCGTGAAAACCCGTTCAAAGGGAACACACAACGCAATGTTGTGTTAATGTTTACATACGGTAAATAAAAACATTAAGAGACCTTCTAAATAAAATAATTCATTTATTTGTCCAAATATATATAATATCTCGATATATATATAAAAGTAGTAAAACATAGAAGCACACATAACACATTGATAAATAAGTACATAACCAGTAAACTAAAAGGCATAGTCCTTATTTATTATATCGACTTATTTTAATTATCGTTATAAATTGATTGGAATTCATTTAAAACCCCATCATAATATTTTCCACCCAATCTATATATATAAAACTCATTTTCCGTTTGTTTGTTTGTGCGCTATGCAAACGTACACCTGTTCACGGATTTTCTTGAAATTTGGAATATATATCCTACAGACCCAGGAGAAGATCACTATATAGTTTCGTTGACCAAGCCCATTTTTAATTTTGGTGTATAATTCACATTCATAGCAAAACTACTGAACATATGTTTCTGAAAATTTGCATTACTATGATATAAAGTACATTGAGTATTCTAAACTATAAATAAACCAGATTGAGCAAAGGGAAGTGGCACCTCCCATAGAACCCAAAAATACAGTACGCTATATCTCAGTCCTAATGATATCGATTTCAACAAAACTTCAAAATTGGATGTTACTCATCTTACTTAATCTCACTACACCAAAACTCACCACACCTAAACTCACCACACCTAAACTCACCACACTAAAACTCACCACACTAAATTCATCACACTAAAACGCACCAAACTAAAACTCACCACACTAAAACTTCTACGGGGAAAAATTCTACCGGGAAGAATTTTACGGGCACGAGTCGTGCACGGGTCCAGCTAGTCAGGAATAAAATCTTATGAATTTATTCTTCCAAATAAATTTTTTTATTGAAATAAAATTTATTTTCGTAAAAAATGTTTGTTCGGGAGAATATTAATTATTATTTTCTGATAGATCGGATTTTCAAAGTATGAAAACCAAAATAAAGATTTCGGTTTCTGTTTTCTTACTCGGTTTTGGTTACGGTTTCAGTTTTACGTTTTAAAATGAAACTGTTTTGGTTACGGTTTCTGTTTTACGTTTTATAACGAAATGGTATTGGTGTTTTTCCTACAAACCATTTGAAGATAATTTTCAATTCGATGAAATAATGATAAATTTTCAATTAAAAAAGTTAATTTGAAATTGAATTATGTGTTTTTTAGATTTTACGTCAAGAAACAACATTTTTCTGATAAATAAAATTTGTTTCGTCTAATAGTCTTTCGTTTCGAAATACAGAAAGAGGCAGTAAGTTCGGCCGGCTTTGTTTGACGGTTTCGATTTTAGTTTTTGTTTATACTTCTAAAATACATAAAACAAAAAACTATTTTACATACGTTACCGAAAATTGTTAACCCTGGTTGGACAACTTTGTCTCGACAGATCAAATTTGATTGTGCTGGAAGTGGAAATTTCTTGACTTGTAACATTTTTAAACACTATATTTAGTCGCGGTACCTCAGTGGTTAGTGCGTTGGACTGCGAGCCGAAAGGTTCCCGGTTCAAGCCTGGACTGGGGCTAAGAACATCTTTTCATAGAAACATTTTTCCATACCGCACTACCTCTCGTCATAAATGGCAAACCTACGAGAGTAAAACATTGCCTATGAAAAGCTCTCACCCGCCGTTCGGATTTGGAAATAAACTGTAGGTCCCACCACTTTGAGTACAAATATAACACGCACATTTCAAAATGGTGAGAGAGCTCGGCTTAATTATATTTAAAACTGCTATAAGTTCGAATTTGTTTATATCGTTTGTAGATATCGGTTTATTTCTTGTATAACAGTTTCGGATACGGTTACGATTACAATTTCCATCCCTGAGAAAAAATATACATTTTTAAAATCATTTCGTTGTAAACCTGATTCGTCAAAACTCATCAAATGTACAGGGCTTTCTGCACCACTGATTTTGCGCGACCTTCTTCATTACGACAAGACCTTCAATCTAAGCATTACTGATTCATCTATATTTAAGTAGATTCTTTGAACTCCTTAAACGTCCCTCGAGCATTCTAAATATTTTTCATTCAATAACTGTATATTTTGTGTAGAATCAAATTATAAAGACCTTATTTGACATATTGAACCATTAAATTTTCATCCTAACTTTTCATTCTGAAGGACATTGTTACAGTTACACCATTTTTCCATTTCAACAATGAGGTTCTTTTTTTAGAAATTAACTATTTTAAGGCGACCTATATTAAGTAGACAAATAAGCTAATACACTTATAACTGTTGCTGACATATTGAGCCGTTGACGACAATGTTACAATCAGACCGACAAAGATTCATCAATATTTCATAAGTTCCAAATTACTGTGCCCTAGAAATATGAGCAATAAATACAAAAAGAAAAAAGAACCAAACAGTACCAACGATTGATAGATATAACATGACATCAGAGCGTTGTCGCAAAGCAGCAGTGACAGATAGTTGGATAGACAAAATATATAGATAGATGTCTCGATACTTAGATAACCCTGTGCCTAAAATAAAAATGCTCACATTTCACATTGTGAAATTCACGTAGAACGGTGAAATATTGTTATATTTCCATGACATGATTTCATTACATTTCATGGTATTTTGAATATCGTTGACAAGAGAGACATAATTCGATTGACCGGACGGGGCCAACTGTCCAAAATAACGACGACATCGACATCAGCGACGAAAGCCTCCTACGACATTGTACCAAATATGAGCAAAACCTAAAAATTCAATAAACAATCATACGACGCACGCTGCATAGATACTCACATCATACGAAATACATTTTATTAGAATATAAAATTAGCTGTTTTAAAGTGTCAATATAAGAAATATGGCATCGTTCGCTGTCCCTGT
Organism: Dryomyza anilis; assembly: GCA_951804985.1. Lineage (NCBI taxonomy): Eukaryota > Metazoa > Arthropoda > Insecta > Diptera > Dryomyzidae > Dryomyza > Dryomyza anilis. Next base: position 9,241,660 of record OX638132.1, on the reverse strand, counting down.
CGCTCTACTTTTGTTGTGTCCCTGTTGAAAAACCCTTTATTATTAGAGTTAGGAATAAATTTATGAAAACCGTTTTAAACACGATATACAAATGAATCCCTCTGTATATCTCAGAAATATCGGATTATTAATGATTTTTGTTTGGGGTTTCAACATTAAACGGTTTGAAAAAAATCAATGGTTTTAATATCGGAATTCTTCCGAATACTATTTTTATAATTTCCAAATTTAAAAGAAAAAACTAAATACGATGGTTTTAGTTTATGTTTTTAAATAATCACTAACATTTAACTAATATAATATGTAATGTACAAGTTCAACGTTCAGAGATAATTTTGAAAGTACTCTCGGAAAAAAATACTATAAAATCAATAGTTTTTGCTATTAAAATTAGTCAATAGGATAAATTATTATTTTAATATGAAAATCCCATTAAATACTACAAATTACTATTAAAATGTTTTTGTGTTTATATGAAAATATTAATTTTTTTTGTATACTGCTGAATCCAGAACTGTCCTATTGACCAATTTTAATTGGATTTTTTTGAGTGTAAAATATATTAGAATTTTTAATTAAAAAATAAAATATTTATTTATATTTAATTTCTTAGCATTTTGTAAATAATCGCGTAGTATATTTTGGGTAAATTTTATTAAGCAAAGTCAGTTCAAATTAAGATCACAATGGAGGGAGCAGACAGGGCTGATTTTAAATTAAATATTTTACAAATTAATCAGATATTTTTGCACCCTATATACGCAAGACCCCCTACTACTGATAATCGCTGGCCGTAAAACAATTTATTAGATGACGCACGCAACAACAGCGGCACGTGGCATGTGGCTGTGAACTTCAGAGCAATTCACAGCGAGGTGGCAACGCCGCAGCAGGGTTGTTGCCAATGACACTCAAAATAAAATCATTAAAACGTACGTCGTGATCAAGAACGACGTAATTTTAATAACTTTATTGCGATTGATTCGCATAGTTGGACAAACCGACAGAACGACAAGTAATTGTATGGAAGGACAGATGGACAGACGTACGTACGGACAGACATACAGTTAAGTAGCGCGCTAGATAAATTTCATTGAGTTTATTATGAGATGTAGCTGTTGTTTTTGTTGTTGTTGCAGTGAGGGTGGTGCCATTACCAGCTGCTCGCATTGTGGCGCTCAACTCACCTTATATAGCAACAACAAAAACAACATATATAATTATAAAAATAACAACTACAACCTCGTTACATTGTGAGCTTTTTGGTTTTGAGAACTTGATGAACGCTTTGTTTTAAATTTTGAAATATCTCCCCAACCACTCATTGTACGTTTTTTTTTATACTTCATATTTTTGGGCCACCTTCAACGCCATACATTTCTTCCTTGCACTGTCGCTGCGCAGCTGGTGTAAGCGTCGTTCGGTTCGTCACAGTCAGGTCGGTCGGTCGGTTGTGCGGTCGTCTGTTGGGTCGTTTGACCTTCTTTAAAAGTAGGTAACCTCATTTCTCATTTATCGTGTAACTTATGCACACACAACGAAAGAGAGACGCGCTCTCTCTCTCTGACACATACACAGCCCCATCCAACGCTATGCAGCAGTGTTCACATTATACTCGGACCGGAGCAGATCTGCTACTTTACATTTCTAATTGACAGAATCCACTACTTACTACATAATGTAGCAGATTTTTCTGATTTTTTAAGATTTTTTATTATATACTCTACTACATTTAAGATATTATTGGATATATTCATTTTAAAGTTTCATTTCTTACAAATCCATTTATTCTAAAAATCCATTTATTATAAAAGTTGCACCCAACTTAGTTTGAAGATTTGTGTGCAAATGACATATGAAATGCCCAAAAAGAAATTAATGAAATGAAATTTGCAGCAATATTTGGATACATTTATTGCACTTCCAAAAAAGCCATCAATCTTTAGTAAAATTGACTGTAGTTTTTGATATATAGCTAATTTTTAAATATTTTCTAATTTTTTCAATATTTTATATTCAACAAATAATAACGTACACATAATTTTGTGTTATAATCAGGTTTTTAATGATATGTTGATCGGATAAATTAGATAAATGCCATTATAAGTGTTGACATACTTAATTTTGTCTGAAGTAAGTGCAGAATTGAGACTGAAAATAGTTTCTTCTGTAAAATTTATTTTGTAAGATGTATTGCAATATCACCGACGATAAAAATTATCTTTTCTTAAAGCCTAACTCTATAATGCAAAAATTGTATTTGATTTCACAAAATATGTATATGTGAATTTTCGGATAGTCTTATACCTTTTTACCAATAATGACACTTTGCACCGGAAAGTAAAATTCAATCTTTGGAACGATCGATAGTGACGTAAACCGTTGCAAATTTTAGAAGCGCCTTTACTAAATGTGGACCATTTATAATTATTTACATTTATGTCAAAACAAAAAATATAATCTGCTACATTTTACTCTTTTCTACTACATTTTTAATAATCATTTGCTACTTTTTTTTTTACTTGATGAAAGTGTGAACGCTGCTATGCAATGTGAATTTGGCGTCGCTGTCAGCGCCAACACTAAGCTTACATTTTACTCATAACTACAAAAATTACAAACAAAACCAATAGCAACATAATTTACATACTTTTTCCCTGAGACCCTGACTACGTGACGAGGGTATCCATCCCAACCCGACCGACCGCTCTTTGCCAACTATGACGTTTTATTTTGTTTATCGACGGTGCGTCGCAGTTTCTCTGTCCCCTTTAGTTCCACTGCTTGTTAACACTTACTTTTTAGCCACCAACTCGTTGGCCATCATTTTGAAGTAATCTTCGTAAATTTACGCATTTTAACAATTGTTGCTTTAATACAATAACAGCAGCGCACTATAAGTTATTGTAAAAAAATTAACTACAATTGATTATGAGCACATAAGAAACATTACACTGAAACTATTTAACTATTAAGGGAATATAACATTTTCGTTATATGTTTTAAATACTATATATTCGAAACTCATTATTAAATACTTAACGTTTTTATTGAATACACACAAAAAAATATCACCAAAAACTTCACCAACTACCAGTATTCATTATATTGATGATTTCATTCATTGAACTAAAATCGTATTTTTTCAATGTTTTTCACTTTTAATATTTTTTATAACATCAAATATCAAAAAAAAAAATTGTCTCCATTTACACATTTATGTATTTATAATTCTTATAAGATTTATGATATTTAAATTAGTGTGGTTTGATGAGCAAAATTCATCAATATGATGTAACATAATTCATTAATATGATGAAATGGAGTCTCCGCATAATTAGCAATTAAATATTATAAATCGTATAAGAATTATAAATACATAGATGTGTAAATGGAGACAAATTAGTGTTTGAAATTTGATGTTAAAAAAAATATTGAAAATAAAAAACATTTAAAAAATACGATTTTAGTTCAATGAATGAAATCATCAATATAATGAATACTGGTAGTTGGTGAAATTTTGGTGATATTTTTTTGTGTGTATATAAAGAACTAACTGGACCCGAGCACTACTCGTGCCCATAAAATTCTTTCCGGTAAAATTCTTCCCCGTACAATTCTTCCCCGTAGTGTTTTTCCAGTAGAAGTTTTATTGTGGTGAGTTTTAGTGGTGAGTTTATGTGTGGTGAGTTTATGTGTGGTGAGTTTATGTGTGGTGAGTTTTGGTGTGGTGATATTAAGTAAGATGAGTAACATCCAATTTTGAAGTTTAGTTGAAATCGACATCATTAGGACTGAGATATAGCGTACTGGATTATTGGGTTCTATGGGAGGTGCCACTTCCCTTTGTCCAATCTGGTTTATTTATTGTTTATAATACTCAATGTACTTTATATCATAATAATGAAAATTTTCAGAAAAATATATTCAGTAGTTATACCCTACACCTATGAGTTACAGGGTATATTAACTTTGTGCATATATTGTAACGCCCCTTGGAAGGCGTGTCCGGTATGGAAAAGTATATATATTCTTGATCAGCATCACTACCCGAGTCCGTTTAACCATGTCCGTCTGTCCGTCTTGCTGTCTTGCTGTCCGAATACAGAATAACTTGAGAAATACTGATCAGAATGCGATGAAATTTCGTCTCAATATATTTTAGCCAAAAGTAGGAACTGAGTTGCAAATCGGTCAACGGACACGCCCACCTCCCATACAAGTCACTTTTATATAACTCTTTCGGAACTAATAACTCGAAAAGTATTCAAGGTATAGTTATAAAATTTAAAACGTATTATTAGAATTCACCTAAAAATATGTGGTCCAAAAATGGGCGTGATACGCCCACTTTTATTTTTCATTATTTCCCGGGTTTTCATAGTGGAAATTTGATCCGTAAATTATTAAAATCAAATCTATGAAATATTAGCCTTTAAAAATTTAAAAATAGGCGTGGTCCGCCCAATTATATATTCTTTTTTTTTTTTTTAGTTTTTTATACTTTTATATAATTTTTTTAATTTATGGGGATATAAGACGTAAATTACTGATATATGAATAATATTCTGAGGGTGGGGAGGTTCAGCATAATTAAAAACTTTAAAATTAAGGTATGCAATCAAATATCCCACATTAATATCCCCACCAAAGGTGTAGGGTATTCCATAGTCGGGCCCGACCGACTATAAAAATCAGCCCCATGGGACCGAACTTACCCATGTGACCTAACTTTCCCAACTCGTTTTGCTATGAATCTGAATTATACACCAAAAATAAAAATGGCCGTAAAAGTGGGCGTGGTCAACGAAAACTATATAGAGACCTTCTCTTGGATCTGTAGGATATATATTACAAATTTTAAGAAAATCCGTGCACAGGTGTACATTTGCTTAGCGCACAAACATACGGAAAATGAGTTTTATATATATATGAAGAATATATAAATAATAATGCAACCAGAATTCTCTATATATTTTTTATATTAAAAAAAAAATGTCATGAACCGAGCGTCTTAAATTTCTACTAGAGTTGGTTTAAAACAATAACCGAATCCGTAACATCCGTTAGAAACTGTTTCATTTTAAAATGAAAACGTAACAGAATCCATACACAAATCAGTACTAAACCTTTATCCCAAACAGATAAAGGGTTTTTTTATAAGAGTGTTTTATTTTTTAAATAAAACAAAAACGGTTTTGGATATCAATGAAATTCTTTATTCCTGTAAAAGTACGTTCGATGCCATTATGTATGGAATTCGATTTCTTTTGCATGGCCACCACGGGCACGCTTGCAGAAGTCCAGACGCTGAACCCAATTTTCGACGGTTTTCAAGCATAAATCGGCCGATACTGCTGCAATTTCACGTTCGATATTCGTACGAAGTTCATGAATCGTCGCTGGCTTGTTGGCATAGACCACACAGAAAAAAATACTGTACGTATATACAACAATTGATATTAATAGCAAACAAAATCGTATTCCAATTAAAAATTTGAATGTATTTACTAATTAATTAATTGTATTTACACATTTTTTTAATTAAAATATTAATAGGAATTAATTTAATATGATTTCAATACAACTAAATCTTTAATAGTATTAACAACTTTTATTTGTTACTTTTGTTTTATTCATTTTCTTAAATTGCACCACTGGATTTTCTGGATTTCATTTTGTTTTTTGTTTGTGCGTCGTCGGCGTCGTTCAGTTTCTTCTAACATTATTTTCTTCAACGTTGCTATTTTAAAACAGGATATTGCATTATTTAGTGTATGGTATGTTATTGAAGCGTTAAATGGCTCAATTTATTTTTGCTGTTAAGAATTTGAACAAACAGCTTATGATGCTCATTTTGTTGCATATTGAATCATTCAAAAGCGAATATCCAATTTTAGTTTCGACTCAATTAATTGGCCCACCTGTAGAAGTTGTGAAAACTGACTTCGGTAAAACATTCGTTAGGTTGAAAGAATTTTACAAAGCATATCAAACAGTATAAATACTTATTTAATATTTATTTTATGTTATATATTGAATTAAAGTATTTTTATTTTCATATGTTTCTATTCAACAAATATTTTATTTAATTTAACAAAATATTTAATTGATCCAATTTCTATCGAATGAAATTTTTAATTGATGTTACTAATTAATTAATTAATGATTTAAAAATTCCCAATAAAAAATATAATCAATATGACAAAAAAATTAATTAAAGTTTCTCCAATTAACATATTCTCATTATTACGAATATGGGATTCAATGCTACTAAAAGTTACATCGGCTGAGTTTCAATTAAAAATTAATTGGATTGATTAACATTTTAGTTATATTTACACACTTTTTTTTCTGTGTGCATAGACTTGACGTAGCCCCACAGGAAATAGTCTAACGGCGTCAAATCGCACGACCGAGGCGGCCAATCGACTGGACCATTTCGTGAGATAAGACATTCTCCAAACTTGGTTTCCAATAAATTGATTGTGGTATTCGCTGTGTGGCTTGTGGTGCCGTCCTGTTGGAACCACATGTCCTCCAAGTCCATATAATCCAATTGGGTCCTAAAATATTCGGTTATCATTGAACGGTAACACAGTAACGTGCCGGTCTTGATCATCACGGAAGAAGTACGGCCTAGCCCAATTCACGAACATACGACGCTTCTGGTGGTCAAGCGGCTTCAGTGGCATGAAATGGCAAACCTTACTGAAGAGAAATGTCAAAAGAGCGGCAAGAAATATGGTCGTTTGCTGTCCCTGTCGCTCTACTTTTGTAGCGTCCCTGTTGAAAAACCCTATAAACATTTTAAGTGCTTTGAAATAAAAGCAAAACAGTTTATTATTATTTATCAACATTGCAAAAAAGGAATCAAATAAAAATACAAAAAGGAACTCAAATAAAAATTATTTTTCTAAAGATTCAAATCCAAACTAATAACCTTTACGTTTCGGGTTAATCCCTCCCGAGGCAGTTTAGAAACATTTTTTCGACATATTTCATATAGACTAAGGCGGTGTTTATATCACAAGCTGTCCGAAAATTTGTCTCTAGTCGTTTTGGTTTTACGGTTTTTTTTTTACCAGTACGATACACCATTGAGAAGTTAAGCTTACTTTTTTTATTAATTATTATTTTTTTTAGTCTTGAAAAAAAAAAAAAAAAAAAAACACTTTCAAACAGTTTTCAAAAAATAGTAAGATGACTTAACCTGTATATACTTCAACTATGGGTTGAATGAAGATATATTAACACCTTCACAATTATACGCGTCTCCACTTCACACAATTTATGGAAATGTATTGTGGAGACACTGCATGTCTTGTCATAAATGTGAAACATTATGGTATGACTGAAATGTCCAAATAAAGTATGCCACAACTTTGACGTTTCAAAATAATTTCAAATCAAAACAATTACTTACACATTTTCATTTTATCAATTTTTAATTTCGATTCGAACCTAAATTCAATTATAAGATAATCAGATTTGTATTTCCGAAAAACGGTTTTTTTTTAAATTATTTTATAAATATAATGAGAATGTTTTTTGCATGTTTAATTTCATTTCGTTTTATTGCACGTTGTAATCGATGTGTACAGCTCGTCATCGTTTTCAACTTTAATTTCTCAGTTTCGAATTCAATTATTTTTATGGATTCGATGCTCTTGGCTCACTCGCTCGTTCGCTCGCTCACTCACTATTGACACCATTAAAACGACTAATAATGTAGGTCAACGACGCTAATTGATGCGTGTGCTGACCTTAAGTATGTCGGGGTCTGACATGGCCCATCCCGCTCCTTTGCTCTGTTCGTGGGGCTTATGATTTCATTACAAATAAAATTCATAGTCTATAATTTTATATTTCTTGTCCATGGACTAAATTATTTGAATAGACTAGTAACAAAAGAAAAAGCAGGAATTATTTTAATGATCTGCAACTGATTAGAATTTTATATAAAACGATTATTTTCTCATAGAAATTTTCATATATAATCAAGGATTAATGTAACACGGAATTGTCAATTTTACATATTTAAATTATAATAGATATTCTTATATTATGTTTATTTGACATAATAAAGTCATCGAAGAAATTTCCTTGAATGACAATACAATTTGCCTTAAAAAAAAATTAAAAAAAACGTTTTATCTAAACATAAATCGATTTGATTTTACGAAACATAATAAAAAAAAGAATTGCCACATTCAATCTACTTGTGTACCTAGATTTCATTAACATATTTGAGAAGTAAAACTAACCAAAACGTAAAATTTTTTTTCATCGACTTATTTCTTAATACAAACAGTTAGCGTATTCACAGTTTCATTGTATTGGTACGACATTGTACGAATACGACTGTACGGCAATTGAACTGTGAGTACCACTTGTCTACTCGTTAGAATATTTCGGCAAATAAATGCAGTTGATTCTTATAAAATTAGGATTTTTTTGAAATTATCATAAATATTCCTCGATTTGCAAAGAAAAACAAATAAATTAACATTTTATGTGCACTATTTGTCTTCAATTTCACAATTTTTCTTCACTTTACAAAATAGGACCCAAAAATCATGACTAACGCTCTGAACCATTAGTCTAAAAATTGCGGCATTTACTACTGTCCAATGCATTCAAATTTGTAATTCTGATATTACAGGAATCAGTCGTGGCAATTTTGAAACATTGGATTACACTAAATTACACTAGTGGTTACATCAAGTGACGCTTATAATAGACACGTGCAAACTCGAGATGCATCAATATTTACCGATGTTTATTATAGTTCTTAATGGTTCTTCTATGAGTTGTTCTCTAAATGTTAATCTTTCAAATTGCATATCATAATTTTTTTTCACTTTGGTACATTTCACAGAAAAGATTAATTAAGTCATATGTAATATTGAAACAAATGATTTTTTGATACTTATTTTACGTTTAGACAGGTGTTTCGATTTTTTGTCAAAGGTTTTGCTTTAGTTAACATTTAAGCTATGGAATACACAATATCCTGTTTAATTTTGAAAGCTCTACTTTTAAGGATTTTTCGCGATTTACTAAAACAAGGTTTTGGATATTCCATATTTAATCAAAACAACATAAAATATTTCAAATATTCAACAATACTTTTCAAATTAGCCTAACTAATATAAATAAAAGTATTAAATTTAAAAACTTTGAAGAAAATAATGGATTTTGTAACAAATTTGATATCGCTGCTATTATTTTTCACACCAAAATTCAAAACTCATTTACAAAAGATGGCATATTTTTTAAAATATGTTAAGAATATGGAAAAATAAGACTGCATTGTAATGACAAATTCCAATAAATGTAAATTATAAAAATAATTGATTGTTCTTGTTACGCAGCACTTCTAAAAAATGGAATTTATAATTTATGGGAGAGCGCTGCTATTATTTTTCACACAGCTGTATATACTACATGACTACGAATACCATACTAAAATACGATGAACTGTGAATACGCTTAGTATTTTTCTAATGAATTCAAATGGTAAAACAATTTCGAAGCATTTGAAAATAATTTTTTCTATTAGTAAAACAAATTAAAAATCATATAATTATATACAAAAAAAAAAGATCTAAAGCTGGAACATATCGAAATCAAAACTCACGTGGAACCGGACTGAATTTCAAAACGGCTCCCTCCGACCGCCGTTTAAATCAGACCCTAAGCTGAAACTACTTAAATTTGTGGAACCAAAACTATTTTTTTTCTAACTAGAACTAGTACCAAACACTTTTTATTTTTTTAAAATCGAAACTAAAAACGAATTAATAATTTATCTGAGAACCTGAACCGTTATCGGTACTGTTTTATTAATTTTTATGGAACTAGAATTACAGAGATTATAATTTCGGTTCCGAGCTCTGAGCTGAATTTCGAAATAATTCAATTTGTTTTATACCTAATATAAATAGATAAAACTCATAAACAGTACAGTGTTTTTAAAACAACATTTTTTGGTTGTTTTGCATCTACAACGTGATATATTTTTGCTTAATACAGAACTCTATTCAGTTGCAGTTCTTATAAAATACGATGCCTCAAAAATAAATCGGCTCCTATTAGTTTCAATAAAATGCTAAGTTTCGGTATTAGTTCAACCAAAGCCTCGAATAGAACACAAGAAATTATATTGTAAAATGTATTCGTAAGACTTAAATCGCTGAAATAGAAGACGATTGGTTACATTATCAATTTACCACATTGATAAAGATAAATGACACATAAACTTTAGGTGAATTACGACAACTTTTATACATACGTAGTACACGCAGGTAAATATGAAGTAATTTCATAGGACTGAATTGAAACTGTTGAAGGTAAAATAGGGGTTTCGTAATTGTGCAAAGGTTTCTTATCAATAAAAATACGTAAATCACACACACAAACCATATTTTAGCAAATTATAATTAATATTGTTGTAGTTACCTTATTACGAAATCAATTATTAAATATAAAATCAAAACTACATGAAGAAGGTTTTTATTTGAATTTCTATTATTCGACACCTCAAAGCGCATTATTCATATGTAGCAATTTCCGTGTGTATTTTTTTATTTTCGTTTTTTTTTGTTACGGATGAAAAACTAATAATAACCGTTATGATAATTAATAAATGTATATACAACAACAAGGCAAGGTACATAGTCTATAGTTTGATTTAAACAAATTCACCTTCGTTGTTAGTGAAATAATTACTTTTCCCTATCAAACAGCACAGCACATGTGACTTTCCAACAAACAGCACACGCAATAAATATGCCATGCTCACTCTCTCTCTCTCTCTCTCTCTCTCTATATATATATATATTTTTTACTATCTCTCTGCGCAGTTATACACGGATAAAAAAAAGATTTGTTTGATTTGATTATAATTAAAATGTAATTCGAAATTACCATACATGTATTAGGAATGGTGAATTTAAATTTAAATCGAAATTGAATTTATTTTTGATCTGATTGTAATATTGTCCAAGTGTTTCATATATAACCATATATTGTGAGATTTATATTCAGTTACTCTTCCAGTTATATATTTGTTGTTAACTTTCACAAGATAACAATCTTTTTTTAAGAAAATCAATATAAATATGTCGTAAAAATTCTACACTATAAAGCTCATAATTTTTACAACATACGCATATACAAAGTACACCGAGAAAAAAAGTTCACGCTATCAATTTAAAGATTTAACGAATTTAAAGTGTAACACTTTAATTTAAAATTTATCACATTCAAATTCAATGTATATCATTTAACTCAATTTATCTTCATGCCAGATGAACATAGTTCATAAGCACAATTTGATGAACTGTACGAATAAAAGGGATGTCGGAATGGTTAAGAATTACCACAAAGATCAATAATGAGACGAGAGAGAGGTAACGCAGGCAATGGTCATACGATCTGACGCTCATTGAGAGCATTTTTTGTAGTCTTACAAAAAATTAAAAGTGACATCTTAGAAGTAAAAGTCCAACTTTAAAAATTAAAGTGTCACATTAAAATATAAAATTTATTTAAAATTTAATGTAAACACTTTTAAAATTTTTAATTTTCAAATATGGCTGACTTCCATACATGCACATTTTTAATTATAATGTTTTGCACCGGAGTTTAAAGTGATTTTAAAGTTTTATTTTCTCGGTGTAGATACGAAGTGAAATGTATACCCTTAATATTTTATTTTTAAATACATAAATTTAAAAAATACAAAAATGTCATCGAAAAATTTGTATATATGCAAATCCTGATATTTGAACTAAAACAACTGATATGTTTCTCCGGAAACATATTTATATTCAGGTCGTTCCAAAACAAGTTTGATTTTGTATATATTAACGTTTCGGTTCAAATACGTTTTTGTTTGGATATAGAATAATTTCGTTTCTATTTGTACACACACCATTTTAAGAGGAAACATCAAATCAGTATAACCAATAAACGAAATAATGTCGACTTTAAAGATAGTACCAGCAAAATAAATATATGAGTAATTTGTCAAATAAGCTGCTACTATTTTAAAAGTCGACTTTATATCGTTTATTGGTTAGGCTAAATGTAAATTGGAGCTCTTTACAACCCTGTTTATAAAAGATTTATCAGGCGTATATATGTTATGTTTACACAAAGCTCCAAACATAAATGTATGCATACAAAATTTTGTTCGGTATAGCCCCTTTTTTTCAGCGTGAGCTTTCATCACAAAAAAAAAGTTTCCCTTCATATATTAAAAAAAAACTACCTAGAAATTTTGCGAAAACCATACAAAACGAGATGAGATTGACATGAAACGGCAACAACAACTGAGCAGAATGAATACATGGCAACTCATTTTAGCACAAAGGTTGCCACATTGTACTAAACGTAGTGTGTTCTCATTTACCATGAGATTCAATGAAATTACTGGAGCAATTAGATACAATTTTGCGGTGGCAGCATTGCCAACATATTGTTTTATAAATAATAAAGTTGTATGAATAATAAAACAAAGAGTTTCTATACTTTTTATGTTTTCGTTTTGCATAGTTTTGTTTTTAAATTTTATCTAAATTTGACAACATTAAAGCGCTTCAAAGTCACAATTTGAAATGTTAAATAATAATTGTGTTGTACGTGCATTTTACAATATGTCATTTACAACCTTATTCAATAAAAACACGTAGTTCCGTCTGCTCTATATAGAAAAAAATATATATTATTTGAAAAAATCACGTTGTAATTGACATAAATATATACGGTTAAATCACCAGACACCTTTCCAAGTGGTCAAACTGTTATAGTTTACTTGCTACTGTAGCTTTAAAATCCATGAAATTCAGTCAAATAAATAATTTAAAGCACTTTGATTTAGAGAAATAAAAGGCATTGAAAAATCAGATGATGTGAAGTAACAGGAGTATTGCATATATCACATAAATTAGAGTCATACTGCCCTATTCTGGCACGAGTCACAAATTAAATTCGGTCACAATATTGCGCTTTGTCACAATTGTCACTATTTCGTATTCTGTCATTTTCATTTTCTATGTATATTGACGTAAAAGTATGAAGCAATTGTCATTTGTATCAATTGTTATTGATAACAATTGTCATTGCTTACTAGAATAGGGCTGATAATCACCAAGTTTTATCATATAAATGACCAACAAGAAGTCAGTTTAGTTTTGTCTTCCAAGGTGAGAGACCGACCCAAACACGAGAATTTTGGGTAGATGAAAAATGTTAGTTCCATTCCAAAAATAAATATTTCCTATAAACTCAAAAATTATTTTAAGTAATTTGTAGTATTTAAAGTCATTAACCGGTTAAAATAACAATTTATCCTATTGACTAAATTTAATAGTAAATATCTGTGTGGTGATTCTATTCCGAATACAGTTCCCAATCTTAGCTTAAGACAAATTATCTAGGTATATACTTTAAAGAATGTTTGTGAAGTTGTTGCTAAATTGCTTACCTTGCTAGAGCCATCCTCACGTGAGAAAGTCCTCCCAGTGGTAGTGATATGGTATCCACTTTGAAGTAATTTTTTTTGGAAACCGATAATTTAAAAAGTGGTAAGAATTGGTTTTTGTTTTTATATAAGCGATGATGTTGTTTGTGCAGCAGGTAAAACTGTACTTGTTGTAAAGTTGATTGTAGTTTTTGCTGCTGCTAATGACTTTCAAACAAATAATTTTGACAAATGCGTTCAAATATTTGTGTTTCAATTGATTTTATTCTTTTGTTATTGCCGATTTGTTTATTACTTTTTTTTTTGTACACAAATTAACAGAAACTCACATAAACGTTATAAATAATTTATTAATAATGTTCGATATAATAAGATTATTTTTTTATTTAATACTGATGAAAAAAATATATATGTTTTTTTTCTTAGCTTGTAAACACTTCGTTATTTGATTAATTTCACAAATTAGTTTATAAAATATTTTTCCTTTTCTGTTTTATAATGATTTTCACAAAGTAGATTCGTTGAAATACAAAAGGACATAAGTGCAATTTTGTAGTTTTTTGTATTTTTGTTGGATATTAACATTTTTATTATGCAGTCAACTTAAATTCGGCGTAGAAAGAACCATTCGTTTATGTTATTATAATTCATTGCATTACTAAATTAAATGTAATTAGAAATTTAATAAATTTATTTGTTTTGTATTTGGTGAAATGAGTAAAAAGTGCATTTCCATAAAAAAAAAAATTTGAAATTTAGTCGTAATAAAAATTTAGTGTAAAAGTTTCCATGTTTTCAGCTAATTAAAAACAATTATTTAAAAATATTACTATTCATCATTAAATTTTTGTTTAAATTAAATGCATTTTTGCTATAATTAAAAGTTTTCAAAATTCCACAATTGTCAAAAAGACATATCTCAGATCGTTCAATGCTAATTTTCACAGAAATACTACAATATCTAAAAGAACTAAACTTCACAAAGAAATAAACGGATATAACACAGCAAAATAATCAAAAAAATTGATAAATAAAATTAGACTAGAAAAGGTATAACATAAATGGTAAAAAGATTATGATATCATCGATCGATGTACCCTAGTAGGAATTTACTCTATTAGTATAGACAGTATCATGGCCTAATGATATTGACAAGGAAAACAGTCAGTGATCAGCAGCAACGTAGAACATTTTAAGATTTTTTAAAACATTTAATACAAACAAAATCAGAAATGATGGTCCGAAAATTTCAAAACCGATTTTGGTGATCAGCACATTTTTTTTTTTAACCATCGCAAATCTATATCAATACTGCACCAACACTGAAATATTGAACACTAAACATTTGAGAGTGCATCCAGAAAAAAATTCCCTCAAATCCCATTAAAATTGGTCAATATGACAATTATTGATTTAATAGTATACAAAAAATAAATCTTTTCATATAAACTCAATGACAATGTCATGGTATTTTCTAATATTTAATGGTATTTTCCGATTAAAAAAATAATATATCCTATTGACAATTTTTCATAGTAAAAAAACTATTATTTATATAGTATTTTTTCTGGGTGTGGGACCTCAAAACTTACTATTTTAAAAGATTTTTTTTCCAAAAGAATAAGTATTTCCTGACGTTTGAGTTTGAACTGCGTCAATATATTAAAATTTTTTGAAATTTCCAGACCAACATTTCTTGATATGTTTGTATTAGATGTTTTAAAAATGATTAAACTATTATTTAGAAAAATCCATTACCTTTTAAAGTTCAGTTGTTCAATATTGAACTTATGGTTTAAGTACTTAAGTGAATGCAAAATATTGAATTTCAACGAAATTTTTCAATTTAGAACTAAAAAAAAATATTAAACAAGAAACACGTAAAATATTTTTGAACACAGAACGTGAGTGCAAAGTTTAAACGAAATCAAAAAGACGAAATTTCAAAAGTGCCCAGTTTGACGTGGAATGGCCGATGTATGAAACGTAAGACATTTGTGCCTGGCAGTGCCTACACCTTTAGCCGCAACCTGTCACAAAAAAGGTCACGTAAAATGAGCCCGAAAAAGCTTCGTGCAAAGAGCAAACTTGACATTAGAGAGCATAAGAGATGTTTTTGTGTGACGGGCACAATGTCGAATAAATGATTTTTTAGAATGAAATAAAAACAAAGTTATGTGAAATGATTCTTTTTTTATATAATTTGTATAAGCTTAAGTAATAAATAGTATCTAAAGCCATGTGAAAAACGAGAAATATATGTTTTTTTTTTTGCACAACGCTATTTGTATATTTTACCAGGTGATATGGTTGTTGTTTTTGTTTTGTATCTAGCCTCGTAGCAAAAAAAAAAAAACTAAATAAACTACCCAACAACAAATTGTACGCTATATAATAAATAAATTCCATTTCATAGACAATGTAGTGGAGACGCCGTAGATGAAGACAAGCCAAGGTTCTTCCTGTATCTCGCATATACAGCGAGCGACCAACAACAAAAAAAAAAAAAACAGCAAGCTTCGCTAAACAAAATCACACACATACCACACATGCGCAAAGTACTAATAGTTGTGGTTGTTAGTTGCCAGTATACTGCTTCCACAACAATATTAATTCTACCTCAAGTACATAGGTTTTTTTTCGAAACATGTTGACTGAGCGCGCGGTCGTTCTATGAACATATAAAAAAAAAACACAACAAATATGTGTAGTATAAGCAAATGACCTCAGTTTGATTTGTTGCTGTTAAAGTGTATATTTTTTTTAGTATAAGCTCATAGAACTAACGTCAAATAGGCGCTAAAAGTTTAGTGTAGAGCAGAGTTACCACTATTTACACGATTTAATCAATAAAATCACCCAGGTATTTTTACCGAAATTGATTTCGATGTTATACAACCTCGAAACTTTATTCACGCTCTTGAGCAAAGTTACAAATATTAACACTTTTAAAACGTTTTTATTAACTCGCATTCTTGTCGGTCTGTTCAGTACAAATTTTGTAATTGTTTTAAACTAACTTTCCGATGAGCTAGGGCCATATCCTAGAACTAGATGACAATGCAAAACGGTGGGCGGTTGATAATATTTTCTATTGGAAGCGCCCCCACGTTCTTTCTTTCAAATCTTAATAATTTTTATTTTGGTGAGTTTTAGTGTGGTGAATTTTAGTGTGGTGAGTTTTAGTGTGGTGCGTTTTAGTGTGGTGAATTTTAGTGTGGTGAGTTTCGGTGTGATGATCTTTGGTATGGTGAGCTTTGGTATGGTGAATTTGGTGTAATGAGATTAAGTAAGCTTAGTATCATCCAAATTTAAAGTTTGGTGGAAATCGATAACATTAGTGTTGAGATATAGCGTACTGAATTTTTGGGTTCTATGGAAGGTGCCACTCCCCTTTGCCCAATGTTGTTTATTTATGGTTTAGGATACTGCATGGACTTTATATCATAGCAAGTTTGCAGAAAAATACGTTCAGTGATTTTGCTATGAATCTGAATTATACACCAAAAATAAAAATGGGCGTAAATGTGGTCGTGGTCAATGAAATTATATAGTGACCTTCTTCTGGGTCTGTAGGATATATATTTGAAATTTTAAGGAAATCCGAGCACAGTTGTATGTTTGCATAGCGCACAAACAAACAAACAGACGAAAAATGAGTTTTTTATATATACAAAACTCAAACCATTTGACGATAATTTTTAAATTCGATACAATAATGATAAATTTTCGATATAAAACTCAAAGTATTTGAAAATTTAATTGCGTTTCCTTTCGAATTTTTGTCAACAAATAACATTTTCTGAACAAATAAAATTTGTTTATCGAAAATAAAAGCATATACGATATCTTTTCGATATCTATAGCGAGAAAAACAATTGTATCATTTTCGATAGGTTAATTTTTATCAAAACCCTATCGTTTTCGTATCATTACAGATGGTCGAAAATGACAGTTTGAGCCTATAATTGATATCGTTTCGATATCGTTAAATTATCGTTTTCTTTGCTGGGTAGCTTTATATTTATCTCTATAGTAGCTCAATATTTATATAAGAAAACAATTGTCTAAGTAATCAACTAAAATGATCACCACGGCAAAATTTTCTAAATATAAGTTTTGTTCTGATTCAAAATTCTTGTACAACCTATCATATTAGAGGTACCAAACCGTGAGGGTTTTTTATTCATATTTTAGGAAATAATTTAGTCATTTAGTTTGAGTAGTCAACATTTAACGTGTAAATCCAATTGAGAACTCGTGAACAATCGAACAACTAATATATAAACTATTTGGCGTTTAAACATTTTTATATTTTAAAGAATTTGTAAAAAAAAAAAAAAAAAATTTAAAGGTTCAACTTGACATACTCAAAATAATCAATAAATTTTCTGCATTTGATATTAATACTAAATTCAATCGACAAAAAAGTCATTATAATTTGTTGCTACATATATTTGTGAGTTTTTTAACCTTCGCTCAGTTGAAAGATAACTTTTAAAAATATGTAAAATAAAGCAAACAAAAAACATGACACCACTGAGCACACAGATAACAGCGAATAAACAGTGTGGCCATATAGTTTAAAAATGAACCAACATTTTATAGCCCAAAATTGTACAATCAAATCGCAAAAAATGAAAATAAAACTATTCATAGAAATAAAGATTTCCCTCTAATCAATTATCTTTATATTATCGTGTTATTATGATAAGCTTCCAGTCCCCTTCGTCAAAAAATGGTATAACCTATTACAAACGTTGCATCGTTTCGCACTTTGAATCGAACGTTTCTTCAATATTTTTGTTTTGCCAACTATTTTTCTATACAAATATTCCAAATTTATTTTTTTATGTTGTATGATTTAGATGCTGGCAACATAAAAACTCTCAAAACGAACGTACTCAATGTTTCATTTTATACATGAATTAAAAATTGTAGTCACACGATATTCAATCGATTTTGAAAACAATTTGTAGCTGATAACGTTGACATTTTTATTTTTAAAAAATATTCAAATTAATTCATTTGACACTGAATACATTACTATTTAATAAGAAATAAATACACAAGTATAAATTACTATATATTTTAAATATAATATAATATTTTAAATATAAATATTTTAAATATTTGGTAACAAATTTCTGAAAGTGTTAAATAAATAATTCTTTAAAAAATTTCCAAAATTTTTAAAACGCATACATACATCGCTTTATCTGGCCACACTGTGATTATTTAGCTCAATGTAGAAGAGAATACAAGAGAGCAAGCATACAGGTTATTCTCGTGACTTTTATATATATTATAAATATATATATTAAAGGTAAAACTCAATTATAAACAATAACAAAAATGTAAAAAGCACATGTTTTCGACATTTTCATATAACTTGGTGCAACACAAGCAACAAACACCTATAAAACAATAACTAAAAATTCGAATTTATACTACAAATATTATAGTATTCTATCGAAAAGCTCTTCTCTCTATTTATCTCTCTCTTTCTATTACGCGTACATTTTACGCTTTACGGCGAATTAACACATCTCCCCAATAGGAAATTAAGTGAAGTATCCTGAAAATAATCCATATATTCCACCCACATTATATTCAAGACGACATTTGTAGTACTCATTTTACGGTAAAACACAAAAGGAACTTTTCGCTTACAATATAAAGCTACTCCACATTACTCTGAAAAAAGACAGTGTTCATAATACAATCTGACTGAACTTTATCGTATTTTAGCTTACTATTACTATATTCCACCCACATTATATTCAAGACGACATTTGTAGTACTCATTTTACGGTAAAACACAAAAGGAACTTTTCGCTTACAATATAAAGCTACTCCACATTACTCTTATTACGAAAATTACAGTGTTCATAATACAATCTGACTGAACTTTATCGTATTTTAGCTTACTATTACTATATTCCACCCACATTATATTCAAGACGACATTTGTAGTACTCATTTTACGGTAAAACACAAAAGGAACTTTTCGCTTACAATATAAAGCTACTCCACATCACTCTTATTACGAAAATTACAGTGTTCATAATACAATCTGACTGAACTTTATCGTATTTTAGCTTACTATGTAAGTATTAATACAGCAGTAATGTACAGACGAGTAAGGTAAAATATATATATATTTTTTTTATTTTTTTACAAATTAACCAACGCTCAGGGGATGCCCCCTATACATGCAACGCACAGTGTTGATCGTAAGAAGGGATGATAGGTTAAATGGAGGGGGGAAAAGATGGAGTAGTGTCGGTGAATGTTTGTTTTGAAGATGCCAATATCAAAAATTTCGGGAAAAACGTATGCAGGGAGATTGTTCCACAAACGTGTCGTGCGACTGAAGAACGAATTCTCTCTATAATGCGTGGTTCTGTTGAGAGTGGAGTGGACTACAAAGGGGTGGGCTTGGTTTGACGGCCCGAGTAGAACGAGAAAACACACGACCTGATGATATTAAAAAAAGTGAAAATTTTGTCAAAGACACAATTAATTTGAAGACACAATTGTAAAAGTTAATAATTAATGTGCATACTTTTAGGCATTTTATTAATTTTGTAGATTACATTATGTTTACCATAAGAATGTACATTCGAATCGCTCCCATTACAATGGGTTTACATTGTAATATGTTATCGGATCACACTACATTACACATACAATGTAATCTAAAGAATCAGTTACATTACATTGAAATGAATATCGCTACATTTTCTCCATCAGAGTGTAATCTAAAATGTAGAAGCTATAACTCGGTTCACAGTCTACATTGTCATAGATTCCCCGACTAGGATATGTCTGTGTAGAAGTAATCCTAACTTAAGATGTAAGTTCGAACCCTCGTGGTTCGTTTGTAATAAAAAGGTCGTCGATTACGTAATGTGGAAATTTCCTACTGGGTCGTTCATATAATTCTCACATGCTTTTATTTTTTGCACATTTCTAACTTTTCTCATTGCTCGCACTTGACAAGTAATAATTTTCACTCACTCTCTCAGCGTCTATGTGAAAATACGTGGGGATTTTTAGTGCTCATGACAATGACTACATTGAGTATGTTTGTCAGTGCCGTCAGTATATTGTACATTTCTATAAGTCTGTATATTCGCCGCAAGATTTTATATTAAATATTACAACAACACAAAAGTATCTAACGCTGAGCAACTCATGCAGTCAGACCACATCAACTTTTTGTGTGGTTTATTTGGTTTTAGTTTTTCTTATTTTTTAATTTAAATTCATTGTATAGTTGTTCTGATAGTAGTTTATACAAGTCTCTTTGGTGATTCTCTGTTGGTCTGTCTGATAGGCTTTCGGTCTGTCTGTCTGTCTGACTGTCAGTTTATATGTGGCGACCATCTTGTTGTTGTGTTGTATACGTACTTGAATCCGACGCATATGACCTCAAACAACATTTTATTTATTTATTTTTGATTTTAAAATTGAAAATTCTAATTTTTAGATGATTTCAAACACGTTTGTTTCACTAGTATTCACTACAACATCCACACAAATGTGGTTGTTTGGTTAAATTCGCACGTTTGGCAAATTCACAGCTTTTAATACTTCATGTTCACTTATTTAATTTGTTTTTATTCATATTTATAATTTATGCATTTGAGTGAGGTGTTCGTTCTGTTTGATTTTATTACAGCGATGTTAATGCACACCATAAATTAAGGTCACGTTACACTTAAATTGAGCACAGCACCCAACTCGCTTCACCAAATTTAATAACAAAACAACAATTTTCAATCACACTATCATAAAAAAAAAACGCAACAAACAGGAATTTCATTGAATCGATTTGAGTTCAATTTTGTTGGTATCTGTTGAGAAAAAATACGCACTCTCGAGTTTTTTGTTTTTGGGGTATTTCATGCGGATCCGGTTCAAATCGAAAATAGAACTTTTTTGCTTTTGGCCTTTTGTGTGGCTGACATCAACTCAACTAGCGCTGTGTGTTTGTTGCTCTGTAGTATCTACTACTACTACTCTTCACGCGCAGCAGCTGACGACTGAAAAGCTTTTTCCGCATTTTCCTTTGCAGCAAATCGTATGAGCGCAGCACCATCTGCTGTGAGCGGCGCTCTTGGTGGAGCAGCACAACTTGTGCTCTTGCGTCCACTTCTGTTCTCATCGATGTGGTTTTTCTTTTTTGGAGCAGCGTTGGCAAGCCTAGGTCAGCAGATGTTGTTGTTGAACGTGTTGAATTTAGTTGGGGACACTAAAAATCGTAACCCGCCCCAAAACAAAAGAGTAGTTTTAAATATGCTCTGAGAGCGAGCTCTCAAATTTTGGATACGAGACAAAGACAGTTTAAATATAGTAGGAGCAAGTTTAACAGCATTGCCAGGAAAAAATTAAGAAGCTTATTTTAAGAAACGAACAGTGTTGGCACTCTACCACAATTGTGGTAGAAATTTTCGATTTTTATCCTATATACCACAAAAGTTTTAAAATTTACCATTTTGCTTTAATTATGTAAAATTTCTAATTTTGTGTTAGAAAACTATCAAACTCAAATACTGATAGAAATAACCGTTAGTATAGAAATTAGTTCCCAGTAAACACTGAAGCTCAAATAGGTATGTCACACGCAACCCAGCAAACCAACCGATATTTCGATGATTTCGTGTATAGGCTTAAGTCACAAAAAGTGCATTTGACACCAAGTACAGGGATTCACAAAAGTCTGAATTCTATTAACCCACCATTATAAAACCAGACAATTAAGTATACCTAAATAAAGTCACGGTTTATTTATGTTTAAACTTATCACATACATTTTTTATAATACAAAAGAATATAGTATCCACTGAAAACTCAATTTACTCTTACTTAAAAAAAAAAAAATACTTAATTGAAAATTACTACAATTATATTCCACCAAAAAGCAAATTTTCATTAAAAATTTCATTTCTCATTTAGAAATTTAGATTATAAATTAAAATTGTCTTCTTATTATTTCTTAAATGCTCGGGATTATTTTCACCATAGGATTCTAATAATTGAGGATTGAAAACTGCTCCTGGATTAACATCCCTATATATAAAATGTTTGTTGTTCTGAAACATGTTATGAAATAGTGAAATAATTATGTTAAGTTTAACATTTAATTACACGCTTAGTTCAAGTATGTGAACATTTCAGTGGTAATTGTAAATTTCAATTAATAGTAAAAATTTTAACTCTGCTGTTCGAAAAACTGTTCGTTTTTAGCATTTAGAACATTTCAATTTTAACAGGAAATTTACTTTTTTTTTTAAATATTTAATGTTTTTGAATTTATTATAGCTTCTATGTATCAGATGTAAACACTCTGGACTGCGAGCCGAATGATATCTGGACGAGTTCTGTGACAGTCTACATCTAAATATTATATAGGTAAATGTATTTCTATAATACTACAAACATATAAAACCCACATTAAAACACATACTATCGATTCGAACCCGAGGTAAATGTATTTCTATAATACTACAAAAATATAAAATCCACATTAAAACACATACTATCGATTCGAACCCGAAGAATGATTAAAAATAATGAATTTATATTTAGAGAGGTTAAGAGCTTATCAAATATTGCTTTGAAACATGACTTTCAAATTTGGTATTTAATATATGAAACGATTACTGTATAAAATGTATACAGTTTTTAAATTAATACATAGATAATAAACACGGCTAGATAAATCCGGTTTTTAAAGTTTGGCATTAGTTTCGCTTCGTTGATACGAGAATATTACGATGTTTCGGAGAATTCGTACGATGTTGAATTAGTTCTTTTTTCTATATCGAACAGAAAATAGTACTAAATTGCAATGCTATATCGATCGCAGTTTAATTGTTGTAATCGACAAAAGACTAAAACTAAAATCTGAAAATACATTCTTTAATTTACAAACATATTGGTACTACAGTGATTCTTCGCACCATTGTCACAATTCCCATCATCAAATAAGTCATTCTTCGGCTATTGAAGTCAATTCATATAATTGCAAATTGAGATAATTCTATGTATTGCGGGTATTTTAATACCCGAATAACATTATAAGTCGTAAAGCCCAACTAAACAATATCTAAAAAATAGATATCTGAAAATTAGAAATTCTAAAAGAAAATACCAGTTTTTTTTATTACCGGTACACTAAATATATACTCTACATTTTAAAACTAACTTTGTTCAAAATTTTGTAAAATATTTATGAAGCGCAGAAAACAAATAATTTTTGTTCTTTGATTTTAATGAAAATTGGTCATGTGGTATAAATTTGGGTTCAGTTTTATTAGAAAAAAATCTTTTATCAGGGCTGACATATTTGACACATAAAAAATCCATGATTTTTGAACATTTTTTGGATATTTTTTGGATTTTATAGATTGCCGTACATTTTTCGGGAGTATAAAATTTGTTTAATACGATATATAACTTAGGAATTTAAGAAAAAAAAAACATGTAGTGGTCAGCAAAAAATAGTTTCAACAGTCAACAAGTCAACGAAATCGAAACGATATCGTTTGAACGAACATTGTTATCATTTTCGACTATCGTTAACGATTCGAGAATGATAGCGTTCTCGATAAAAATGGCTCTATCGTTCACGATATCGATATTGTCTGAAATCTCGATATCGAAATGAATTTGAAAATTGAGTCAATCTCTATATCGAAACGAATTCGAAAAATTATTCAATTTCGATATCGAAACGAATACGAAAAGCTTATTTAATTTCGATACTATTTAAATTAATTTATCTTGAAATTATCTTTCATGAAGCTGTGCACCAAGCATTCCATAGCATCCACAACATTAAAATTGTTTACCTAGTTTGGGATAAAAAATTAGTCTATCGATCCTGCAAAAAAAATATTTCATACTTACTAAATTTTAAAAGTTTTTAACAGTTGCGAAATTTCTTCAAATTTTAAAATTTATTATATTGTTACGTTGCACATCTTTTTTTTGACAAATAATTCAATACTGATTCTATAGAAATTTAACGATATCGTTACGAATTCGAAACGTTATCGAAATTATATACAATCGACACTATGTTTATTGGGTAGATTCTGAAGAGTTGTCGTGTCATAAAGAAGACATACAAAATAGATTGGTATTTTTAAAGTCCGGATTCTTTTCAGCGCTGCCTTTATTTACATTTTTAAAGCACCTAATTCGTTGTTTAAAAATTTTAAATGTTTCTGTTTAACACCTATCTTTAAAAGGTCACAGAGGGGGTTATTTACACAAAAATAAACGATGTTTTGTCAGTAAAATGATCTAAAATATGAAAAGCTGGCTTTAAATTAAATTTGTTATTTATTTAGAATCCAGTATTAAAATATTCCAGCCCATAATGCGTCCAAGAATTTTTTTCGAACAACAATAATCTCTTTCTGATTTTTACTCACAGAGTACTTTTTTCTTTAAAAAATAATTTATGTTTAGTATGTTTTAATTTTAAATTGCTGCTAATACAGCAATCTATATATGTCTATAATATTTTAAATAAATACATGTTTTAGGAAAATATAATACAAACAAACAGAGCTAGTCAAAATGATCATTCAATTCAATTTTTAAAAATTTTGTGTTTCGCATTGTTTTCCTGGATAATTACAGGTGAGTTTTTAAATTTTGCACATATTTGCTTTGTGAAAAACTTTAAATTTAAAATAATAGATTTTTTTAATTTAAAATAGAATTGAATGCGAGAGGGTCGATAGAAACGTTTGCATCTCCTCATGTTATTTTATATCTTCTTCTTCAACAACAACGCTATTTTTTTTCATAATATTGTTACTTTTACCATACCCAATATGCCATTGCACTTAATATTAACTTGCAAATGCTTTGAAATCAATCATTACTTTCAAATCAAAAAAACTGGTAGCTTAAATAAAAACTGGTAGCTTAAAATTCCCTTATTTTCAAATCAATATTAACACTAATTCTTAAATTGATTTCAATGTTTACTTCAAATAAATATTTAGCCTTATTTTCAACTCGATATCAAATTAACATACATTTAGTTATTTTCTTTTAAATATTGACTTAATCCTGCAAAATAAGAAAAAGGGGATCCTCATATAGGATATCAAAAAGGGCATTTTCAATTAATTATCCCGTTATATTTCATCCAACCAATATCGTAAACTTCAAGCCCGAGCGTCAAGACAACTTCTGAAAATCGACGCCAGCATCCAAAATGTGGTAGACGTGTTTTTTAAACTTGTATGTTTCAAGCTCTCGAATATAATTCTGGTGCCTATTCAAAGTTTGCGTGGGCGGGCGGATATTTGTCTTTAAATATTCGCAGAAGTCCAAACACTAATAGATTTCGGTGAGCTATTAGATTAGGACGCGCGTTCTTATGTTATATTTTTTGTCAGGGTTTCTATTGCAATCATAAAAAAACATACTGTTTTAGCGACACTACATATTTGCTCCTAATTTTCACTGCCCTTTTTGGTAATGTTATTATCAAATCATTTTCAAATTCAGAGTAAGCGCTAAAAATAGCACTTATTTTATATTTGAATCTGATCTGAAAAACACACTAGACCTTAAAGGCAATTATGATTATTTTTCAAACGCCTACCCTGTGGCATATTGGGTATTTTCTTAAACATTGTGTTACATATTTAACTAAATAAATAATTTTTAGAACCTTTCTTAATTTTTTTCTGAATAATTGCAATATTTCACACCGTATTCGAATCACACATTTAACGTTTACTTGTCTTTAATTCAAATAGAGGAAAATTAGAATTTTTTCCATTTTGAACCACTGTGCGCCGACTGATACGAAAAATAAATAAATCTATTTTTTCACGTCTTTTTTTTAATTTATAGTATACCTCTGATATAAGAAACGAAAGTATCAACCTATTATCACAACATGACTTGCAATATTTTTAATAGGTGCACCTAACAACTGAAACCAAATTTATCAATAAATAAATAAATAATCAAAACTATAACCAAGAGTTTTTTGTCTCGACGCAGCACGACGCCGTTATCTGGGGGACTGGCAAATAGAATCGGCCACTTAGCCGATACAAAAATCTGGCGAAATCTGGTGCGGAATATTTTGAGAGTTCACTTACAGATAGCACAGGCAGACAAAAACAAACAAAGCTTTATCAGTGATAAGAACTATAAAAACTACTGGCACTGGACAAATGTGATCAGTTGAAATTTAATAGTCCCCGAATGCAGGATAATAGAGTGTAGTAAAAAATTGTTTGAAAAAAAGTACAAATATTTAATAGTCAAAGAAGACGACATCAAAATGTGGCTATTAGTGCTTATTGCTGCATGCACGCTGCTGCTCGTCTACATCAAGTGGTCATTTAGCTATTGGCAACGCAAAGGCTTCCCTTACTTGGAACCAAAGATACCATTCGGTGTGCTGGATGCAGTACGCACGCGTGAACGTTCACTTGGTATGGCCATTTACGATGTGTACCGCAATTCAAAAGAGAGAATTCTTGGCATTTATTTGCTGACACGGCCGGCGTTGTTGGTGCGCGATGCACAATTGGCGCGCGATATTCTAAGCAAAGATTTTAACAGTTTTCATGATCGCGGCATTTATGTGGACGAGGAGAACGATCCAATGTCGGGTTCGCTGTTTTCGTTGCCGGGCCAAAAGTGGAAGACGCTGCGCACCAAGCTGGCGCCATCGTTTACATCGGGCAAACTGAAAGGCATGTTCGATACAATCGATGATATTGCCGACAAGATGTTGCAGCATATGATGACTGTTGTGCCAGCTGAGGGCAGTGCCGAAGTGGAGATAAAGGGCATTGCAACGACGTATGTGATAGCAGCATATTAAACCATAAGAACGACAAAATAAATGTAATATAAATATGCATCTTTTTAGCTATGCCATCGACATTATTGGATCAGTGATATTTGGCTTGGAAATTAATAGCTTCAAGGAGCCCAATAATGATTTTCACAAATTGCGTACAGATATCAATACGCCAGAACTGAGTAGCGTAATTCGTGGCACATGTCAATTTCTGTATCCAGGGTCAGTATTTACTAAAATTAAATTTCCACTTGTTTTAGAACATTTCAAAATGATTTTTATTCTACGATTAAAAATAATATAATCAATCGATAGTATTATCTTTATGTGTTGAGAGAATTAATTATTTATTGGCAAATATAAATACTATGAGCTGTCAAAGCTCAAACATAACACAATTAATTAAATAATTTAGAGATAGTTATCTACATAAGGTAATTGCTTAAATAATAACATACGATTGTTTTCTTATCTTTCTAAAAATACAAAACAAATCACACACAGTTTGGAAAAAATCTTCATTCGTCTGGGTTGGCGTGAACCAGCGCCAGAGTTTATGAAGGAGCTCGTGCGACAGACTATTAATTTTCGTGAGGAGCACAATGTGTCGCGCAAAGATATGTTGCAGCTGCTGCTGCAACTGCGTAACACAGGAAAAATCCATGGTGACGACAACAATTGGGCGGCGGAGTCAGTGGCGGGTGAGTGTGCAAAAAGTATGCAAAAGTAACAAGAAATAATCAAAATTTATTTTTGTTATTTCCTAAAGGCGCCTTCAAATCCATGTCTGTCGAAATGATTGCCGCAAATTTGTTTCTCTTCTATGTGGCTGGCTTTGAGACATCTGCCTCCACAGCCGCATTTACCATCTACGAACTGACACAATATCCCGAATTGTTGGCCAAAGCACAGAAAGATGTTGAGTCTGCATTGGCGCGCAACAATGGCGTAATTTCCTACGAGTCTCTTAAGGATATGAAATACTTGGACTTGTGCATCATGGAGACTACACGGAAATACCCTGGTCTGCCCATACTTAATCGCATATGCACGGAAGACTATAAGGTACCGGACAGCAATAAAGTGATAACCAAAGGCACGCCTATAATAATTTCATTGTTTGGAATGCATCGTGATCCGGAGTATTTCACAAATCCCCTGGGATACGATCCAGAACGTTTTCTAGAGGAAAACATGAACTACAACCCCGTGGCATATATGCCCTTCGGCGAGGGACCCAGACATTGCATTGGTAACATTTTGTGACATTTGGTCTTTTCATTTTTATTTATTTTTAAAAATATACATTGCAGCGCAACGCATGGGTAAAGTGAATGTGAAGGTAGCCCTTGCAAAAATTCTCACCAACTTTAATCTGGAAACACGAAAGGAGCGTAAGGAAATTGAGATTGACAACTATGGCATTCCGATTATGCCACAGGGCGGCATCAATGTGCGACTCTCACGGAAGCAAAAGCAGCAGTAGTCAGAGACTAATTAGATCAAAGCATTCCTTACGTAGTAATTAAGTTGAAATTTTAGAATAAAGTAAAATTATTAAAAATTGATTTGCTTTTATTTACACCCTGTAATCTGTTGACCTTCGCAAATCTTAGCCACCCGCAGACAATCAAATGCGTAAAATGCAGCTTTTAATCATTATTAAGACGCTGCAACTTATTTATCGTAATTAATTCATTAATAAATAAAGCAAATTTTAATAAATTCAATATATTATTTAGCTGAAAGTACTGACCTTTTGCCCAATTTGAAATTCCTTTTCGCAGCAGTCGCTAACAAATTAAGCAGTGCCAATTGGCCGTTGCATGTGCCAGCAAGAGACAACACTACTTAGACAGTGCTTTTTAAGTTTTTTTCTTCGTCTTGATTTAGCCGACGTTTTCTTTGTTTTATTTTTTAATTTCTGTTTTTTATTTCAGTAATATTTCGTTTTTGTCAATTATTCTAAAACATTATAGCACTGCTCCTCACATTGATACATATGTGCACCTGAGTCAGAGTGAGCTAGCAACATACACACGAATTTCATCAAAAGGTTGCAGATTCACAGATTCAACGACGACGATGGAAAAATAATTGTTCACAAATGTAATTCAAACACTTTTTACAGCACTATTTGTTGCACAAACTATTGTTAAGCAAAAGTTATTGTTCACAGTACGAAAAATCAATTAAGAGTTGAATATTGAAAACAGATATTAACGAACTCGATGGATCGAAAGGCAGCAAATTCCGAAATCGTATCGTTGAATTTTATTGATGTCTTTGTTTTGGGTACCCAATACTTTATATTCAATAGTTATTCGGTTCGCTGACTATCGTAAACAATTCATCTTATCACAATTCATCGAAGTCAATACATCGTATGCACGATTCATCGTGTGACAATTCATCGAAAGCACAATTCATCGTACGCACAATTCATCGTATGCACAATTCATCGTTTCACAATTTATTGTATCTAAAATTCATCGCAAGAACAAGAACAATTCATCCAATGCATTTTCGCAGAACTATGTGGAGTATTTATTGGCCGTATCAATGAATGCCTCTATAGTCACTGATGAATTCGCTAATATTGGATGTTGGAATATCGGATTTTACAAATTCTTGAAATGATATCGACGCATGATATTCTAAATAAATGGCCTGAATATAACAATAGCATAAATATAAAAATGCCCTGAATATATTTAAATCAATTAAAAATAATATCAATTGATACATCAATGTAATACAACATTTAATTTGTTTTATAAAATATTTATCAAATTTCAATTAAAAATCTATATAAATTATTAGCGTCGGGAGACATTTCCGACGGAATTGACAAAAAAGCAATCGAGCAAATTAACGGTTATCCGACGTATATTCGAAAATTTTCATCGGAAACATATCAATCGAGTTTCCCGTCGTGTGAACATTTACTGTGAAAACAAGAAATTTTAGATTTTTAGTAATTGATTGCAGAAATAAAGTAGTTTAAATTGTGCAAATAGTTAAAAAATGAGTTATTTCGACTGCTTGGATGTTGGAAACTTGCTAAAATTGCTATGAAAATTTAACTGTTTCAGTACCTACTGTCGTTAGCATTTAAAAAATAAATTAAAAAATAAAATTACAACCGTTTTTCAATCAATAAAATTGAAAATAAATTTAATTTTTACTTCGAATTTTGGCATTTAATATTGAAATTGAGAGGAAAACAATGTTGCGTTGTTTTATAAATGTTTCCCGTTCCTCGGAAAACTTGATTAAATTTTATTTTCCGTCGGAAGGAGAACAATCCGACGAGCTTCCGTTCATCGGGAACCTCGATTGGGCTGGATATATTTGACAACATTAATATCAATATAACAAAAAAAAATAATAAATTTTCTTCTATTAACGACTTATCATTATTACGAATATTGAATTCAATACATTAAAAGTAACATCGCCTGAGTTTCAATTAAAAAATAATTACATTTCTTAATATTTTGGTTATATGTACACAGTTTTTTTTTATTTCTATGAGGATTATTTTCTGAGTGTAAGCTTTGATGTTAAATTTTTCGAACGTATTTCGTTGTTTATTAAACGCAGCTCACCTCGTAAAAGTGTCAAAAAGTTTTCATTTTTCTTATTCATTAATTAAACGAAGAGAAAAAATATGATGTGGATTAAATAAAAATTTCGTGAACTTTTTATAAAAAGTATAATCAATTTATTGAACAGCAAGTAAGTGCATTTGCCTGTGAAAGTAATTTTTAATTATTGTTTTATAAAATTGCAAAAAAATTTCCTTATCTTATGTACATAAAGAAAAAAAATACGTGACCCCACCTGCAACCCCTCAATAACTAGTGTTCCAAACGTGTAAGTAGCTGGAACAGTGTCACGTACGTTTAGGCAACACCTGAAGTCAAACTAACCCGATTAACAACGGAAGCACAGACATGTCTGTGATCGAGGGCAACAAAGATGAAGCGCATCGCTGCATAGAAATCGCCGTGCAAGCGCTCACCGAGGGCAAGCTGGAGAAGGCAGAGAAGTTTCTACTAAAGGCCGAGAAACTTTACCCGACGCAACGTGCCAAGGGTGCGTATGGGAAGCGCTGCATTGAATGCTTAATTTAAAGATTTTTTGTTTTGCAGATGTTTTGGCTCAGGTGAAGAGCACACCAAACAGCGGTCGTAGCAATCGCACTGATGCGGATGCGAATAATGATGGTACACGCAAGCGCAAGAATTCGGACTCTCGTCATGCGGAGCCAGAGTACACGACAGATCAGCTGGAAGCCGTGCGCAAGATTAAAAAGCAAGAGTTAGAAAATAAAAATGAACAAATACTAAATACTTTTTTCCTGCAGATGTAAAAACTACTACGAAGTCTTGGGCATCACGAAGGAGGCCACCGACTCGGAAATCAAGAAAGCCTATAAGAAACTGGCGCTGCAACTGCATCCGGACAAGAACAAGGCACCTGGCTCCGTGGAGGCATTCAAGGCTCTGGGCAATGCTGCTGCGATCCTAACCGATGCTGAGAAACGTAAGGCATATGATATGCATGGTATTCATGAACCATTCAATCCGCACGGCGGCTCCACGAACAGCGGCTCAAATGGAATGGGACGACAATACTATTCGAATGATTTTGGCTATTCGCGCGGTTTCCAGGCTGATGTCAGTGCGGAGGAGATTTTCAATATGTTCTTCGGCGGTGGTTTTCCGCAGCAAAATGTGTATATGCGGCAGCAGCGACGTAGGCAACAACAGCATCGCGAGGATCGTGAGGTGAGCCTGTTTTTTTTGATAAGAGATATATCATAATAATTAACTGAATCTTGATAGATTAGCTAAATTATATAAGAATCAAAATGAATATAGAAAGTGACAAATAGAATTCGACTTTAGAGAGAAAATTATTACAAATGAAAAATATCCTTATTTGTAGAATTAACTTGTCCCACTAACGATCTCTTCTTTTCAAAACAGAATCAATCGAGCTCGTCGGCACTCATTAATTTGCTGCCGATTCTGCTGCTTATCGGTCTCTCAATGATGTCGTCGTTCTTTATTTCTGACCCCATTTACAGTTTGTCGCCTTCACAGTAAGTAACTGAATCCTTGTGGGCATATTATAGAGAAATAACTGCTATGCACTTTTCATTCACCAGCAAATACTCGGTGAAACGTGAGACAAATTCCCTGAAAATTCCCTACTACGTTAAGGACAATTTCTACTCGGAGTATCAAGGATCAGTAGGGCGTCTGGAGGAATCGGTGGAGGAGGACTTTATCAACCACTTAAAGCATTCCTGCAGTCGTGAACGTAACTATCGTAAGTGTCGTTTGATATGTATATATTTAAGAACTTTTTTTAATAAATTTTATTTTAAAGGAGATTCAATGCTTGCCAAAGCTCGAACTTTTGGTGATCGCGATCTGTTCCGCAAAGCGCAAAACATCAATATGCCATCGTGTGACAATCTGCAAAAGTACTTGAACACGTAGTTCGTTATAGCGTCTCTGTAATGCGTTTCATTTATTATCATTATTTTTTACATAATTGTTATTTTGATCTGTTGACGATCGTTATCATTTACCCTTAATATAATATAAAATATTTAAAAATGCGCATGAAAATTTTAAATAATTGGTGACCATAATGCGTGAACATAATATATTTATTTTCAACGCAGTTTAATCAAACATTAAAAAAAATGCGAATCAAAAATTAACTAGTGTTTGTAAAGTATTGGTATTTAAACTGTAAACATTTTTTTGGAACATTTAATAAATGCATTTTTGGTTGGTTGGAATAAAAATTAAATAAAGCAAATGACTTTTTAGTTACTATCGTTTTAGGTTTATTTCCGAGATAAAATTACAAAATGATTAGCAGTAAATTAGCCTATTTTATGTTTCTGCTTCAATTGGCCATGATTACCTCCAGCGCCGCAACCACATCGCCGCTTTGTTCGCGCAGCACCTTCTCCGCCTGCGTTCGGCCAATCAGCATTTCACTCATCTGCAAGCGAAATCAATTTTAAAAATGTACAAAACAATTAGCACTTTGTGCCACACCCACTTACAATCAACTCAATATCTTCCTTCTTCACCTGCACCTTTTGTAACTCCTTCTCTTTGGCCAATTTGAATTCGTCCTCTTTGCTGCGTTGGTTGCCAAAGTGCTCGACCGCCTGAGGGTGCAGACAATCTTTAATTATTGACGCACATTTTTACACGGCTCAATCAACTTACGCTTGAGATATCAGCCGCGGAAATTTCCTTCTCCTCTGCGTAGTCTGTCACGCGTTCCAGATCTGCGGCACCGCCGTCGTGGCGCGTGGCTTTCTTTTGTTTCTTATCCTGCTGTTGTACCTCATCTTCAGTGCCATTTATTTCGGTCTCCGACATATTTCTGAATAGATATAGAAATTTCTTAACCAACCAAAAAATGTGCAAAAACGCTACAAATTCAATTGACAGATGGTGCGCATAGTGTTGCCAACGCTCAAAATAAAAAAAAAAAAATTTTTAAAAATATATATTTTTTTTAAATCTTGGCAACTCCATATGATATTGATTGAAAAGCTGTGTTTCAATGTAGATGGATGTGTTTATTATATTAATCAATATCATATAAATAAAATGAAATCCTAGATCGCAAATTCAAATTGAAAAAAAAAAATTTGAAACTCGCAAAATTAACATTGTTAAGTATACTAATCGATATTAGACGATACAATAAAATAAATTCTAAAATTTTAACTTTATAATTATCTAATTGACAATGAATAAGTGACTCTTCTGGGATTAAAATCGGTATTATTTTAATATTAAACCCCTTTTATCGTTATAAAAAAAAAATAAATCAAAATTTTTTATTTTGAAATAAAATTATTTGAAATTTTTATAATGAATTCGGTATATTGAAAAACCGGTTAATTTTAATAATTTCCAGCGAACAATGTTAACGCTTCATTTGCGCTAACTTTGTTATCGATGACATTCAATGACTTTCAATTACATTTTAACTTAAATATTTATAAACAAAAATGGAATTTAGATTTTAGAAAATTATGTTTTCAATCTATTAATGAGTTGTATGTAACTTTAGGGTTGCTGACTAAACAAAATTTTATCGGTAATGCAGTGTTAGACTTTTCCATTGAGACAATTTTCTTGTACACCCAGAAAAAAATGATATATAAATAATAGTTTTTTACTAGTAAATATAGTCAATAGGATAAATTATTATTTTAATCGGAAAATACCATTAAATACTAGAAAATACCATGCAGAATACACTCAGAAGAAAATGAACCATTAAGTACTTTATGGTACGACCATTGATCTTATGGTTCATGTATTAATAGTTTTTTATTTTTAAATCAAAAGTTTTCTAATTAATTCAATAGTATTTGAAAAATTCAGTACCATAAATTTAAATATTTCAATATTATTATTTTAAATATAATAAATACTGTTGTTTTAATGATTTCCTCCTATAATAATAAACGTGGTGTAAAAAAACACAAAAACGAATAAAAACATGTTCGTTTTGTATGTCATTCTGCGTGTTTACTCAAAATGGTCGCATGTATTTTTTGTAATAATCCACATTATTAAACGCGACATTGGTAAGGACTCAATGTATTTAATGTAAATAAATTATATATATATATTTATTTATATTTTTATTTATTACAGAAAATAAATAATACATCGAATTTCTATTATGGCAACGGACTCAAAAATAACCTCAAGTACTACAATCAATTCTTGGAAACCAAAGCAAACATTAAATGTGTTATAACCTTTTGCAGCAAGAAGTGTCTTTTTATGTGTGTGTTATAAAAGTGAATACCAAATTCGACATTTCAATAAAATAAATTATACAATAAATAAACTAAAATACATTTTTGTTTTCATAAATTATTAGGAAAATGTAGTTCCGACTATACCATAAAATTAATAATACGTATCATAAAATATTTATAGGTTTTGCTTATTGTAATTAAAGGAGCACATTATAAAATTGATGGTACAACAAAATATTGTATTAACAGTTCCAATATTACTGAATTAATGGGACGCATCCTATTGACCAATTTTAATGGTATAAATTATTGTTTTTCTATTGAAATACTATCAATTTACCATGATTTTTTTCTGGGTGTATGAAAAGATTTATTTGTTTGCATACACTAAGAAAACACAGATGATTACCAGAAATATCACAGTCCTAAATATCAAGTTATTTACAAATTATTTAGATCGTTTTTGAGACAAACATCTTTCAAACATCCGTCAAATACGATAAATATTTCTAGCAACAATCTTTCAAATTTACGATTATGTATAGCAACCATCAATTAAACATCTTGCAAATAGGAAGATAGTTGATGAATATTTGGAAAAGTTACTCCATTAGAATTCGCGGAGTTTTTTTTATTGAATTGAAAGAAAATTAATCAAATGTATTTTTATTTATTCTAGAATTAATAAATCCTTGGAAGGTAAAATTTTACAACGACTTGAGATTTCTTCGCAGAAGATCCAAGTCCGACCGGTGATGCTGCCATCAAAGTAAACTCTGAAAAGAAATATTTTCCATCACGTGTTGATAATTTAAATAACAGGATATTTTATTTTCACTTTTACCAATAAAAAGTAATATTTGAGTTGGTACTTTTTTACACCATTTGATTTACTTAATTGTTGTGGATAAATCAAGCGTAAGGAAAAAGTAAGCCATTTTCTTTTTTTATGGTAGTCAAAATGTCTCAAGTTTTGCTGCAAATGTCCAAGAACTCAGGATGTTTGCTATCAGTCAACTGTAAATATATCAATTTTCATTGCTGTTGTGGCAAACATCTCGTAACTATCAGCGTATATGTCATATTTAAAAAATATTAATAGTTTTACTGCAACTTTATTGAAACTTATGGGATGTTTGAATATTTGCTACAATGCGTAAATTTCTTAGTATACTATTAAATCAATAATTGTACTATTGACCAATTTTAATGGGATTTGAGAGAATTTTTTTCTGGGTGTAGACTAAATTGAACTAAATTGGATGACAGCAAACAGATATATGATAATGGATTGATTATGGACTTTAGCAATTACCGCTTACCAAATGAAGATCACATAAAAATTTGGTTTAGTCAGCAATTTAGTCGAATTCGCACACACCTTTAATATACTATTAATATTAAATTAATTTGTAAATTGACAGATTAGTTAGCGGTGCATTCAGTAGATGTGAGCGATTAGTACAGTTTTGCAAACTGTTGAGACCGTTGAATGCAGTCAATGAGTACCGTTGCCGACTGGGTAGCTTAATCAATTATTTTATTTAAAATTAAAAATTAATCAATTGATAAGCATAT
Organism: Dryomyza anilis; assembly: GCA_951804985.1. NCBI lineage: Eukaryota > Metazoa > Arthropoda > Insecta > Diptera > Dryomyzidae > Dryomyza > Dryomyza anilis. The sequence goes on along the minus strand of OX638132.1, from coordinate 9,204,901 downwards.
GTGTTGCATGTGTGTGTTAATACGTTTAACACAACTATAAACAAATATGGTTATATTTTTTTTAAGACATACTACACCTTACTGTTCTCAAAGAAAATCGGGCGAATAAGTAGTACAATGCAACCAATTTATCAAAATATAATTTGTTTAATTGTCGGTCTTGTCGTTGGTCTTAAATTAAGTGAATTATATTTTACTCAGTACGATTATCGACAAGTGCAACATAGTAAATTTTACTTGACTCGAAATCAAAATCAAGACGATCATTTTAATATCAGAAAAGACCAATTGTATAATAAAACGCGCATTCTTTGTTGGATACTGACAGCTCCCAAATATCACAAAAAACGGGCAATATTTGTGAAAAAAACATGGGGTTCACGTTGTAATAAATTGTTGTTTATAAGTTCGAGTTCGGATGACGAACTCGAAACTGTGCAATTCAATGTCTCAGAGGGTCATAACAACTTATGGCTCAAGACGCACGAAGCCTTTAAATATATATACGATCATCATTTTGAGGACGCCGATTGGTTTCTGAAAGCCGATGACGATTCGTATGTGTTTTATATAATCAAGTTACACCTGAAATACTATTGGAATATCAAAAATTGACTACATTTCCAGCTATGTAATCATGGAAAATCTACGCGAGTTTCTTTATCCGATGTCATCTAATGCTCCGGTTTACTTTGGCTACAAATTTCAACGATCTTATGTGAAGCAGGTAGTTTCAATAGGCACTATATGTATGTCGATAAAAGTTATTATTGGTTTATACACCCAGAAAAAAAATCCATCAAATATCATTAAAATTAGTCAATAGGAGAGTTATTGATTTAATAGTATACAAAAAATAAATATTTTCATATAAACTCAATGGCAATGTCATGGTATTTTTTAGTATTTAATGGTATTTTCCGATTAAAATAATAATTTATCCTATTGACTATTTTTAATAGTAAAAAACTATTATTTATTTAGTTCTGTGTGTGTACTTTAAACTTTATAGCAGTAAAATATTTTAATTCATTTCAAAAGTAATAATTCCATACGAAAGATTAACATGTTTTGTATAGTTAGATTTATTTATTTGTTGGTATATATCAATAATAATTATTTTTTCATTATATAGGGCTACATGTCCGGATCATCGTATATTCTTAGCAAAGAAGCATTACGCCGTTTCGCCACAAAAGCCTATGGAAATCATACAACCTGTAAATACGAATATAAAGCAGAAGATCTGCAACTTGGTTTATGTCTGGAAAAAATCGGTGTTGTCGCCGGTGATACAAGAGACGCATTGTCACGAAACCGATTTCAGATTTTGTCACCCATTTTACACTTACAAATGAATGGCCCTCAATGGTTTTGGAAATATCAATATTATGAACAAAATGTTGGTTTTTATTTTTAAGATTTTTTTTAGCTTTAATTATTTTAATGCATTTTTATAGGTGACAGATTGTTGTGCTGATAGTACCATATCTTTTCATTATGTAAGTGGGGAATATATGTTATTACTGGATTTCTATTTGTATCGTTTGGGTAAATATCTAGCACAGAGCAGCACGAACACACTATCGGAAAAGGCAAACATGACTATGCTACTGGACAAATGGAGACATGATAAACCAAACAATAAAACAAGAATTAGAAATTTACATAAAAGTGACATTCTAATAAAAAATTAAAAAACACTGTGTACACATTAGACATAAAGTTTCAAGACCAGAAATGAAAGTTTGATATTCTTATGGATTTGAACATTCTAAGAAAAATGGGTTTTTCAGTTATGAGTGAAAAAGGACGAATTAAACTATTTCGGTTGGGGAAAGCTAATACATTTTCCATTATTTCATATATGTCGTAATTGTGCATACAACTTAAAAAAAAAAAAAAATTAAAATAAAATCATTCAAAAATTATGTTTTTTCAGTAGCACACAAATGCCTCAAGACAGTGATTCTAAATTTTTGGCTATACGGACAAAAATAAAATAAAATTAATTACAAATTCTAAACATTTATATAATTTAAACTTAATCGCGAAGTATAAGATTTAATAGAATAAAGCGGATTTCAAATTGATTAGATTTGCTATCCGAAAAATGGAAATTCTATTCCAAAAATTCACTGCCTTTTTAACTGTATCCCGGGAACCACTGGAAATCATTTTTGGGCGGGATTGGAAAAAATGGGCATGGTACTTCCCATATAATCAAATCTTTAAAATTGCTATAACTCCAGACCTACACTAAGAAAACAGAATGTTTATGAGAGTGTTGCTGCAACTAAAATAATACTCGATTTAACAATTCCAATATGCAGGAAATACAAATAAATTTGCAGCAATATTTTAAATAATTTGTAAACATCATATATTTTGTATTATTTGTGAGATGTTTCTTACAATCATCACGATAAATGTCATATTTGTGGTAGATTCACTGCAACTACTAGAGAAATGGGTAGCATTGCTGCAAATATTCACATATTCCACAGATATTAATGCTTTTGTAGAAAAACTATTAATATTGTTTAAATATCACAAAAAGTGTCAAATATTTGACTTGAATAATTTGCAACTGCAATGATGTTTGTAGCCGCGGTAGCTCAGTGGTTAGTGCGTTGGACTGCGAGTCAAAAGGTCCCCGGTTCCAGCCTGGACTGGGGCTAACAACATCTTTTCATAGAAACATTATTCTATACCGCGCTACCTCTCGTCAGTAAATGGCAAACCTACGAGAGTAAAACATTGCCTATGAAAAAGCTCTCACCCGCCGTTCGGATTCGGCAATAAACTGTAGGTCCCACCACTTTGAGTATACATATAACACACACAGCTCAAAATGGTGAGAGAGCTCGGCCGAAGTTCTGTACAGGACTGTAGCGCCAAACTATTATTATTATTATTAATGATGTTTAGGGCTCTAATACTTTTCAACCATCTTTCGTTTTCTTAGTGTACTTACTAAGAGAATAGTTGTAAAAATCGAAAGTATCATATTTAACATTGTAATCGTCAAGTAGAATGTAGGCGGGATTATACAAAGGGGCGTGAAGTGATTTTACATTTAACGCCTACTAAGCATCGGTAGCTCGTCTGGTTAGTGCGTTGGACTACGAGCGAAAATCGCTGCTGTGTTCGACTACGAACCGAAAAGTTCCCAATTAGATCCCCATCTTTCATTTACAAATTTGTATATGAATTCAACTATTATAAATTCCCACTGTGCATGTTTAAAGATTTTTAATAAAAATAAATAAAAAAAAACAACATTTTATTTTATTTTCAGGATTTCTTTCCAAAAATATTTAAATATTTTTCTATGCAAACATACTATTTTTTTAAACTGAACCAACTGATATGTTTCACTGTAAACATATTTATATTCAGGTCGTTCAAAATCATGTTTTATTTTGAACATATTTATGTTTCGGTTCAAATATTTATTTTATATGGATGTAGTAATTATTATGTTACCATTAGAACATACACCATTTTAAGGGGCCACATTAAAATGTTTCCGTGATATTATAATGTAAGTCAGAGCTCATTACAACACTGTTCAAGTCTCAATACAACCCTGTTTACAAATGATTTATCAGTCAATTATATATTATGTTTACATAAAATTCCAAACATGTTAATGCCTGCAAAATTATGTTTGGGAGAGCCCTTTTTTTGCAGCTTGTAGTGATGCTTTTTAAGATTATGAAAATGTAATCACCGTAAAATCTAGAAATTTCAAAAATTTGTATGCGCCTCATTTTTTCAAAAAAAAAAAAATTTCTTCTAAAAAAAATGACCAAAAATAATTCGAAAACAAAAATTTTTTCCAAAAAAAAAATTTTTCGAAAAACAATAAAAAGTGTAATTATAATAAATATATTATAAAACATTTTACTAATTTATGCATGTCGAGCAAGCATTATATAAGAAATAACACACAAGAACTACTTGAGAATTGAGAAGAACGGCAAAAAATGAACGAAAAAAAAATATGTTGATAGAAATTTGGTTTAATGAACAACGTTCTTCAATATGAAGAACATATATGTTGTATTTTATGTTCTTGTTCATTAATATGATGAAACGTATTCTTCACATACATTTCATCATATTGAAGAACACTTTTTCGACAATTACCAAGTGTTCTTCATATTTATGATAGCATTCATAACATTGATGGCGTGAGTCATTAATATTATGAATGGGTCTTCAATACTATGATTCATGGTTTGAAGAACGGAATTCATCAATATGATGTACATTTTTTTCTGTGTGATCGTACTCTTTTGATCTTGATGGCACATTAATGAGATATAGGTTCATACGGTGCTAATTTATAACAGCTTTGAACTAATATTTTCAAATTAAAATTTTATTGAGGGGCGTACGTGCCCTGGCCAAAAAACACAGACATTTTGAAAATGGGGGAAAACAAAATTGTTTCAATTTTGCACCACCATATATCAATTTATAAAATTATGTTATTCAAAATAAATATATACCAAAATGATCTCCCACGTGTTCCGAGCACCTCTTTCTCAGCAAGTGTGATTCTAAAGTGAAGATCGTTGAACAAAAACAGAGAAGAAGCAAAAAACCTAGAGTATTTCAAACCAATTTTTTCCATTTTGCAACTTTAAATTACTATAATAAATAGAGGTAAAGAATTCTGGCCCTAAAATTTTGCATTCTTATAATTATACACTAAGAAAAAAAGTGACGTAATAAAATTAAATAAAATTTATTTAAATTTGATTTAAATACTTTCCAAAACTTGTCCCAATTTATTTTGGGAACTCAAAATTTTATTAAATGACATTTAAACATGCCTTGCACTTAAGATATGTTTTCCTGTTTCTTTTTAAGCTTTTTTAAAAACCGTTTTAAACCGGTATAAAACTGAAACCGTTTATTTCGGTTTTGGATATCGGTTTATTTCTGATTTCCGTATAACGGTTTCAGTTACGGTTTCGGTTTTAAAAATGAAACGGATTTAAACGGATATCGGTTTCGGTTTCGATTACGGTTTCAATCCTTGCTTTTTTCCCTCAGTGTAGGTATACTTGATCTAAATCTATTTATCACTAGCTGAACCTGTGCACGACTCGTGCCAAGATTTTGTGAATTAAAAGATGTGGAGCGATTTTATTAATATAAAAAACATTTTTATTATTTATATCAGGGGCCCGTGCTTGACTCTGAACGTTTTTTTATTGGTTTTATAAATGTAGTAGCCAAATAATAATTCTCCGCCAAAACAACTTTTCTCAAAGATAATTTTTTCTCAGACTGTCCCGTAAAATTCTTCCCCATAGAACGCTTTCCCTTAGAATTCTTCCCGGTAGAAATCTTCCCGTAGAACTCATCCCGGTAGAATGCTTCCCCGAAGAACTCATCCCGGTAGAATTGTTCCCGGTAGATTTCTTTCCCGTAGAATTCTTCCCCGTAGAGTTTTTCATAGTAGAAATTTTAGTGTGGTGAGTTTTAATGTGGTGAGTTTCAGTGTGGTGAGTTTAGGTGAGGTGAATTTTGGTGTGGTGAGTTTTAATGTGGTAATTATTTATTGTGGTGAGTTTTAGTGAGGTGAGTTTTAGTGTGGTGAATTTTATTGTGGTGAGTTTCAATGTGGTGATTTTTATTGTGGTGAGTTTTAGAATGGTGAGTTTTAGTGTGGTGAGTTTTAGTGTGGTGAATTTTAGTGTGGTGAGTTTTAGTGTGATGAGTTTTAGTGTGATGAGTTTTAGTGTGGTGAGTTTCATTGTGGTGAGTTTTAATGTGGTGTGGTTGCTTTTGTATATTTTTTTTTGTATTTGAGTTATTTGTTTCATCTTTCTAGAATGTGTATGTGCTGAGTTATGTCATTTATAATGTTTAGTTTGTATGGGAGGTACCACGCCTCTTTGTCCAATCGCTCCCATATATAGCCTATGACACCCTCCGGACTCCATAGTATCCTGTTACAAAATTTCAGTTAAATCGGTTCAGCGATTTAAACGTGATGCTGGAACAAACAGACAAACAGACAAACAGACAGACAGACCGACAGACTGACAGACCGACCAAGAGTTTTATATATATACTAGCTGGACCCGTGCACGACTCGTGCCAAGATTTTGTGAATTCATAGATATAAAGCGATTTTATTAATGTAAAAACATTATTATTATTTTTTATATCAGGTGCCCGTGATTCGCTGTGGAAGTTTTTATTGGTTTTATAAATGTAGTAACCAAATAATAATTCTCCGCCAACTTTTCTCAAAGACACTTCAGACAGTAGAATATTTCGCCACAGAATTCTTCCCAGTAGAAATCTTCGCCGTAAAATTCTTCCCCATAGAACGCTTTACCGTAGATTTTATCCCGGTAGAAAGAACTCTTCCCGGTAGACTTCTTCCCCGTAGAGTTTTTCCCAGTAGAAGTTTTAGTGTAGTTAGTTTTAATGTGGTGAGTTTTAGTGTGTTGAATTTTTAGTGTGGTGAGTTTTAGTGTGGTGAGTTTTGGTGTGGTGAGTTTTAGTGTGGTGAGTTTTAGTGTGGTGAATTTTTAGTGTAGTGAGTTTTAGTGTAGTGAGTTTTATTGTGGTGAGTTTTAGTGCGGTGAGTTTTAGTGTGGTGAGTTTTAGTGTGGTGAGTTTCGGTGTGGTGAGTTTTTAGTATGGTGAGTTTTAGTGTGGTGAGTTTTAGTGTGTTGAATTTTTAGAGTGGTGAGTTTTGGTGAGTTTTAGTATGGTGAATTTTTAGTGTGGTGAGTTTTAGCGTGGTGAGTTTTATTGTGGTGAGTTTTAGTGTGGTGAGTTTTAGTGTGGTGAGTTTTTGTGTGGTGAGTTTTAGTGTGGTGAGTTGTAGTGTGGTGAGTTTTAGTGTGGTGAGTTTTAGAATGGTGAATTTTAGTTTTTTGTTTCATCTTTTTAGATTGTGTATGTGCTGAGTTATGTCGTTTTGAAAGTTTAGGTTGTATGGGAGGTACCACGCCCCTTTGTCCAATCCCGCCCATATATAGCCTATGACACCCTCCGGACTCCATAGTATCCTGGTGCAAAATTTCAGTTAAATCGGTTCAGCGGTTTAGACGTGATGCTGGAACAAACAGACAGACAGACAGACAGACAGACAGACAGACAGACAGACAGACCGACAGACTGACAGACGGACCAAGAGTTTTATATATATAGATAGATTATCATTAAATCGAAAAACTACGGAAGTTATTGATAAATTAAAGTCAGGTTCAATGATTTTAAAAAATGTCTGTTTTTGCCCACATATATTATAATCTCCTTTCTAAAATCCAAGCAATCAGTTCATAAAGTGTTTGACTCTTGAAGCCGACCACCATATAACATTTTCTGTCAGCTATATTGTCCGACTTGATATAAGTTTTTAAGTTTGCCATTTGTATTTTTATTTTTTTTATTTCCCATTTTAATATAAGAAACACATAATTAAATAATCTGAAAACTTTTAATAAATTTGGCCATAAAAATTGATTTTTTTTCCAATGTGCGCCGGTCAGATTTGGCATTTCACTGTATGTCCCAACAATTTGAGTACAAATATAACACGCACAGCTCAAATAGTGAGAGAGCTCGGTCAAAGTTCTATAAAGGACTGTATCGCCAAACTATTATTATTAAGCAAAAGTGTGCCAATAAACACGGTTTTGTTCGTCGAATATCATTGAAACAGGATGAGGACGTGTGGGAAAAAGTTAAAAATGCCATTATTCTTAATGTATCACTTTCAATTGTGGTGCTAAAATGGGTGCACACACATTTGTAAATTAATTAATTTAACACATGCGTTTTTTTTATATAATATTTAGTTCAAAAATTCCAGTTTAATAAGAGCTGCAAGTATTTTTACTATAACAAGTTTTTTTTTCTTTGATTTGTTTCATTTTATTAACTCAAACATACACACGCCAACACCCCTAATAGTTAATTATTTGATATCACTTTTCTCTTTTGGGAGCATTGATCTCAAAATTTCTTTGGCTCATTTAAATATTCATCGAATATTCCTACGCATAGTTTAGCTCGATACAGATCATCTTTTGTTCTTCTTACAACAACAATTCTGTTGTGTTACAACAAAAAGGCATTTTCTACTAAACACAGTAAAACCAACGACAATAGTAAAGTGGACAGACCGCTGTGGTTTTAATCGATATTGATCCCGTAGTAAGACGCATTCATTAGTCTAATCAGAATTTTTACCTAAACAGGTTGAAAATGATGCATGTAAAATTTCAGATGATATTGGAACAGTTCTCAACGTGTCGCCGGACGCGACAGTTGCGCCACACACAAAAGACGTATCCACTATGAAAACTGTCGCTCAAAATATATTTTTTCTAATTGTGGGCTTATTTTTCGGTTTAAAGTTCAGTGAAATTTACATTTCCGTACCTCGCTATTTTCCACAAGGAAAACCTTTAAATACTTCATTAACATCGTCATCAACAACAACAACAAGTTATGATGAGAACAGTACGAATATTTTGCCAATAGCCGAACTTCTGCGCAATGAAACACGTATCCTTTGCTGGGTTATGACCACGCCGGAATACCATAAAACTCGTGCAATACATGTCAAGAATACTTGGGGCGCACGATGTGACAAATTGCTGTTTGTGAGCACGATGCCAGATGATGAGCTGGAAACGTTGCCGTTAAATGTCGAGGAGGGCCATGACCATTTATGGCCAAAAACTAGCGAGGCTTTTAAGTTCATATACGACAATTATTTCGATGAAGCGGACTGGTTTCTGAAAGCCGATGACGATACGTAAGTAGCACTTTCTGTACCCTGTGGAGTTCATATAACTGATGTCAAATCAAATCTTTTTCGCAGTTATATAGTCATGGAAAACCTACGCGATTTTCTTTATCCAATGTCCACGGAGGCGCCGGTCTACTTTGGCTATCGCTATCAACGGCGTCCTGCAGTGCATCAGGGCTACATGGCTGGTGCTGCATATGTGCTTAGCAAGGAGGCGCTATATCTATTTGCTACACAAGCCTATCGTAATGATATATCTTGTCCGTACGAGTACAAGGCGGAGGATCTGCAACTTGGTATGTGTCTGGAAAATGTTGGCGTTGTGGCCGGCGACACAAGAGATGCATATTCGCGCAATAGATTCATGCCGCTATCCTATAATAATTTCAAGAGCAACGTGGTTAGCAACTGGTACTGGAAGTATCAATACTATCCGCAGAATGTAAGTTTTTTTCTTTTAATTATTCTCCGGCCAGCTGTTCCCATATACTATTATATCATCATTGTTGAAGTAAAATTAATCAAAGACATATTTCAAATATTTTTTTTGCAAGTTTATTGAATTCATATTCTACACCCAGAAAAAAATTACCTCAAATCCCATTAAAATTGGTCAATAGGACAATTATTGATTTAATAGTATACAAAAAATAAAAATGTTCATATAAATTCAATGGAAATGTTATGGTATTTTCTAGTATTTAATGGTATTTTCCGATTAAAATAATAATTTATCCTATTGAATATTTTTAATAGTAAAAAACTATTATTTATATAGTATTTTTTTCTGGGTGTAAAAACCAGTTAATACATTTTAAAACCGAAAATGCCATATAACAAAAAAATACTTGTAGCTGTTGAAATATGTTTATATGAAAATATTTGCCACGACAATAATAATTTTCAATCGAGAATGTACACTGAAAATAATCAATGCGACAATTAACGAAATACTTTTTCGTAAATACAAATTTCGTAAAATATACAATTTATTGTAAATACAACTCAGCATGCTGCATGCGTAATTTTTAACTTCATTCCGATTTTATATTTTACGATACATTTGTATATTTTACAATTTAATATTCGTAAAGCAAGAAGCAGAAAAGATATAAAAAAGAAGACAAAGTAAATAAGCACCCAACTAGACAAATTATGTCTAAAAGATGTCTTTAATTTATCTTTTAAATGTTATCGATGTCCGAAATTTGTCCGAAATGTTACGGGTAAGATGTCTTTTTGATTTGTCTAAATGATGTCCTAATGGTATACATAAAGATGCCTTAAAGTTATTATCGGAAAGATGTCATTTTAGCCACTGAAAGCCACCAAATTTAGTCATCTAAAAGAGTACGAAATCGATATGTCAAAAAGGGTAAAAACGATCGTGAATTTTACAAGGTACACTTTTTCTTTTTGTTTCACAACTGAAACAAAATATTTAATAATTTAAATAAATTTATTAAAACATCATAAAAATTCAGTTAATGCTGTAATTGATAAAATTAAACATTTTTATGTTGCGACTGCCCCATCTGTATCTTCAGATCTTTGCAGTTCGTTGAATTGAGGATTCTGTTGTGATATGAGTCTTGAAGCGATATCTCCAGGCCGCAAATCAACGAAATATGCAGCAGTTCTTTAACTTCTGCTAGCAGCAATCGCTGTTATTCTTGTTACAGCTGTCCAATTTTTTGTGCAATGTATCTCGAAGTCAGAGTCAATGTCGTCCTACGTTTGTGAGGATTCTATAAAGTCAAACTTATTTTTATTTAATCCAATTTCAAATTTCCTTAAACAGGACCTCAGATATGAAGCAACAAAGACTTATTTTATGGCCAAAAAAACGCCCATTTTCGGCCATTATTTTTTCTCAACTCCCAGGTGTGAACCATTAATGTAAATTTCATTATAAATTATAAAAAGAACAAAAAAAAGGAATAAAAAATATTTTTTAATATAAAACGTTTTTAATGTAAACTTTAAGAATCTAATACCGCTCCACGTTTCATTTGAAATCATACTTAAAATTCAACTTAAAAACGTTTTATATTAAAAAATATTTTTTATTTCATATTTTTAATTTTTCTTATTTTTTTTGTGATTTTCGTCTGACAAAATTCTAAATGCCTAATATTATTAAAGTGAAAAATATTCATGTTTCAAAGTGTTTTTAATATGGAACCATGGCGATAGAACCATTATGACCGAAAAAGATATATTGCATTGTCATCGAGTTCGAGCAAATATTTAAAATCTCAAGTCTGTAACTAATCTCGAAGGCAGTTTAAAATAAATTATACAATTTGTTCCGAACAGACAGACAAGAAAGCAACCTATTAAAAACGTTTTAAAAAATGCTTAAAATGAGCCTTTTTTTGTAGCCCAAAAATGAATCCTTTTCTCAGGTCCAGTTAAAGGAATTTTAAAAATTGCCATCCAATCCAAATCAACCAAAAAAAGTAAATTTTGAGATTTTACCTTACATTGACCATTTTTTTTTTATTTTTTCCGACCACTACTTCCAGACATTCAGTGCTTCAAAGTTTCAAAACATGGGTCAAAAATATCTGTTGTATGGTTGTTCATATTTCAATATATATCTTTAAGTAGAAATGCTAGAAACCCCGTTGATGGCTCGTTTTAAAGCTAATAGAACTAGAACTATTAAGTTGAACATGTGGACCGTGGACATTATCTGTGCACTTCAAAATTAATGTTCTTAAAAAGGACCCTTTTTAAAATTCTCAAAAAAATCATATATTTTAGTTGATTTAATACAAATGTACATGCCAAATTTCAAGATGGTATTTTGATGGCATTAAAAGAGTGTCATATTAGCTTTAAAACGAGCTATCAACAGAGTATCTAGCATTTCTACTTTAAGAGATATTGAAATATTTATTAACAGCCCATTTTGACCCATTTTTTGTTACTTTGAACCACTGTATATTTGGAAGTAGTGGTCGAAAAAAATAAAAATAAAAAATTGGTCAATACATTCATCGAAATCGAAGTAGGCGAGTTCCAACCGCTGGTCGATTTGGTGTGTAATGTCCCATATATAATAATTTTTATAAACCAATTACTGAGATATTGAAAATGTAATTTGTGAGTTTTATTTACAACAACTATATATTAAACCATCTTGTTTGTTTGTTTTGATTTGAAATATTGTCATGAGATGAATTGTCTCGCGGTAGAAATAATTTAATCTGAGAAGAATTGATTCGGAGAAGAAGGATTTTTGGGAAGAACTGTCTCGGAAAAGAATTGTTGGGGACTGAACTGCGTCCACTATCTTTATCGAGTACAAAACAATGTTAACACTTATAGTTTGAAATTTAGAATTTTTTAAAATTCATTTTTGATATGACTTAATATAAAATATAAAAATTATTCCTACTAAAAAATGTTTAATTTGCAGATGACTGATTGCTGCTCGGACAGCGCCATTGCTTTTCACTATGTGAAAGGCTACGACATGCATTTCATGGAATACCTTTTGTATCATGTGAGTCCACGTCGTGTTCAAGACATGACAACATTGCCGCCCAAACTCGATATGGAATTTATGCTGCAAAAGTGGCGACTTGATGAACCCGTTGATACTGAAAATATAAAGTTGTAAAGCATTAAATGCAAATATTTTTTAATATATGTGATAACATTGCGAAAATAAAAAATTCAAAAATATATGATGATGCGTTTTTCTTAAGAGATGCATAAGTTCCGTTTCCCCACGAAAATAATCACATTTTTATTATATTCAAGAAAAGAAGCATAACATTATTTTAACCACGAACATTATTATTTTCTCTACGAACGAAACATAATTTTGTTTTAAAAAACACTTTTATATTTAGCTACAATAAAAAGCACATTTATCGTTTCGTCAAGAATAAAAAGATATCAATATATTTTTCTAAGAAATCTATTCCAATTGTCAAATGTTCATTGATTTTAACAGATAATTTAAATGTATACACGCTGCAAAAAAAAGGGCTCTCCCAAACACAATTTTGCAGGCATTGACATGTATGTTTGGAATTTTATGTAAACATAATATATAATTGACTGATAAATCATTTGTAAACAGGGCTGTATTGAGACTTGAACAGTGTTGTAATGAGCTCTGAATTACATTATAATATCCCGGAAACATTTTAATATTTTTGGAAAGAAATCTTGAAAATAAAATAAAAATTACCGACGCGAACACGTTTTCTCAACGAACAACAAAAGTCACGTACGCAGAAAATTACGATCACCGAGTGTCAACTTTGTATACAAGAAGAGAGCTGCAAAAATACTTTTATTTGCATTTGAATTCAATTTTTTTGTTAGTTTTCAAACATCAGTATGTTTAAAATGACCCTATACATACTTCAAACGACGACAAAAGAGGTAGGTAGAAAATTCTGCTCAACAAGTGCCATCTTCGTATACAAGAAGAATGTTGAAAGAATACATTTATTTAAATCCAATTTCTTTTTTGTTTGTTTTTAAACATCAATATGTTCAAACGATGGCAAAAGATGGCGTAGGTAGAAAATGCTGCACAACGTTGCCAACTTCGTCAGTCGATAAATTATCGAATTAAGACGAGCGTGGCGAACATACGTTGTATCTAGATTTGATTATCATTTTCTGTGTTTCGAAACATAGTTTCAATCAAGTAAATTACCAAGAAACAGTTTATTCAAATGCAATTAAAATTTTATGTTGGTATTGTAACATTTTTATGGTAAATTTGACAGATTCTACTGGACAATATAATAATGTTTACACGTGAACAAAAATTTATTCAATTTCGATTATAATTTAATTACACTTCATTCCTAATACATGTATGGTAATTTCGTATTAATTCCATCTATCCGTGTATTATAAATATGATATTTTATTAGAAATATAAAATGTTACTGAAAACCTGGACTGAAGCAGTAGGATTTACTCTAAAACATACATATTTATAATAAAAAAAAAATAGAATTTTTAATTATGTAATATGATCGATAAGACTAAACGATTTAAGTTGGTGGGACCTAACAACAAAATATTCGCGAAAAAATAAAACTTCATACAGTAGAACTTATAATGGTTTAAAGCATTTTATTGGATTTCTTCTGTGTGGTTGGGAAAATGTTAAAATATTATAAATATTAGTAAAGTATCTGCCTTAATGTTAATTATAGAAAACAGCATTTGGAAACACAATATTCGTGAATTGCGGCTTTGTTGAACCGTTGCTTTAACTGCAACCGACAACAGCTTAGTATTCATCGCCTTCGGCTAGTTCACCTTCATTCGAATCGATGCCCACCTCTTCGTAATCCTTCTCGAGCGCAGCCAAATCTTCGCGAGCCTCCGAGAATTCACCCTCTTCCATGCCCTCGCCCACATACCAATGCACAAAGGCACGTTTTGCATACATGAGATCAAACTTATGATCCAAACGTGCCCAGGCCTCTGCAATGGCTGTCGTATTCGATAACATACAGACGGCACGCTGCACTTTCGCCAAATCACCACCGGGCACCACTGTCGGCGGCTGATAGTTGATGCCGACCTTGAAACCGGTTGGGCACCAGTCGACGAATTGTATGGAACGTTTGGTCTTGATCGTGGCAATTGCCGCATTGACATCCTTGGGAACTACGTCGCCGCGGTACAGCATACAACAGGCCATGTACTTGCCATGGCGTGGGTCACATTTGACCATCTGGTTGGCGGGCTCAAAGCAGGCGTTTGTAATTTCCGATACAGTTAACTGTTCGTGATAGGCCTTTTCGGCGGATATGACGGGCGCGTATGTGGCCAACGGGAAATGAATGCGTGGGTATGGCACCAAATTGGTTTGGAATTCAGTCAGATCGACATTGAGGGCGCCATCGAAGCGCAGCGAAGCGGTGATCGACGAGACGATCTGTCCAATTAAACGATTAAGATTCGTGTAGGTCGGTCGATCGATGTCCAAATTGCGACGACATATATCATAGATGGCTTCGTTGTCGACCATGAAGGCGCAGTCAGAATGCTCGAGTGTCGTGTGGGTAGTCAGAATAGAATTGTATGGTTCAACAACAGCGGTGGACACCTACGATACCATACAATTTTAATTAATAAATTATTACATTTTAATTCAATTTATGGCAATTATGGGATTTTTTTTTAATTAACTCACTTGCGGTGCGGGGTATATAGAGAATTCCAATTTTGATTTCTTGCCATAGTCGACGGACAGACGCTCCATTAGCAACGATGTGAAACCGCTGCCGGTGCCGCCGCCAAATGAGTGAAATACCAGGAAGCCTTGCAGACCGGTGCACTGATCGGCCAGTTTTCGTATGCGATCCAAGACCAAGTCAACAATTTCCTTGCCAATGGTATAGTGACCACGCGCATAATTATTGGCGGCATCCTCCTTGCCAGTGATTAGTTGTTCCGGGTGAAATAGCTGACGATAGGTGCCTGTGCGTACCTCATCTATAAAAAGCAAATTAAATTTTAGGCAGATCACAGCAATTACTTTTGGTATTTCTTACCAACGACAGTGGGTTCCAAGTCGACAAATACTGCGCGTGGCACATGTTTGCCGGAGCCAGTTTCGCTGAAAAACGTGCTGAAGGAGTCGTCACCGCCACCAACCGTTTTGTCCGATGGCATCTAATTATAGATGCACCCCATTAAATACTATTTCAAAATATACTATTGCAATAATTTGACATACTTGACCATCTGGCTGTATGCCATGCTCCAGACAGTACAGCTCCCAGCAGGCATTGCCGATTTGTACGCCAGCTTGACCAATGTGCACAGAGATACATTCCCTCTAAAAATGTTAATAATGCTTATATAAAACCAGTGAGGTTAAGTCACATGAGAAGTTTTGAATTAGAGTAATTTTTGAGAGTTATTATTAGTAAGAATTATTAAAGTTAAAGTAAGACTAAGCCGACTATAAATACACTCCATACACCTAGAAAAAAATACTATATAAATAATAGTTTTTTTACTATTAAAAATAGTCAATAGGACAAATTATTATTTTAATCGGAAAATACCATTAAATATTAAAAAATACCATGACATTGCCATTGAGTTTATATGAAATGATTTATTATTTGTATACTATTAAATCAATAATTGCCCTATTTTAATGGAAATTGAGGCATTTTTTTCTGGGTGTATATGAGCAAATCCAGAAAATCTTTAACTTATGGTTGATAAAATTTGAATAGCGGTTTTGAATATGCTCCAAATTTTAATGAGGGCCGTCAAAGATAGAGGTCGGTTACGTTAAATTGGTTCAAAATTTTAAAAAATGTGAAATTATTTTTTATGACATAATATTTTAATATATTTCAGTTTAATATCATATTATAAAGTATATAACGAAAAAATGATTCTGAGAAAATTGTGATTTTTTGAACATTTAAGGCGAATTTTTAATTTAAAAGTGTTCCTGTATTTTTGAAACTAGAGGCAGATTCAAGTGACATATCTTAAAATCATTATTTATTACAATACGTTGCAATAAAAAAAATCAAACCAACAATTCCTCAAAAGCCGCTCCTCACACTTTCGATAATAGGTGCAAAATTGTAATTTTTTCGATTTTCAGCGTACATACCGTGGAATAGATTCTGTTATATTATAAATTATGATGAGAAATTATTTTTTGATGATCAAATATAACATAATGTATTAAAAACAGTTTATTCCGTCCATATTGAAATGATATCTTAAAAGTTATTTTAAGAAAATGGTGATTTATTGTACAATTAAGCCTAAAATTCACATATAAAGTGCTCCTAAATTTTTAATCTTAGGAGGACATTCACGCGACATACCTTAAAATTTGTTCATGTGTTATCAGTTCATACAAAATTTTAAATTAATAATTTCTTGAAAGCCACGCTTGACACAGTCGATAATATGTCAGAAATCATGGTTCTACAATATGTTGAAATTTTGTTTTCTCAATAAAAAAATGATTGATCAATAATACTGAATCGGAATTGTATTATTAAATGAGCTCGTATCATACTTTTCCGATAACACCTATGTATGTCCAGCTAAATTCAGAAGGAATTGTAGATGTGAATTGGAAAAAGTGTTTTTTCTGAAAGGTTCAGCGTGTCCTTTTTTATTGGTGTTAGGGGAACATTCAGAAGTCATATCTCCTCTATTAAAAATTAGATACAAAAAGAGACATTAGAGACAATCCGCGGCTCACACGATGAAAAAATTGCGATTTTCGTTTTTGTTCCCAACATGGTATCATATCCCCACCTCTATCCATATTTCGTTTGGAATATAGCAAAAACAACAAATAATTTTTATTAACTTTGTGTCAATATCTTTGTGTCAATATCATGATATCATATTAAAAGTTTTCTGGATTTGCCCATATGTGAAAATGTTTTCTTTTTTCCAGATGTCCCCAGGGTTCAATAAACCTGAAAATAACTGTAAACATTTAATCTTAAAAGAATTTCCTTTCATTTGAGTAGGTACCCATATGTACGAATGGTTAGGTGTACCGAATTTCTTTTTTTGTTGGTCAATATATATTTGAGAAAAATAGTTTCCTTCGTGCGGTATAAACGAATATTCACCCGAAGATTATATAAATAAGTGAACATAAGTGGTCGGTTCACAGATCACAATCGACCGATCATGCCCATTATCAATATCAGACAGTGTGTGTGTGTGTGAAATCTAACTTCTTCTAGTTTTCCTGTAATCCAAATTTCTACTCTAGAACATGTACATATACTTTTCCATGCCGGATATGCCTCCTTATGTGTGTTACAAACGAATGAATATACCCTTTCACTCTTAGTCTGTTATAACGGACAAAAAGGAACATAATATATTCAAACTATGGATTGAAACTGTAACCGAAACCGATATCCGAAACGGTTATGCAAAAATCGTAATTTTTTTTTTAAATCCACAATTTAAAATTTGCTAACATTTAAAATGTAAAGAAATTAATATGTTGAATTAATAATCTACAATCAAGATGTACGAAATTAACGGAAATTGTTTGATCGAAGCAGACATATTTTTAACCCAATTATTTTTTATATTTCCGTTTTTACCATAAACAGTTTCTCTGTTATAGATGATCATTTAGCATAAACCATATTTGGATATTGATTAATGGCTCGCTTCAGTAGGCATGAAAATTAGTTTCTGAGAAATACCGACACTCATCTGATAGTTGCGTTCTATAAATAGACGACAGTTTCAAGAAATATTTAGTTGCAAAATGTAGAAAAACATGCAAAATACACGCAACTAATTATAACCTATTTGCAGAAAGATATTGATCAATCTTAATTCAATAAATGTAGACGTAATTACTAAGGAAAGAATATAGAAGCATGTACTACATAATGTTTAAAAACTAGTTTTCTTTATAAAACAAACAAAAATTAACATTAACAAAATTAAACAACAAGGAAAATGTTTATTTATTTATTTAAAGTTAAATTTTCTAATTTCCGATATCTAAAACTGTTTAAAACGATTTTAAAATATATTCTTAAATTAACTGGAAGTTATAAACCAACTGAATTAATTATTTGCTATTACTTGGATGAATTTTGTGGTTTTCTTTCAAATATTGAAAAATATACAAAAACTTCAATCCTATACGGATTGAAAAGATTTATTTGAATATGTTTGAATGTAATTAAAAAGTAATAATTACACTAAGAAAAAAGTGACGTAATAAAATTAAATAAAAATTATTTAAATTTGATTTAAATATTTTTGTAATAAAAAACGTAATACTCCATACAAAAAATATTACGTGCGTATTTAATTCAAAATAAATAAAAAAGTATTTAATTTTGTTAAAAATTTCGAAAAAAGTAAAATAAAATAATATTTTATCTGTTCCTAATCTTCTTTATATGAAATAAATAGTTTTTAAAATACCAATTTATGTATTCATGATGTTGTGATTAAACTAAAATGTTATAACCTTATTTAAAAGTGATAAAAAGTATTTAGGTCAAATTTTATTACATACATAATAAATTTAAATAAAAAGTATTTACTTCAAATTTTATTAGGTTCGTAATAAATTTTAATAAAAAGTATTTACATCAAGTTTAAATAAAAAGTATTTAATTTAAATACAAAAGACTACGGGTGAAAAACGTGTCTAGAAGTATTTATTTTTATTACTTTTTTATTTAATTTTATTGCTTTTTTCCCTCAGTGTACCATTTCGTCGTTTTAGAACGAAAAGTCACCAAATACATTTTCAAAAGCCAAATATTCATTTACAAAAATCTTTATATATCTGTCAATTGTTAATTGGTGATCTCAATTTTTTTACTACATGTTAAGAAAATGTAAATCTATCAATTGATATTTTAACTTTAAAAATGCATCAATTACTTTGTATAATATTAATCAACAAACTCCAAATTTAAGTTCTTCATAAAAATGTATTTGGTGACTTTTCGTTCTACAACGACGATATATGTATTATGAATGAAGTGTAATTAAATGTTAATAGAGATTGAAAGTACTTTTAGTCCGATTATAATAGCATCCTTTCTCGTAACGATATCTATCGTAAAATTGGACCTACATGTTAGATAGAAAATTGGAAAGATATCGAAGACAAAAATGATCAAAGTCGATATCGATTTGATAAATGTTTAATTATCGTATTTGTCAAAGTATTTGAATGTACGAAATTTTTAAAAAATTAAAATCGAGAGAGTAAAGAGATCGAACTTTTTTATCGAAGTTATTCCAGACTATTACTATATACGAGAAAGCTTCGAGGTATCGAAGGTCTCCGAGTCATGACAGACTGGGTAAAGCTCAAAAATGCAAAATTATGTTTGGGATAACGCAGAAAATCATAACATCAAAATTCTGATAAATCAAAATGCAGAGTAATCAATTAGATTCTATTTTTTAGTGAGAGTTTAAACATTTCCATATTTTAGAAACGTTTATAATTCCGAATCAAAACAGCCGAATATCGTTAAATATTTCAGAAAAAACAATCAGTAATCCGCAGATGTGACATTTTAAAAATTGTTCTATGTTGTATAGCAATATGACATATAGTTTAAAATTTGTTTAATTTCAAAAAACTTTTATTAGTTTGGGTTTTCATTTGTTTCAGGTTTTACCACTTGAATTTATTCATCATTATTAGTATTTTTTATTCTATAATAACTGGCCATTTGTGCGTTATGACTATAATACAATTGTGTCTAGTCACTTGAAGGCTCCTTATGATTATTACATTCCATTTTTTTCTTTGGAAAAAAACATGGAACACATCCAATTAAACTGCTCACTCACTCATTCAACTTACCATTTTTGTTTTTTATTTTAAAAATATTTTTCCTCCACAAGAAAATATACACTTGAAATTAGAGTTTTAATTTGTTACTTGCACGCAACTATAGCTTCCTTGTGTGTCCGTGTTAATTTCTTATACTGTTTGGCCTCTTCGTAGTGTCTTTGTCTGTGCAATGATCTGATCTCCCAGGCACTTGCACTTGGATGTACTTCGCAAATCTGTCTGTAATGCAACAAATCTGGAAAACGACTGAACGAGTAGCAATCGATTGACGTCTTTTATATGCCAACATTAGCGGGACTCATTTCCGCAGGCGCCACCGCTAGAACCCCCCACACAACGAGCTCAACGCAAGTCGTCGTCTTCGTTGAAGAAGAGCGCAAAAAGAGCATAATTTTCTTTTTGTTTCATAATATAAAACTTCTACATTGCAGTGGGCAAATTTCGATTTGACTGACGTCATCATGTCTTTTTGCTGTGACGGAGAAATAAATAAGTGTACTTGAGAGTTCTGTGCAACAGGCATAGAACATCATATGGCATATGGGCCATATTATTGCTTCGCTCTGTTACACAGAGAATATTTATGCCCGAAATCAAATAAGAACGTGGTAACTTTGAGATCTTCACTCAAAATGTATTTGTTTGTAATTAAACGGTTGAGTGCCACTTCCAAAATGTGACATATAAATGGAATACAATTATTAAAGAAGGCAAAAAGCAATAAAATAGATCTGTGAATTAACAATAATTGTATTGATGGGCTATTGAATGTGCTCAATAAATTTGAAATATACCCATATGGATAACAATCGAGTAAACCTATATAGGTTTATATATATTCTTTTACTGGTCACCAATGATTGCAACCGTTATCGTTTCTTATTTACTACAATTACCAAATATTATATTACCGCGGTAAATATTCCGGCGTCAAACGGTTTTACACCGCTACAAAATTTTATACTTTTTAAAAACTTAACCGCCAACATACTAAAATTATAATGTGCTAGATTCGCATGATTCTTTATTTAATTTGTGATTATTTTTTAAGTGCTCTAGAACGATTATTCAATATTGGTGCACAAAAATCGAAAATTTGATCACCATAAAATTGAAAAAATGGATACACTCAAAATAATCCATGCGGAAATTAACGAAATAATATTTCTTAAATTAAAATTTCGTGAAATAGACGAATTATTGCAAACATAACTCAGCATTCGATTTACTTTTCGATTTTATTTACGATACATTCATATATTTTACAATTTGATATTAAAAGGAATAAAGGAATAACAAAATAAAATGAAGACAAGAAGAAAACAAGACAGGGACATTCCTACGTTTAAAACTTTAATACCTCGAAGGAAAATGAATGAATTTACTTGAAATTTTTGTACTAGTAGTATTTAGTTTATGACTAAACATATGCAAAAAATTAGATCAAAAGATATACATTAAATGGTGGTCGATCCGGAAGGGACAAAAACGGCAGTGCATGTCGAGTTTCATATGGAAAGTTCACAAAGGAAACGAATTTTGCATACAAATTATTTTTTTTTTAATTATTTTAGAAAATAGCTGATATTATGTGCTTTGTTTGTAAATTTATACTTTATTTCTAAAATGTATACATTTTTCATAATAAATCACAGAAAAATTCAGGACGGGACAATTTTTTTATGTTTTTCTAAAAATACTTTTTGCATACATTTTTTTTTTTTTTTAATCATAAGAAATATAGCTGAGATAATTTGCTTTATTTTAGTATACGTTGTTCCTAAAGTTTATAAGTATTTCGTAATAAATCACAGAATAATTCCTGACGTTCCGTATGAAAATTTGCACTATTATTTTTTGCTAGAAATAATTTTCTATCTGACAGGATTATTACGAAATAAAAAGTGATATACGAATCGAATTTTCAGACGTTTTTCAGTTTTTAATTTTTTACTTATTTGTAAAAAAGAGTTCCGGACGAGACATATTTCCATTAGTTTTAACTTCGTTCTGATTTTTATACCCTACACTAAGAGTGAAAGGGTATATTCAATTTGGTACGCCGTTTGTAACACCCAGAAGGAAGCATCTCCGGTATGGAAAAGTACATATTCTTGATCAGCATGGCCTCCCGAGTCGATTTAGCGATGTTCGTCTGTCCGTCTGTCTATCTGTCTGTCTGTCAGTCTGTCTGTCTGTCTGTCTGTCTGTCTGTCTGTCCGTCTTTCTGTGTGTCTGTGTGTATGTCTGTCTGTCCGTCTGTCTGTTGAAATCACGATTACAGATAAAGTAGAAGAGGTAGAGCAATGAAACTTTAGATTTAGAGTACTTATATATCTAAGCTGTATGAACAAGAAAATTGGCATGATCGGTCTATTGTGACCTGAGAACCGACCACTTATGTTCAAATACCTCATATAAAATGTATATCTACAGATCAATTACATGAAAATAATGGTTTCCGGCGAAACGACTTATGGTTCAACAAAAAAAATCGAAATTCGGTACACCTACCCATTTGTAAATATGGGTATCAAATGAATGGAAATACTTCAGCGATTGAAAGTTTGTAGTTATTTTTGGAATTCGTATATCCTGGTGACCTATATACCACTTTTAATGGTAACCACACATATGTGTAGGGTATTTATAGTCGGCTTAGACCGACTATAATTTTTATAATCCTAACTATCATAATAACACCTACTTTAAAATTTCCCATGTGATCTAACCTTCCCAACTGGTTTATTTTACGACACCTGTAAAAATTAAGAAAACAATTCAACACAGATTTCATTTAAAGCATAAACTTTTTAGAATAAAAACTAATATATTTACCGTGTAGAAAAGGAATAATGAGTTTATTTGCAAATATTCCTTTTTTTTAGCTGGTAAAAATAGGAATGTTGTGCTTGGGTGTGTCAGAAAAAAGAACCTCCTGCATGCGTATTGCCGTATAGTACGTATTTTAAGTTATCCATTATATTGGCGAGGGTGGAGTGTGGTAGAGTGTAGAGTGTATGGTAACTAAAAACAATTCTGATTTCAAAGAAATAAATAGGGAAATAACTTAAAGAAAACTTCAGTTTAGCCAAAGTATTTTTGCATCAATATATTTTTTATTTTTAAAAACTATTTTAAATGTAATCAATAATTAAAATAAAAAAAAACACAGTTTTTTTTTAATTTGAATTAATGCTATTTACGATCTATAAATTTATTGTCATTTTGCGAAAGTGTGCTTAAGAAATGATCCAGCCAATTTTCAATAATGGGCAAATTTTCATCACTCCATTTGGCCTCCTCCTTAATGTTCCTCAATGACTTCTCAATTATATGCTCGGCGCTGCCAAACTCGCCGCGTCGTTCTTCGTGTAGCGCCTTAACCATGTCATAACCTTCTTTGGTGGTGAAGACACCTGTGGCCGAACCAATAAGGTTGTCCCAGAGATTAGTTTTATTCTGGAATCTAGAAATAATAAATATGCATTTTGTAAAAAAGTATGCAAAATTTTTAATTATTTCAATTAATACTTTTGACGTATTTCGACCCAGTTGTTTGATAGAAAATTAAACAAACTCATATAACCGCTGGATCCTCCGGTTAGCATATTGAAGATCAAGAAACAATCATTCTCCGTGAAGTTACCATTTTCTTCAAGTATCGTAATGTTTAGCAGATGTTCAATTTTGGACGACTGCACTGGGCAACCAGCCAATGTCTTTAATAGATATGTTCGTTCGCTTGCGAAACGTGTGCGCGGAAAATTTATAACACGCTCCAAGCCGAATTCCCACTCCTGCATAGTGCCCCATTTGAACACAGGACAGATGTACTGATTTGGCACACTATTAAAAACAGGGGCATCAAATATTGTTGATTGTTGTTAAATATTTGACGAATACTTACGGATTTCCCAAATCAGGCGTTGAACTTTCCATCCATTGTTTAAATGCCTCTTGCGCTTCTTCGATACAGGGTCGATAACCAGCGCGACAGAGAAATGTTTTCGCTAGCGAACGCAGGTCAGTTACCCAATTATCTTCGTTCTCCTCCGGTTGGCCCAATTCTTCGTAGAGTGGTGTCAGCAACACTCGCACATAACGCTAAATAATTTGAAGATGTATGGAATGAGCATATTGAGTTTAAATGCATAGATACCTCAAATTTTTTGTGAACATCGGACATATCGATATGTCGACCGATGTGATCAATAAAGGTAAACACCGGGTTCCATACGATGTGATTGCGTTCATATTTCATGAAGAGTGTCATATTGAAGGCGGTGGCAAAGCTCAGGTCCCCCGCATAGGCCAAGTTCCAGGCGTCGTGCAGAAGTTTTGCGCTAAATTTGGAGAAAACAAAAAAAATTTATCTGTTATGGAAATTAATAGTACTATTTTCATAAAAAATAAAATTAATCCTTCTTAAGTCAGAGTTAAGAAATTGATTACTACTTTAGTAGTACGACTACTCAAAGAATCTAATCAAAATATGTGACTACGATTCTTTAGTAGTCGCAATTAAATATTTGGATTAAGTTTAGAAAATAATCAAAAAGTAATTTCATTAAAACGTTAAAATAATTGTACTAAATTAATCTGAATAAAATTTTAAACAAATTTTCTAAGGACGTAACATACCGCGTGTATATAGGAATATCGGAACGACCACCCTCCGTTTGCAAGTAATTCGATAATAAATTCCAGTTGTGTTCATCATAGTTGACCGGATAGGGACCAATTTCCTCTGGATTAATGATTATAAATTTATCGTCATCAGGTAAATCGTTCAACTTTGTTTCACGTGTTTTTTCCATCCATGTCTTTGGCTTTGAGTTAGTGAAATCTAATTGATCCTGTGTTAACAGCACTAGCGGTATCCACCAAAGCATTTTATCCTGTTCCGGAACATCATGAGGCCGTTCTCGCAGATATACTTTTTGCAACACTTGAGCACTGTGTTTTGTGTAGTCTCGCGTCACCTTTATGACCGGCAAACGATCTTTAGTTATCCAAGAACCGGCTATTTCTGAAATGCTATATTTTTGATCTAAAGTCATATCGCTAATCGCTTGTTTAGTGAGGGCATCCCACAGATCGTCGCCAAAGAATGTACTAAAATGTCGATCGGCAATAAATTTTCGTATGCCCGCCTTAAACGTTTGACTGCCAAGGGTGTAGTTCAGC
The DNA here is from genome assembly GCA_951804985.1 of Dryomyza anilis. Lineage (NCBI taxonomy): Eukaryota > Metazoa > Arthropoda > Insecta > Diptera > Dryomyzidae > Dryomyza > Dryomyza anilis. Next base: position 9,179,555 of record OX638132.1, on the reverse strand, counting down.
ATACGCATTACCAATTCGGTCTTGAAGGATGTGGTCTCCTGTTTCATGCCCGTGATCCGGGAGTGTGGATAACGTTTGCTGAATTCATAATACAGCGAATACAGCACCGTCATGGGATACTTGCCATTGAATTCCACACCATTGTCGATCTAAATATGAACATATTACATTATATAGGTGTTGATTAAATTAGTTTAGCACCACTTTACCTCGATAACAATATTTGCAGCAAGAAAACTGGCCAAAGCCTTGTTCACATGCGCATCACTCCACCAGTAGGGTGTGACCCAAGAGCCCAGCCATTGGTAGATCAATTCTTGGGTAAGACCGTAATAACCTCTTTTCAAAAGTTCACTTTCCCTAAGAACGATATGGGTAGTAATTAAATATTTTATTATAGGTACCATTAAACTCACTTGAACATCAACATGCCCCAATTGTCTGCGGGCCTTACGGATGATAGTCCTGGTATGGCTAAAACATCGATTTTTGTCAATGGCAGCGATACATTAAAGTATCTGGCTAGATGTTCATATGCTGTGCTTAGTTTTTGATGTATATCATGTAGTTCGTCGTGAATATCGCTGTTGGCCCATATATTTATTTGAGGATAGGTGGTCTCTTCCGTGGCTGACGTTTTGTTCAGTGTAACATTATATTTTTCCAATTGCGATATTACAAAACCAAATGTAAATGTTGACATGGGCGGCGTTGTTTCAAAATGGTCCACAACATAATGCTTAGGACCATCTTCACTAAATTTTTATATGAACCAATTTAAATATATTACTTAAACCTTGCAGATTATCTCCAAAAGAGTTTCAATATACTTTTTGTTTAAACTTACAGTGGCTCCGTTTTTAAGAGAGGCGTGTTGAACAGTGTCACGTAATCAGTAGGCCTGGAAATTGTTACCGCAAATGGAACCTTAACGAACATATTATTAATGAATCAAAATATTAATACACTTAGCGAATAAAATAAATTTAAAAAATTGAATGGAAAAGTAATAAATATAACACCGAGGAAAAAGTGTGCTTTTGTATTAAAAGTTTGTTGAATTTAAAATAAAACACTTCAAATCAGAGATCAGAAATAACTATTAACCTTTATTTCCATTTGGTTTTTCACTGAGAGATATTATTTTTCAAAAAATATAACGTGGTTTGGTCGAGAGTTAATTTTTATTTACAAAAATAAAGTTCTTTGGTTGAGAGTTATATGAAAAACTTTATTTTAACGGTCTTTGGTTAAGTAAACAGAAAATCCAATTGGTCTCATTTATAAGGAAATATGTTGTTGTTGGAAAATTTTGACATTTAACAAAATTCGTTTTTTAATTTTTCGACTATTCTTGTTTAGGTCGAGGTTTGATTTTTAAATGGTGATTTTGAACATAGCGTTGCTCTTGTTGTCCAATTTTTCTTTCAACCAAATTTTTTTTTTTAGAAAATTTTTGTTTGTCGAATATTTTTTTTTATAAATGGTGATTTAGAGCGTTGCGTTGTTTTTGTAGTCAATTTTTTTATTCCGAATAATTTCGACTATTGTTGTTTTTATCGAATATTTTTGTCTAACAAACATTTTTTTTTCGAAAAGTAGTATTTTTTTGTCTAATACATTTTTTTGATGGAATATATTGTTTTCGAACATTGCGTTGTTTTTTAATGGACAACAATTTCTAACAATTCATGCGAAATATACTTATTTGCCACCCAATTGCCAGTCAAAAAGCCCCGGAGCGAGGCTTAGTTGCCACAAATTTCGATCCATTAAAGTGTCGGTTCACCTATTTGGAACTTGAACTGTAATTTTAAATGTGGAACTTGTGTGGATTAAAATTAAAAATAATATAGATCCTACGCAGTGCCATAAACGTGAATGTTTGTCGTGTAATAAAATTGAACATAATGTCAAAAATATGCTATGGCATAATAATATAAGTCTTGACGAACATATTTTTCGACAAACTACAACTCGAATTTAACAAACGGTTCAAGTTTTTGGGTTAAAGCTTATATTCTACGCCCTCTAATTTTAACGCGCACCCAAAAAAATGCAATTTGTGAAAATTTGTTAAAAAAGTGTTTTTTTTTACAACCCATCGTTCCATGAACATATGTAGTGTATATAATAAATATTGTGTGTATAATAATATACATTTATTCCATTTTAAAGTTAATTAGTTATATTATTTATAAACATGTTGCTATTAGATTCTTCATTACATACATGCAACATATATGGAACATAACACATTTTATAATTTGCCACTATTTTGCTACGTCATAACATCAAAGTTAACTCCGTCCATTATCGTACATGTTCCATTATCGGAATGTATGACTTATATATCACAGCATTGTAACATATTATTGCATTGTCCAACACATGTTCTTAGCCACCGCTTTGGATGTTAAATGTATGTTCCATTATCAGAATGTGTGACTTCTATATCACATCATTCCTAGTCACCACTTTGCAACTAAAAATTACATGTTTGCAACACAGGTGTCTGAGGTAACTTAAAAGCTACATATTTGCCACAAAAGTTTGTGGCAATTGTGCAGTCGCGGTTACTTGGGCTGTAGTACAGAAATATTGGGAGTCATCTGAACAGAGAATTGTGCATCAACGCACATATATTTTGTTAACCTCTCGCTGTTTAACCATAACCGAAAATTTTCAAAAAAAAAATGTCTCTCTCAGACCGAAAACAAAAATTTTCAAAACAAAAAAAAATACTCCAGACCGAAACCGAAAATTTTCAAAAATAAAGGTTACTTCAGACCAAAACATTTTATTTCGTTTTCTTTACTTTTTATCACTAAATTATTACTGATTTATTAAATGTTATTAAATGTTATTAAATGTTATTTAATGAGAGTTATTTAGGTACTTCCGAAAGGTTAACCTTTATCTCTAACCTCTGCTTTAAATTGAAATTGATTACATTAAAATTGTATGCATTTCATTTAACAGAATTTATGTTCATGCCAGTAAAACAAAGTCCAACGATTTGAATTGTATGAATATAAAGAATATCGAAAATGTTTAGAATAATAATCAAGATCAACAATTGAGGCTGTCCCTCATTTTTTTTTTGTTTTTTTGTACTCTTACATAATATGTATTAAAAATGTCACTTTAGTAGTAACAGTCCAACTTTAAAGTTTAAAGTGTCACATTAGAAAAAATAATTTAAAATAAAAAGTAAACACTTTGAAATTTAAAGTTTTCAAATACGGCTGACTTTCATACATACACACCCTTAATTATAATGTTCTGCACCGAAGTGATTGAAAAGTTTTCTTTTTTCAGTAAATTATTAAAATCAAAAAATTAACTTTAAAATGTAATTTTTACTGATCACTAACTGTCTGTAAAATTTAAAGATATTCGGCCGTTTGATTAAAGTAAATTTTAAACTAAGTTTAAACTTGCACTGAAAAACTGGACCTTAAACTATACGTACGCATTTATTCCGGTCACGCCAAATACTTTGACCACTTTTATTATTTTTAACATTTGTTGAAAACATAACAGTGTTGTCTAATGTTAGCCCTATGTAAAGATTTTAGCAAAACGTTTTTCTTGAAGAAATCTGGAATATACGATGACTCTAACTAAATTCGTGTTATATTAATTTACAATCAATATTAATTTAGATAGTAAATTGTAGGGCTGTTTTGAGAAAAAATATTGTATAATCCTGATAAATTGATTACTCGATTATTAAAGATTTCTAATTAATCGCACATCCCTCGTATAGGGTAGAAGGGGGAGCATTTGCCACCCTCTAACTAAACATTTTTTTGGTTAAAATCAGGGAATGAAACCGTAACCGAAACCGATATCCGTAGGTATGAAAATAACAGTGTTACGTGATAAGAAAATTTGAGTACGCAGTGCAAATCAATATTTTGAAAAAACCTACTCAACAAAAACGAACTTATTCAGGCTTTATCGATCAAATAAATTATATACATGGCGTATACGTAACATTTGTTCCAAGAAATACTGTAAAATAAAATCAATGGGAAACATATGAAAAATGCATACCTTAAAACCAGGTTCATCAAAACAAGGAAACAACCTGCGTGCATTATGTGGTCTCATGTATGTGGCTAAATACAATTTTTTCTCTCCATTATTTTTCAACTGGTACGAACCCCAAAATAGACCCTCCGTGTTTTCCCAAATTTGGCCATCGAATTCTATCTCTAATTCGCATTCAGAACCTTGTTTCATCTGCTCCTTCAGGTAAATAACATATACGGTTTTCTTGGGTAAACGATCGGCACGTAATATTGCTACATCATCAAAAGTAGCTGCATCTCTGGGTTATATTTTAAATATATTTATATCATATTAAATATGTAAATGACCAATTTTTTTAACTCACCCATTGTGCAAATTAATTTTTCGCAGTTTAATGCTACGCTCATTGATGTTTAGATCATAGTGCGCATGCAGAGAAATTTTCTTCGTATCCTCATTCCAGCTAAGATTCATTTTAATGTTACCTCTAAAACTGTGCTCCTGCAAGTGCGGTCGTAGATTCAGGGCATAACTGCGTGGTATGACATCCTTGGAGAGACGGGCGTCGGGTATGAGGACATGTGACGCGGATAAGTCAATGCTGCGTTGCGTACGTAACTGTGCGATAGAATACAGTATAATAAATGAACTGTGCACTGTGGAACGAAATTCAATTCTAGGTGGACAAAAGTCTGAAATTTGGTACAGTCGTAGATATTGACAAAAGTAACACATGGACAAAAATAGTAATGGACTATACGAAAAAAGTATTTTTAGAATAAAAATCGTACTGATAATTTCAATACGAAATTTTTCTGTGATTTTTTTTGAAAAAACTATAATATTTAGGAACAAAGTGGAAATATACAAAGAAAGCACATGATTTCAGCTATTTTTTAAAATATTTCAAAAAAATTATTATGACGCAAAATTCGCTGACTTTTTGGCATTTCAATATGAACCTCGACATGCACTTCCGTGTTTGTCCCGTCCGGAACTCCCACTATTTTATTTATATCTTTTGATCTACCGTATAGAATTCTTATTTTGCAGATGTTTAGTCCTATTTAAATACACATATATCAAAAAAAATCAAGTAAATTCATTACTTTTTCTTCGAGATACTAAAGTTTTAAGCGTACGAATGTCCCGTCCGGTACCCCAGGAAATGCCCATATGGCTTGCCATAATATCTCACTAGCCATAATAGATTTATGTCTTGATTTGTATGACTGCCATGAACTATAAATTCGGATGTTTTTCAATGGAGTGCGCTTTTTAACTTAAATAAAAGGCAAAACCAAAGCATCCATTAATATATCTGTGGCAATATGAATTAACAACATAACTCGAGATATGCTCAAGTTGAGTATAACAACATAATCCTGATATACGAATTCATTTTGTGTCAAATTTTGATACTGTTCCTTCTTATAGTTGCTGAGATACAAGCAGAAAACGTAAAAGCATATCTACTTGTTATTAAATATATGTTTTAATTAAAAAAAAAACTTTTTGAAAAAAGTTTTAACTAAACGATTTTGCAGACATTAATGTATTTAAGTTTTTCTTTAATTTTCCAAAATAATTTTTAAATGAATTTTTTAAACATATTTCGTTTCGCCGGAAAACATTATTTTTATGTATTTGAGCATGAGTCAATATATATTTGACCAAAAAAAGTTTACCTAAGCACGTATACAGTAATATTGATCTGTTTTTCATTTTATATGAGGTACACAGAAAAAAATATTGTACGAATATATAACAATTGATATTAATAGCAAACAAAATCGTATTCCAATTAAAAATATGAATGTATTTACTAATTAATTAATTGTATTAACACATTTTTTAATTAAAATATTAATTTAATATAATTTCAATACAACTTAAACTTTAATAGTATTAACTACTTTTATTTTTTCCTTTGGATTATTCAATTTCTTAAATTGCAACACTGTTTTTTTCTTCTGGATTTCATTTTGTTTTTTATTTGTGCGTCGGCGTCGTTCAGTTTCTTCTACGTTGTTATTTTAAAACAGGATATTGCATTATTTAGTGTATGTTATGTTATTAAAGCATTAAATGGCTCAATTTATTTTTGCTGTCAAGAATTTGAACAAACAGCTTATGATGCTCATTTTGTTGCATATTGAATCATTAAAAGGCGAATATCAAATTTTACTTGACTCAATTAATTGGCCCACCTGTATTTTGTGGACCAATTCAGTTGTGAAAACTGAGTCAGTTGTGAAAACTGACTTCGGTAAAACATTCGTTAGGTTGAAAAAATTTTACAAAGCATATCAAAAAGTTTAATATATATTTTATGTTATATATTGAATTAAATTATTTTTATTTTAATATGTTTCTATTCGACAAATATTTTAATTTAACAAAATATTTAATTGATTCAATTTCCATCGAATAAAATTTTTAATTGATGTTACTAATTAATTAATTAATGATTAAAAAATTCCCAATAAAAAATTTAATATATATAACAACTTTAATATCAATATGACAAAAAAATTAATTAAAGTTTCTCCAATTAACATATTCTCATTATTACGAATATGGAATTCAATGCTACTAAAAGTTACATCGGCTGAGTTTCAATTAAAAATTAATTGGATTGATTAACATTTTAGTTATATTTACACACTTTTTTTCTGTGTGTATTTGAACATAAGTGGTCGGTTCTCAGGTCCGATCATGCCAGACCGATCATGCCAATTTTCTAGTTCAGACATCTTAGATATGTAAGTAATCTAAATCTCTTTTACTTTTTCTGTAATCGTGATTTCAACAGATAGACAGAGGGACAGACAGACGGACATCGTTAAATCGACTCAGGAGGTCAAGCTGATCAAGAATATATATACTTTTCCATACCGGAGATGCTACCTTCTGGGTGTTACAAACGGCGTACCAAACAGAATATACCCTTTCACTCTTAGTGTAGGGTATAAAAATTTGAGTGTCGACACCGGCAAAATTGTTGCGGATCTTAATATAGGACAGTTCAACGAATACTATGGTACCAATTTCGATGATTTGTGAGAGATCAAATTTTCGATTTTTGTCCACCTGGATTTAACAACAGTCCCAGTGTGCAGTGTAAATATAGACATGTTAACTTACAGTGCCACCGACAGGTATGGATACGAGCGCTACTAACAGCATGCACAAATTTGTTGGATAATTCATTATAGCGTAGCCAGTAACTGCAATAAGACAAATGATTGTTATTGTATTTATGCATAATCAAGTATCTAGATACTAAGCCATTTGTTAGTATCGATAGATGTTTATAATTATTTTATTATAATTGAATCAATGATAAGAATGGTGTATAGTCCAACACGTTGTAGTCACACTTCTGATCTCACAGTGAAATAGTGGAGATATCTTGGAGGTTGTATCTAGCAGCAGATACTATGCAATGCATCATATTTATCTAAAAGTGGAGAGAAAAACAAAAGCAATGCAAAATCAACAGAGCAGGTGGAACAATTGCTATCGTAACGGATTTTCGTATTACGTCGAATGTTTTTGTTAGATAAAAATGGTAGATTGTGTCTTTAGAATGTGAAAGACGACGACGGCGACGACGAAGGTGGACGGCGGTGAAGAAGAAGATGCTATCAGTTGTATCTGTAAGTTTGCATATCCATTTTAGAGTGTTGCTGTACGTATTCATGAACGGACGACGAGTATTTAAAATATTAACTTTGGTGGCCTTCAATTTTATATTTTATATATAGCATATAAAAACTTTGAGTAGCTGCAGCCAGCAAAATGCAGCACAGTTCTCTATGGATACTGACGATTCTAGTTGTATTTTCAGTTAATGCAGATAGTTGGAAATTTAATGAAAAACTGCAATCACGTGTATGTTAATTAAATATTTATATATCCGTTTTTTAAATTTCTGTTACGTAGATAAAAGTGTGTCCACGCCATACTTTGTTCAATACGAATGGCACACAATTCGAATGGCGCTATGATCCCACTTCCGCCACCACATACTTTGCCTCGCAATCACCACTCTGCTGGGATGCCGAACGTAAGGAGATCGTGATACGTAAGTGTCAGCTGGAAAGCGGTTTATGGACGGATCCGGGTGTCAGCTGCACCTCGCGACACGAGCAACAGTCAAATCGATTTTGTCCGGAGGATCTGTTGGAGTTGTCCATCAATAAAAAATACATTTGTCTAAAATTGTCGCAGCAAACGCATGCGTGGAACGAATCTATTTGCTATGGTTCCGACACACTGCTTCATGCGGGTATGAGAGAGCAAGCAGTATGGCGCGCGGTGCTGGCGTATGTGCAGACAAAAAATATCAAAGAGTTTTGGATACCGGCGACCCGACCAACAGATAACGTTTATAATCCCTTGGTTTGGCGACTACCGGGTGAACATTGGGGCGAGGAGTACGACATGGATAATGTCGCGGACACTGATATCATTGGCAGCGCGAACATTAGCAAACAAACAATAAATGCCTCTACTAATTGTTTAATAGCGCACCGAGACGCTGCTGTCGTCTGGAAGATGCGCATGACTCAGTGCGAGCATAAGTATCATTCGTTGTGTGTGTTTCGCAAACAGTTCGTTGCTGCTACCGGCTGTCCGCAGAATTTCAAAGCGCTAAGTTATCGGCCGAACGAATGTTACGGCATTCAGTGGGAAGATGCGCCGGCTTCCACCGACATGCAGCTTTTAACAATGGCCGATTACTACGAGAGATACAACAGTTTAAAACTGATTTTTAAAGCCATTGAAATGAAGTCGCACATGTACTTTCTGTTGGACGCTATCATCGACGACGATGGCAAACAGTATAATGTAAAGATTAATTCTGCCGAGCAGGTGCAGATCAGACCGTGGGACACAAACAAGTCGGCGCTGAGCAAGGAGGTAGTACAGTCGAAGCAAAAAGTGCAGATGACGCTGAAGCTTGACCCCGAAATAGAGGGCCTAGTATTAACCGTCTACAATCGCTACTATATCTGGCGCTTAGACGATGGTGACGACAACGATGACGACGGCGGGTACGGCATTAAATGCTTCACCAATGCAGACTATGAGATGTGGAAGCAGGTCAAAATCAAGCTAATCTGGGAAAATGATCGCCAGACAAAGACCATGTTTGAACTGCGAATGGAGGGTGACGGACCCGGCTACTATTGGTGTGAGGCGCACACAATCTTTAATTTTGCGCTGGTGCGAACGCCAAAAGTAGTAGCGGCCAACAAGCAGAAAGGTCACGCATTTGCCATGTTCTACGAAGTGCCGCGCACATTAAAAAATTGTCGATCGGCGTACAAGAATCTGAAGAAAATTGCCAAAGAAATACGCACAACTTTAAGGCGTGCCCCAAATGCAATTTTCGAAGATCTAAAGATCTACAATGTGCGCATAATGGAAATTACATGGATTGCAGAGGATTGCACGCGCATGCGTGTGCTATGTCACATCACGGCAGCGCTTAAGTCGTCCACCGTGGACAGCAGTGACGAGTGGAGCAATGAGTTGGCCGATAGCGAAGAGATTGAGTATGGCATACGTCACGATACGACTGTGCGGCGACATTTGCGTGATTTGCTGCGTCAATTGATTGGACATGAGCAGCCACAGTTGGCAATGTATGTGAACAGCACGGAATACTGCTTCCCGGAGGCAGTTGGCGTTGGTAAAAATCAATGGATGCAGGCGCGTCACGGACAAACTGGAACCACGCAACAGCTCTGTCTGCAGCGTAACGGCTTGCCATTGACCCGTGCCTGTCTTGGAGATTTTCTGTATGGCGCTTATTGGGCTCCAGTACCAGCGAATGCGCCAACATGCATCAGCAATACCGAACAGCGCATTATAACACAACAGCTGTACGAATTGGACACATCGAATAAGCCGCCTAAACAACTGGTGCATGATCTGAAGGAGTTACTTGAGGAGAATCTGAACCACTTGATACCAGCGGACTTCTATTATATGTCTAGAATAATACATAGCATTGCGCAGAGCGTAATCATGCAGGCCAATGCTACAAATAAGTTGGATAATAGCAATAAAGACGATAGCGATAATAGCACCATCGCTCTGACGCTCGAGATTGTGCGCATCTTCAATTACCTAATGAAAGTCAATGGGGACATAATACATCCGTCAATTAAGCTGAATTCTACAAATGTGCTACTTGACGCATTTGAGAACTTTATTGACAAAATAGCACGGCAGCTGCATCTTGAGGACGTGATGTTGAATTCTACAATGCGAACGGCAGCCATTACAGCGACGACGTCGAGTAAAAAATCTAAAAGTGAGGTGACTATCGAAGACAGCGATCGTCTGGTAGACACCATTGACTATCAGGATGTTGGTGTCGTCGTCAAGATCACAACTAAATTTGTCATCTTCGTCATCGATCCTCGAGTGGCTAATATTACAGGTGTGGCGCTCTTTAATGCTGACGAGTACAGCGACGAGGATGTGATCGAGGAGGGATTGTTGCGTGGTGCCTTCAAAGAAGAATTCTACCGATTTATTTTGTCCAATCAAACGCTAGATGAACTGCTCTATGAACCGGGTATTGAAGTGGCCACGTACGTACCGCAGACACTATGGTATCGTTTGGACGAAATTGCGATCTTTTCGAACAGTACAGCGACACCTGTCAATGAGGAAACTACCCGAATTGTTATCAAAATTTATTCCAACGATGTGCTATTTCAGGAAGATCGCACAGAGACGAACAAGAAAGTATTGGGTAAAATAATTTCGGTATCGATACCGGGGCGTGATAAAGATTTGCCGGAAATGCTGCCTTTGGTACTGCGCATGCCAACATCGAACTCCAACGATGATTATGACGATGATGATTATGCTGCAGCGGAAGATACCGCACATGGTTGTGGCTATTGGAACTACGAGACCTGGGTGAGCGACGGTCTTGTCTATATGGGTCGTTCCGAAATCGATCGTCAGCTAATTGTGTGCGGCTGTACACATCTGACGCCTTTCGCCTACTTAATAGGTGGTTCCTTTAATTTTTCTGTGGACGCCGATGTTGTGGTTATTACAAAGATGCATGCTAAGGCATTGGACATTATTACACTGCTCGGTTGTTCGCTGTCGCTGTTCGGCATCGTAGGCATAGTAATCACCGCTCTGGTTTTCCAGACGTGGCGCCAAAAAGCCTCCTCGAAGGTACTGTTACAGTTGTCGGCCGCCATAGCATTGCAGATGGTATTGTTCCTATTTGTTAATACAGAGTCTCTGTCTCAGCATCTGATCGAACAGAATATTTTTTCAAGCTGCATTGCGCTCGGCGCCAGTTTGCATTATTCCGTGCTCGTGCAATTCTGCTGGATGGCAGTGATCGCGTACTTGCAATTCAAACGTTACGTGCAGGTATTTGGCAATACTCGCCCAAAGCGGTTTTTCTTTAAGTCCACGCTAATCGGTTGGGGGCTGCCGTTGCTACCGGTGTCGCTAGTGCTGCTCTTAGATCGCGAGTCCTACATACCGAGCAATAATGCAGAAAATACAGCTTCCATATGTTATCCCACTGGTTATTCACTACTCTTTGGCATTGTGGTGCCCATTATATTGGTGATTGTGGCCAACTTAGGAATATTCTGCGTCATAATTTATAATGTGTTGCGCGGTCCCGATGGTGGAATACGCCACACTGACAAACGTTTGGCACTTTCTCAGATACGTCTCTCGGTGCTGCTGTTCTTTCTGCTCGGTTTCACCTGGATCTTCGGTCTGCTAATCATAATGAATGCTGGCATACTGTTCTCGTACTTATTCAGCCTAACGGCGACACTACAGGGGTTTGTTTTGTTCATTTACTTTATAGTCTTGGATCCGGTCACGCGACGCATGTGGAGCGGTTGTTTGCGACATGCTTGTAATCTGAAACGCAAGGATTTCGAGAGCTCGACCAGCATGAAGGAAACCACGCAGACGCAGTAAAATTTCAAATGAGTACAGATTTATAAGAATTAAAATTAATGATTTTCAATTAAAAATAGCAGTTTATAAAATATTTCACAAACTTAAAATTTCCGTACAGGCTTTTTTTTGTTGTATTGTTTGAATATCCTTTAATAGGTATGTTTTGTATTGTTAATGCAATTGAATTTAATAAAAAAATATTCTGTTTTCTGGTACTTCTAATCCACGCAAAGACTCCGATTGCACTGATTTCTTTCAACTAACATAAAATCTTTAAAGAGCAGCACTATGCGCCCATAAGAACACTTAATTTAATAAAAACCAATTGCCTTTCAAATTATTTAATTTAATGTATAATTTTATAAATTGACTTCATACGTTATATCTTTGCATACAAAGACCAGCTATAGAATGTTCAGGTCACTGATATAATAGAGGAACTGTGTTGATTGTTTCGTATACGTCATCATAGTTGCTGGATTATCATTCTTCCATGTCTATTATTATTTGATCTAAAGATGTAATTTAGGGTTTGAAGCTTATCCCTTAAATTTTTAATAGCATTGAAGAATTGATCAAATCGGTGATCATGTTGAGATTAAAATGTTTAAAACAAAGTCCAAAATTTTATAAATAATCAGATGATATTTTATATTAACTGCTTCAAACAAATATATACAGTGGTTTCTGTTTTTCTATCATTGCCATTACAGATCCGATTATAGTTTAGTTTCACGTTACGGCTTTGGATTTTGTATAAATGTAATTTTGTATTAACCAGAACAGTCTCCTGTAACGGAATCGGAATGAGAATCGATTGATTTTCTGGATCTGGAATCGGTACTGGTTTTTAGAAAATGTGAGGAACCAGAACTGGAACCCTTATATTTTTCTTGGATCATATTATGTGTCATAACAAGCGTTAACTCTCAACGAAAAGAGAGTTCAGAAAAAACTTATAGTAACTTGATTGAGTTAATCATGTTTTGATTGCTTCAATCATACATGTATATATTACAATATTACAACAATCACGGAAAAGCAATTATAATTGAAGCGTTGGGTGCAATAAGCAATCAACTCATAACACCCTTTTTGCAAAATTCGCAGTGCGATCCGAGCAGTGATTTTCAATGCGAACTGTTTTTTTTTTTGAAAATTTGAGGATTTTTAGAAATTGAGGAGATTATAATTAATTTTTACTCTTTAAAGTATTACTCAAAAATAAACTTAAACCTTTCATTTAAAAACATTTTTCTAAAACAAAAAAAGGTTCGATTATGGGTTCGATTCACTTCTTCATAAAAACCATTCTTCTATACCTTTCTCTACCTACCTCTCGACAGTCTATGAAAATTTACAACCGCCGTACACACCGAAAAATCCCATTTTAGTAAGAGCTTGGAAGAACGAATTAGTTGTAACAACCTACTTCATTCTGCTAAACGAATTTTCTACAAATTCACTAAATTGCCATATTTGGTTGGTGCTTAAAATATTAGCACACTCCAAATTGTTCTAAAACAGCTCGAAATTGATTGTAGTCCAAACTACAACTCTTTAAGTTATAACTGTGAGAGTCGAGTAGCGGTTGAGAGCACCGAATTATTTACTTAGACAAAGAGTTTAATCTCACAAATTTCAATTCTGTGTGCACAGAGACAAATCATCTTTTGTCCTGAGGTTGGAAAAACGAAAATATTAGTTGAACAACCAACGCACTCGGTGAAACGTATTTTCCACAACATTTTTTTACAAATAAAATCACCTTTAATTTTTATTTTTTTTAACAATTCGAAATAATTATAGTGATATTTTAACATAAAAATATTAGTACAACTACACCGAGAGAAAAACGTGGTAATTGATAACTATGTTTTCGACTACGGCGTTGACCTGTAGTCAATTCTAACTACGTTTGAAAATTTCACTTCGACGTAGTTACTTCCATTTCGACCCAGTGTTTCGTTACGACTTATTTCCGATCTGTTTCAGATCTCCTACTACGAATTTTCGAACAACCCTATATCGTATCGTATCAGTTTTCGTACGTGAATAGAATCTGAATCGGGCTTAATGTAACAATTTCCCGACTCAATTTTCAAGAGAATTGTGTCAGTTTTACGAACAAAATTCAAAACAAAATAACGAATTAACAAAATAACGAAGAAAATAGAACAGTATGAAAAGGAAATCAGTTCAGAATAGAATGACAGCATGCTGACCTGAACGCGACCACAAAAGAAAATTGATGACATTTAATTCAAAATAAATGATTCTTTTATTTATAATTTTAATTTTAAGTGGATTATAATTTTTCATAAATCTATGAAAATATTTAACTGTGAAATTTCAATAATGCACACTAACAAATACGTTTTTTATAAAATACAATACATAAAATTCAACGACTGGTTCAGCGGCTGGACTTGAAGATATTTGATGATAACGGCAGAGCTCGACAATGGCGGCCAGACCTGTTTAGATCTGTTATTTCTTGTCAACCATTCGCATTTTAGGGTAAAAATTGTTAATAACAACGTTATAAAACTGCAAATATTTAATTTAATTAATTCATTTATAAATGCGCCATATTCAAACAACACGACTTACCCAAATTTTTGCAGATAAAAATTAAAAACACCAAACTTGATGCACTAGTGCAACGAATTCGTAATGTTGTAGTTCTATATGGAATAAGAAACATTATTTTATATTAATAATCATTAAATGCATTAAAATTGTATTACTTACATTGCTGCAGAATGTAAGTAATATTTCTTTTTTGACGAGTCTTGACAGTTGACATAGCAACAATTTAAATTTACGAAAAGCATAATAAAAGATATCAAAACAGGCAGCCTCTGAGAAAAGGAGAATAGGAGGAAATGGGTTAAATGACAGAAAAATTAGATACGGAATAGTCAGGGCTGGCCTGAGTTCACACTGGGGACATTTTTACTTCGTGTTTTTACTTTTTGTTTTTTTTACTTCGTGTTTTTCATATCAATTTTTTTTTTATTTAATAAAAGTCAAATTATTGAAATGTTTTGTTGTCTTTTTATTATTTTGAAAAACGTTTTATAAATTATGATAATTTATGGAGATGATGAACCTACCCGCCTTTCAGAGGACGACGAGTGTGTAGTGAAAATGGTCTCGTGCGTGACATTTTTCGGTTGTTGCTGCGGTTCAAGAAATTTCAAAGTTGTCGTAAAAGTGATGAAAAAGGTATCGGAAAGAAGTTTGTCCGCCTCTTTGTTGACTTTTAGCTCTCGAAAAGATAACTAAAAAGTTATGTTTAAGTTAACATTTAAAAGACATCATCAGAAAATTGTCCTCTAGACAGCCGATAAGATAAGTTAACCCTTTTAACTACCAATACACATGTAATATTTTTACTGGTAGCATGACGTTTTGTCCGGTTCACCTTGGGACGTTTCGCCAGAGGACGTTTCGGCATTTCATTGTGAATTTAATGGTAAATATAGTGAAATTGAAGAGAAACGACAAAGATCAGAGTTGCCATACTAAATGTAATATCTGAAAATGTATTTGTAATTTTATTTTTAGGTAATTTCTAAAGAACTACAATTATTATAATCTGTATAATTAAATATAAAAATTGATAATTTTCAATATATTATATCTTCAAAGTATTATATTAAATGTGCCAATTTACGAATGATTTTAGAGGGTGTATTTTTCTGATGTTAATTAAGAAAGTGCGAGTTTTTCTAAAGTTTGAAGACAAAATCAAATATTGGGTTTTCAGTCGATCGTTATTCGATAATCTGAATTCTGTTTGTATTTAGTTTTTTTTATTAGCAATTTATTAAGCAATTTCATAACTTGAATAGTAAAAACTGCATTACCGATAAAATTAAAACAACTCACTCACTCACAGTATAAAAATATATTACATTATTCTTAACCCCGAAGTAATTAAAAAAAATGAAAACAGGTTTCTTAATTGATATCAAAAATCAATAAAAAAAGTATATTTAGAAAACTCAATTTTTGCTGATGCATTTATAAATGTTAAATTTGAATAATTTAACATTTATAAATGTTTATCCCAATGAATGTATCTTTCTGTGTACTTTTTTCTAGTGATACACATATAAATAAATGCCATTACCGATCCCTCAGGATAACGAAAATATATTTTCGTGCGGAAATGTTTTGATGAACGATAGTTGATGCAACCACTTAGGAAACTACCGCAGGCCTGCTGCCCATCAATGTTTTGCGAGACGTTAGCCAACTGGTCGAGTTGTAGTTGGTGTTAGTGCTGTTAAAGACAGCGCATCTCATTATTAAACAATTTATTAAAATTTTCGACATAAAAATAACAATCAAAACAACAATAAAATATTTTTTTTGTAATTTATGAAATGTCTAAATTTCAAATTTGAATTTCCGTGACTTGACATTCTGAACTTTCTGACGTCAGCAATATAGGGTGTACATGCGCAATGCGTAATCTTATTATTCTTGGGTTTAGTACAGAGGTTTTGCAAATATATGTCCTCATTTACATAAATACATATTTACATAAATGCATTCTTATATGAACACATTAATTTTGGTTCCATGGTTTGAATAGAAAATCGTTTTACTATAATTTATAATTTACTAATTTTTTATAAATTTAAATCATTTAATATATTTCTAATTTTAAAAATGTTTGTGTTTTTAAATATATTTCGGGTAAAACTTAAATAAAGTAGTGGCAACCCTGATAAAATAAATTCAAAATAAAACCAGTTGGGAAGGTTAGATCACATGGGAAATTTTAAAGTAGGTGTAATTATGATAGTTAGGATTATCAAAATTATAGTCGGTCCAAGCCGACTATAAATACCCTACACATATGTGTGGTTACCATTCAAAGTGATATATAGGTCACCAGGGTATACGAATCCTGAAAATAACTACAAACATTCAATCGCTGAAGAATTTCCATTCATTTGATACCCATATTTACAAATGGGTAGGTGTACCGAATTTCGATTTTTTTTTTTAATGAACCACAGGTCTTTTCGACGGAAAACATTATTATCACGTACTTGAGCATGATGTCAATATATATTTGACCAAAAAAGTTTACCTAAGCACGTATACATAAAAATTGATCTTTATATGTACATTTTATATGTGGTATTTGAACATAAGTGGTCGGATCATAGGTCACCATGGACCGATCTCGCCAATTTTTTCGCACATACAGCGTAGGTATATTAGTAATCTAAGTTATAAGTTTCATTTATCCTGCTCTTCAATTTAAAAAAAAAAGGGATTTCAACAGACAGACAGACAGACGGACAGACAGACGGACAGACGGACATCGCTAAATCGACTCAGGAGGTCATGCTGATCAAGAATATATATACTTTTCCATACCGGAGATGCTTCCTTCTGGGTGTTACAAACGGCGTACCAAACTGAATATACCCTTTCACTCTTAGTGTAGGGTATAATTAACAATGGAATGGCGAAACGTCCCAAGGCCAAACGTCATGCTACCAGTGAATTGAAATGAATTGATATATATTGTATATGGTCAATAAGCTATAAATATAAAATTTTAATGAAACAAAACATCTGTTTTTATTACATCAAACTGAAAACTATCATACTACACAAGTGTGTTCACGAAATATGACACATTTCACAATACTGCTAATGTAACTGCTCCGTATCGTGAATACCTTTATTATATTTCAGATTTAGCAACCAACCCTGTTTAATTTATTTTGTTTGTTTTTTTTTTCTTTCGTTGCTAAACAAATTTTATATTAGAGTTTATTAATTTCTGTGGTGGTGGTGGTAACTAAAAAATAATTTAGAATACGTTAAATAAAATTTTCTTACAAGGTTGTGTAAGTACTATGGCACTGCACAAAATTTAGTTTTTTAATTTATTGCACCACAGAATGAACACAAATATTTTTGTTGCACTGCACACTTACGTTAGAAGTCCGATGCGACAGGCTGTCTTCATTGGAACCAGGTACTACCATCGATCCTACCATCCACAATTGCAGCAGCCGAAGTTAATGAATAACAGAGTTAGAAGTTCCAATAGATTGATGGCCATGAATTCTACACGATTCTATGCCGCCAAGAACACCGCTGGTAACGGGGTATTGGTCGAACATGATCAGAGCACTGGTCATTTCTTTGTGCAGTTCGAGGGATTGGGACGAGCGTATTTAGAGTATGAAAGAGAAGGCGATTTGATGAAACTGATGCACACGGAGGTGCCATTCGAGCTGGAAGGACGTGGGCTGGGCGGAATATTGGCCAAGGTCAGCAGAAGAACGACAGTCCTATGACATTATTCATTTGTTTGTTGTTCATTGTTGCATGCAGCTGCTTTAATTATTCCTTTCATTTTCTAAATAGTTAAAAATGGAGCAGTTCAGATCAAATATATTTCTTTTTACAATTGCAGGAGGCTTTAGAACACGTAGCAACCCATGGTCTGAAAGCAGAAATACATTGCGATTTTGTACGTCATTTTGTTAACAAATACGAACCCAAATATAACAAATACTTGAGTAACTAACTAATCTTACAAGCGACGCTTTTTATTTGAACACAATGGACAGACAAGACTATATCAGTCTGATTTTATACTATGGGCGTGGTAAATTGTTTCACTCCATGCAGAAGACGGCGCTCGACGGGCTGGCAAAGTATCCGGCGCAGGTGGAGTTTCGTCTTTTCAACGGTATTGCGCTTGCGCTAGGAAGTCGAGTGCAAGAGGCCATACGCGAGTTAAATCCACTGAAGAATGAGCCGGAGCTGGGTTTGGCAGCGGTGCTGGCGCTCAATTATGCGCACAGACGATGCAATGTTATCGACAAAGATGCCTTGGCCAGTCTCGAGCTGAAACTCAAGAGTGAGCGCCGTCAGTTGTCTGCCAGCTCAGCTTATTACGCTGCCGTGTTTTTATATCTCACCGATAAAGTGGATAAAGCACGAGATTATGCGGACAAGGCGCTTAAACAAGACGATAGCCTGGAGGCAGCGATTGTTCTAAAGGCGTGGACGGAACTAACGCCACAGAAACGTCTCAATCGCAATGCGCTCAATGCTTTTGAGCAGGTGCTGATGCGCGGTAAAAACATTGATGCCGCTCTTGGTCAAGTTAAATACTATCAGTTGCTCAGCGAATACGACAACGCAATTGCAGTCTTGAATAAACTATCAGTGCGTCTGCCAGAACTAAATATACCGCTCATCGAAAAGATGGAGACTCAGCTGTGCGCCTGGGACTGGGAGCATGCATATGAAACGGCGATGCGCATCGTTAATCTGGAGCCTAGCAACATAGCGGCGTTGCGCATCAAGGCGCTCATATTATTGTGTCGCGAGGCCAATGTCTCGGCTGCTGCGACAACGTTGCAGCAGTTGCTGCTGGCCGCTGAGCGCGTCGAACTCGGTAACCACGGCATCATACTGCACATATGTCAGCTGTTCGCGCGAATCTGCTCTCGCAATGACGATATCTTGAAGATCACGCGACGGCACATGGAGAAGATTTGTAGCCTGCAGCCGGGCAGCGTTGAATTTCTCACTGAGTTGGGTTATCAGCAATTGCTGGGCGATAATATGCGTGAGGCCATCAAATGCTTTCGAGCCGTTACCAAAGTCGACAACAACTACTTTTTGGCGCTGTGCGGTTTGACATTTTGTCAGGTGCTGGAACAGGGTGTCACAGCGCAGGCACGTCAGCAGATTGAATTTCTTGGTGACGTTGAAGGCATCGAACGCAACCCGATGCTGCTGTTTCTGCTTGCCAAGATTACAGAGAATGAGGAACGCGCCATCGGCCTATTGATCGATGCAGCCGAGCTGCACTTTCAGAAATTGCAACAATACGCGTTTGGCGCTGTTTACCTGCAGCAATTGCATCCAGATTTTCTGCTGCAGCTAACCGCCGATTTGCTCAGCCACTCGCCGTTGCAAGTGCAGCTACAGCAGGGCCTCAGCGTGGCCAAGGACTCGGCGCAAATGTATTTAAAACATTGTCTGCGTATATTGGAGGTAGTGCTCAAGGCCTGTCCCTGCCACCTGCACGCTTTGTATATGAAGGCAAAAATCGAGTTTATCTGTGGCGAATTGTCGTTGGCCACCGCCTCACTGAACCGCATACTCGGCAGCGTTGATGGCACATGCACTGCGGCGTATCTACTGCTGGCACAAATACAACTACAACAGAAGCTATACGCTAAGGCATTACAATCGCTGGAGATTGCACTGTCGCATGATTTTGGCGTGCGCGACAATGCGATGTATCGCTTGCTGCTGGGCAGTGTGCAGAAACATATGCAACAGTATGCGGAAGCGCAAAAAAGTCTGCAGGCAGCGCTGCAGCTCGTTGGCAGCGATGTCGCAGAGACAACGACAATTGCGCGGAAGCCAACATCATCTTACGCTGCGTTCAGTCAATTTACAAACGACGACAAGGTAACGCTTTACTTGGAACTGGTTGATGTGTATAGTCGCTCGGAGGAGCAAAGTGACACCTTTGAGGGCGAGCGTTTGCTGCAACTGGCACTCGATGAGTTTGGCAATACACCGCAGGAGGGCCGACTGGTGGTAGCGCATGCAGAGCTGCTGCAGAAACAGGGCAACAGTGGCAAGGCAATTGAATTGCTGTCGGCCATACAGCCAGGTCAAGCCTACTACATACAGGTGCTTTTTATAAGTTATGGAAAACTTTTCAGTTTGGTTTTATTTTAGTTTGTTTTGTATTTTGGTATACCGTAGTCAAAATGATGATAAATCGAAAGCGGTATTCGTTTTGATTTCAATTCTTGGTATATTCCTTTTTTGATGACTAGAGCCCTAATATAGCATTATACATTGAATATTTCCCCGGTCATATGTTTTCAATACATTTAATTTTTAAATCCTACACAGAAAAGGTATATTCAATTTGATTGTCGTTATGGAAAAGTATACTTCCTGAGTCGATTTAGCGATGTCCGTCTGTTAGTCAGGCTGACTAAAATAAGTCTGTTAAAGTAACGATTACATGAAAACTAGAAGAGCTACATAAATGAATCTTAATACAGTGAAAGGAAATCGATTTCTAGCTGAAAACAATTAAATATATTTAAAACAAATGTTCGGAATTCACCTAAAAATATGTGTCTTTGGTGTAACTTCTTCCCTTTTCACTTTCTTCACATAATAAAATGTCTTTTAATTTGGGTCAAAAATTTATGATGTAACGTAAGAAAATAGGGACGGCCTGATGGAGTATTAACGCAGTCCTCCCACGGATCTAAAACGGCACCAGAAAGACGGAGTTAAAAACGTATTATTTTTGAAATACGGAAAATTCCGGCATACCTTGAGTCGGACAGGACGTTTTCCTTCCGCTTTTCCATACCGGCGTGGTTATATGTGTTCTATGAATGAGGGTGATCTGCCCACTTTTTTTTGATTATTTCTCGGTGTTTTATAGTGATCATTTTAGTTGTACATTAGTGAAAACTAATCTATGAAATATCAGCTTTACGAATGCTATATCAATTGAAAGGTAGTTGATCATACATACAAAATTTTTCATAGTAGAACTCGATAGGAGATCTTGAAAAAATTAAATTTGTTTAGATAAAAATGCTTATAAAAAATTGGCAAAGTTCGAAAAAGCAAGATGATGCTCAATTTGTAATATATCAAAAATAGTTCCTTACTTTTCAAAGAATTCGAGCTATCAATGAAAAAATATATGGGTAATATTTAAAGATAAAAAATGAAAATTATTTTTTTTTTCTAAAAATTTTACTTTTTTTAAGTTTTCCTCTCGAGTTATCTTAAACTAGTAAATCAATTTGGAAATGTTGTGAACTGTTTGTCGGGTGTTTAATTACCTTTCATTTGATATAAAATTCGTCACAAGGACGTCACAGAGATGCCCATCGCTTGAGAACGACGTGTGAGAGACACATTTGGACTTTCTTCAACTGAAGCCTCAGCGGTAGCAATATTCTCGACACTACGGGCACTTCTTTGTCTCACTGGCACGGGAACATTTTATACTGTGCCTGTGGATTTAAATTTTTCCACTAGACGCTCAATTGTTGATCAAACCTTACTGAAAAGAAATGTCAAAAGAGCGGCGTCGTTTGCTGTCCCTGTCGCTCTACTTTTGTAGCGTCCCATTTGAAGAACCCTGTAGCACTTGATTATATTAGTAATACATATCGCGAGATTTTTACTATATATGTGATCACTTTTATTAAGTTCATTGGCTGATATCTCCTAAACCTATCCATAGAACATTTTTTAAAACTCATTTTCAGAATAACCGAGTCATTTTACATAATGCAAAAAGGATGTTGACTGCTGCGCACAATGGGTGTTGTGTTCACCTTTTGACTGCTCATAATTTTGTTCTGTTCCACCGGGATTTTATTGGGTTTTATATTAAAATATTACCTGAAGTATGCTCGAAGAAATACGAAAGATTTCAGGACGAAATAAAAATTTTAAATCCAAAATAGATATCGTCGTTGTAGAACTAAAAGTCACCAAATACATTTTTATGGAAATCTAAATTTCAACTTTACTGGTTATTATTACAAAAAGTTATTGCTATATGTAGCGACGGTAGCTCGTCTTGTGCGTTGGACTACTAGCAAAAAGTCGCTGGTGCATTCGACTACGCGCCGAAAGGTCCGCGGTTCGATCCTCAGCGACTGCCAACATATTTTTCATAGAAAACATTTTTCTATCCGACTCTATCACTCGGCAGTAAATGGAAAACCTCTCAGAGTAAAACATTGCCTATGAAAATCTCTCAGCCGCCGTTCGGATTCGGCAATAAACTGTAGGTCCCACCAAGTTGACTACAAATATAACACGCACATCTCAAATGGTGAGAGAGCTCGGCCGAAGCTCTATACAGGACTGTAGCGCCAAACTATTATTATTTTATTTTTATAGTTAAATTACCAATTGATGGTTCCACATTTTCTTATCATTTGGTACAAATATTGAGCTCATATTATGACTATAAATAAGCGTTCCAAGTATGGAGTAGTATATATATACTTCTTAAGCGTAATTTTATGAGTCAATTTCGTCCTGTCCATCCGTCCTGCCCATCCTAACTCACAAAGAATTGACTCAATTTTTATGAAAAAGGATATAAAATCTATGTAAAAACAATGAAATTTCTCAATGTTTTCTCAATGGATATACATTATCATAGAAGTTATAGGAGCTATTAAAAGAATTTTTCGTATACGGAAAACTAACTTTTCAAAGATTTTTCCTATTCTAATATGAAACCTTAAAGGACGAAATTTGAATTTAGTCTCTACTGAGGAAATATAGCTTGTACCATTACGTTTATGGTATTACCAGACAAGATGTTTAGTGTTATTTTTAAAGAAAGTTTACCAATATGTTAAGGATTCGTATGATATTTACGAGGTCAATACATAAATATCCTTCCAAATATGATATTAGTTTAAATATTTAGAATAACATTAATGATTTTAAAATAGCCATACAAGAGTTAACTGTTTTTTTTATTTTAATCTTTAAAAAATGACGGGTTAGATTGCGGAATATTAAGACCTTAAACCATCATATAACTCGTGAACCGAAAATGGTAGAACAAAAATTAGTCGCTGAATTTTGTTTAGGTTACACCAGGATATAAAAAAATTAACAAATCGCTGATTCCAAGAATATTTTCTGATCTATCTCCACTGCAATATTGTGCAATATGCTCTATCTGCTCGTTTTTCATAGACCACATTTGAATAACAATAATCTCTATCTACCATAGCACGACGAATAGCGCGAAATTGCTGAATTTTTTAATTGTATCAATTAAGACCATTTTTATTAATTATCGTAGAAGAAAAATTGATCGCCACTTTCATGGTTTGCAATCTAATCAGTTTTTTCGCTCTCCTGTTTTTGTAGATAGACTATATTGAATATAAGCCCTCGATATATAAAACTCATTTTCCGTTTGTTTGTACGTTATGCAAACGTCAACTGTACACTGATTTTCTTAAAAATTAGAATATATCCTACAGACCCAGGAGAAGGTCACTACATAGTTTTCGTTGACCACGCCTACTTTTACGCCCATTTTTATTTTTGGTATATAATTCAGATTCATAGCAAAACCACTGAATGCATTTTCTGACAATTTGCATTACTATGCTATAAAGTCCATGGAGTATCCTAAACCCTATTTAAACTAGATTGGGCAAAGGGGAGTGGCACCTTCCCTAGAACCCAAAAATTCACGCTACATCTAAACTTTAAAATTGGATGTTACTCATCTTACTTAATCTCACCACACATAAACTCACCACACTAAAACTCACCACACTAAATTCATCACACTAAAACTCACTACACTAAAACTCACCACCCTAAATTCATCACACTAAAACTCACCACACTAAAACTTCTACTGGAAAAACACTACGGAGAAGAATTTTACCGGGAAGAATTTTACGGGCACGAGTCGTGCACGGGTCCAGCTAGTTTTACATATTATTTATGTTCTATATATTGTATTATAGGCCAAAACACAGTTGGCATATATGCATTTGCATGAGCGCAAGGACCGCGTTGCATTCGCCAAGTGCTTCAAAGAGTTGGTCGAGAATTGTCCAGAAACCGCCAGTTATCTTATGCTGGGCGAAGCATACATGTCCATACAAGGTTCAATAATGAAAAACAAATTTAAAACAAATTATGAAAAGTGTTTTCTATTTCAAAAGAACCCGATTTAGCTGTCGCGGCTTTTGAGCAGGCGCTCAACATGAATCCTAACGATGCGCTGTTGGCTAGCAAATTGGGGCGTGCCTACGTCAAAACACATCAATATACTGCGGCTATTAAATATTATCATGCGGCGCTTAAAAATCCTGATCACTCAGGATTGAAACTAGATCTAGCTGAATTGTATTTAAAACTGAAACAATTTCAAAATGCTGCCGATGTGCTGACCGATAATGAAGACGCTGCTGCTGGCATTAAAATGTAAATTTGAATTAATTAACAAAAAAAATGGCAAATAAATTCAAAACCAATTTTACAGCGATGAGAACGATATTGGCGGCATGCAGTTACGCACCAAACAACTGTTGCTGCTGGCGCGTATACGCGAAAAATCAGGAAATATTAGTCTGTCGTTGCAGACTCTCAAGGAGGCGCGTGACAATCAGTATCGCATACAAAAGCGCATATCTGTGGAACAGGATGGAAATCAACAGGAGCAACAGAAAATGTTATCAAAGTGAGTCTTTAATTCATTGCATAATTGAAGAATTGTCCGCATTACAGACAGAATTCTTTAAGTAAGATTGTTTGTGCTATAAGTATTTTTGATCCAACTGCAAGGCTCTATAACTCGTTTGTTTGTTACTACAGCAACAAATGCTTGACAAGCGCCCACAACAAATCAACATGTTTGCCCAAATCATTTTTAAACAGTTTGGAATTTTAGAATGCAGACATTTTTATATAAAAAATTGCTTTATTGTATGCCTTGTAGCTATTGTATGAACTGAATTTGGCAAAACAAACTTAACTATTTATAAACTAAAGAAAAAAATGAAATATTTATTAGGTATAAGAAAAGAATTAAAATTAAAACTTAAATTGCTCCTTCCGCTGATGAAGTCTATTATAAGCCTTTGCGATATTTTTCGCCGACAGTAAAATCTGTCATACCCTTGCCAGCCACACCGCAGGTGCCAATGCCCACGCGACCGACCACAGTCTCTGGCGATGCGAAAATACTTTTTGTCTTCATGCCCGGTTTTTTTGCATTTTTCGTAGTAAAGTTAAGCCATTTGTTTTTGTCAGTCTCACGCTCCTCTTCCAGATCTTTGAAGCGCTGTTGCTTCTTTTGCTTGCGCTTTTTCAGGTACTCTTTTTGGTTGGGATGGTGTCGTCTGTAATTAAAGTTTTTTTTTTTTTGATTTACTCAACTTCATATAATATATGCAAATGACATACTTATTTGACGGGAACACTTCATTACGTATGGTGCGCTCACGCAGATCCTT
Source organism: Dryomyza anilis (assembly GCA_951804985.1). NCBI lineage: Eukaryota > Metazoa > Arthropoda > Insecta > Diptera > Dryomyzidae > Dryomyza > Dryomyza anilis. Next base: position 9,153,468 of record OX638132.1, on the reverse strand, counting down.
CAGCGTTGTGGTGGATCGATTTTGATAGGCTTCGAAGATAACGCTTACCTCGCCCTCATCGGTTATGCCTTCAATTGTAGCATCATAGAATTGTCCATCCTCTGTCCATTTAGCTTGACACTTATCACCGATTTTCCACACTTTTGCAACGACCAGTTTTTCTGCTTCCAACAGCGCAGCTTCGATATCATCGTAGTAGGCTGCAGATGAGGCTTTGCTGGCGGAAGGTTCGACATATGACGATTTTTTCTGTTCCTCTAACTGGGTTTTAATTAAATCCCTTGTCAGTTCAATAACCTCTTCAAGGTCCTTCTTCAGTTTGAGTAGCTCCTCATTTTCAGGGTCTGTTAGCAGCGCAGCTTCCACCTGCAAAGAAAATATTGCAATACTTCGAATTTTGTATGCATTCAAGCTTACCTGCTGTAGTTGTAGTTTATAATTTTGTAGCTCCTCTGACATTGTTTTATTTATTCAATACTAATTATTGGATTTTTAAATCAATTTTACAATTTTTCATGAAATATATTAGCACTTGCAGAACACAATAACCATCCAGAAAAACGTCAACTTTGTTTATTCGGTGCTGCCAAGTTTGTGTTTTATTTGCTGTCAGTTTTAATTGGACAATAGTGTTGCCACATTATTTATATAATTGCCAGAGTTGACTCTACGTGAACAATTCACCGTAAACAATTCTTGGTTGTAATTTATTTAGGTATTTTTTTTTAATTGAGCGCAATTTTAATTGTAAACAGATACGTCTCCAAATACTTCTCCAAATACAATACTTCGTTACAATTTAAAAAAAAAAATGTTTTTCAGTTTTTTGTTTGGTCTCTACACCGAGAGCAAAACGTAGTAGTAAAACATAGTCAATTATAACTACGTTTGCAAATTTCACTTCGACATAGTTGTTCAATCTCGTCATTTTTTTTTATATAAAAGTCAAATAAATAAAATATTTTGTTTTCTTTTTACTGTTTTGAATCATATTTTATTTATATTTTCATAAACTATTAAAATTGCGAGAGAATATAGACCCGTCTATAAAACCTATCTTCAGACACTCTATCAGATTGAAAAATCCGAGCACACATCTCGTCCAGCACATCCCAGCCGGCCAAACTATCATAAACGACATCGTTAATGATAGCAAATATTCGTAAATAATGAATAAAACAATCGTATACGAGAATCGTAAATGATTCGAAAACGCATACAGTTTCGTTCTTAATTTGTCCTTCGTAATGAGGTATCATAAACGAACTAAAAACACTCATATATGATGAATTTTCGATTGTTTATGATCGTAAAATACGATTATATACTCGTTATAAACGATGTTTTTTGTTCGTAAACGAACTCGTTTTTAATATTTTTTACGATTAAATTTTAATCGTAAATGATAATCATTTTTAACTCTTTTACGAGCTTTTTCCTACTTTTTTAACGATACAAAAAAAAAAAAAAAATTATATTAAGCTCCTAAATGCATTTACTTACTTCTTAATTACAGCAAATGATTTAAGGTTTTCAGCAAAACAATTTATTTAATCTTGTTAAATATATCGAACATTTTATGCATTTTATTAAATGAACTTTTGATTAGAAAAAGAATAATAAATTTTGACAATCTTTTTTTACGATTTAAACACTCGAAAAATACGAGCCATCGTTATTTACGAGCAAAATATGATTGTTTTTTCATTGACATTTATCATCGTTTTTTACGTGTAAAATGATCGAAATTTATGATTATTTTGAATCGTCAAATGATCGTAATTTACGATAATCATAAAAAATGTGTGTAGGTGCCGACTGGGATAGTTCTGCAGAAGTGAGTAGCTTCTAGAGATTGTCAATCCGATCATATCGCACAGATCGCTGATATTGAGTATCCTCGTGGAGAAAGTATGGAAACTTTAATTCTTTGAATTTGTCCAGTTAGTACGACACGCAATAACTGCAAAGTAATATGTCTTATTTTGTGCATTTATTACAAATATACTCAATGTATTTGGAAAATGCATCTTTCATGCATGTCCTTCTCGAGAGTCCATCAATGGACTGGTGCCTAAATTATAAAAGCCTAAATTATGAAATATGATTTTTTCTTTAGATTTTATAATTTACCAGTTTCCATCCACACACCAGCAGTATAGAATTCTTCTGCTACAGCTTCATCATGATTGTAATCGTATGCTGTTTCATCAGCGCAGTCGCAGCTGCTCATGACCAAGAACGTTACCTCCCGCATACAATCCAATATATTCAAATCATTAAAGCTTTCCAAAGAGCGGATGACCGCTTGATACACACGTTGCGATGGATCAGAGTACAAATGAAACTATAAGGCGTGCAACACCGGATCGTCCGGGTTGTGGGCCACTTGTAAAGGTTGCAACTGCAAGAGCACGATAATGCAACAGCTGAAGAATAAATAGGGAATAGATGTTATTTAGCATCGCGTGGAACTAATGCTCTGAAAATGTGTTAACATTATTGGTTAGGTACACGTCATTATAAAAACAATGTTGATTTGGATGTAACTAAATTTTAACATGAAAAAACACAATTATTTTGACATTTTTTAAATTAAAATAATTTTAATCTGACATGTTTCTTTTTGTTACGACGTAGTTATAAAATGGAAACGTAGTTGCTTTTTAGATATTTTCAAATGACTACGAAAACTATCAAATAGTTAACTACGTTTTTCTCTCGGTGTAGAAGATGCATGTCCTCAGAGCTGTTCACGGGTACCACCAAATACGTGGTACTCGTTTTAACGATCGTTTGCCAACAGTTAAACCGTTGACGGGGGTCCGGAAACATGTTAAATACATTAAAGCTCCACATTTTGAAAATATCCCAGTCATCTACGGCTACATTGTATGAAAGATGTAAATTTGTACAGTGAAATTTATTTAAATAATAAAATTTGAATGCGAAAACATATCCTAAATAAATTTTTCAAATGAAAATTCGTTGTTTTGTTTTAAAAACTTTTGTGCTTGACAATTTTGATTATAATCGTCTAACGTTATCGTTTAGACTTCAGAAAATACGATAACATTTTATGACTATCGTTTCGAAGAAAAAACCCGCAATTACTTGAACCATACTTTTTGTTGACATTTGTTGACATTAAATTTAAAACAAAACATCAACGCCTTGTTCATAAAATCATAAGATCATAAAAATAAAATTAAAAATTTTGAAATCAATAAATTTCATGATATAGTTAAATTTAAATGGAAAAACACACAACCTTCAAAAAATGTTTAAAATGACAATAAATTTGTGTATCCATCTTAAATAAATTTACTTGAAATTTTCATATTTTCATAAAAATAAAAATAAATTGAAATGTCAAATAACGTTTGTTGATACTTATACACTAAATTAAATAAGTTATTTTTTGTTAACCTCTTGTGTTTTTAATGCAAAAATTCTTATAAAACAAGGGTATTTTTATGTTTCTTTCCCGCTTAACTACCACAAAAATTTGTTATATAGGTGAGGTACTTAACCGGGGTTTACTGTATACCAAAGGCGTGATTTAAATTTTGCATTGAGTATAGCGTCGCCTTTAATATAAAAAAAATATAAGGTGGCCACGCTTTGGATTTGTTTGATTCGCAAAATTTTATTCTTTATTCAAAAGTAGCAGCTGTTTATTTTATACGTTTTCAAAATAAAACAAAGCCCTTTGATAGGAAATAGTTGCAGCCCAACAAATGAAATTTGAAATGTCCAATAGAAATGATGAGACTCCGAACGGCGGTGGAGGCGGCAACACTAACAAAGTAAACGGCAGCAACTACCTAAAACTGCAGCAGTCGCATATGATACGCACGAATATACAAGGAATCTCACAACTACTGAATACGGGACTTAATGCTGAAAGTCTGGATATTTGCATTAAACTCATTGAGGCTGGAGTGCATCCGCAGGCGTTGGCCGAAGTCATCTGCCAGATACGACGGGAAGTCTCTGCGCTACAGCAGCAGAACGTAGAATAAATGAAAAAATCCATGCTTATTGATTGTTATTGTTCATTATTGTCATTGTAATGAGTAAAATGAAAGTTACATATATTTTTACATACAATATATAAAAGGCTGTAGTTTTTTTCTTCTTACATTTGTTTAGCGTATAAACAGTAGCAGTAGGTGTAGAAAAATTCATAAAAAATCTCTTACAATGCTTAAGCGTCCGCATATTTACTGAATTCGAACTTTGATTAAACCTTAACAAATCATTATTTAGTTTATTCGGCCAAGATCCTGAGAAACACATTTTGAATGCATGGTTTTTAGAGCCGATTTCATAATATGCATCATTATTTTTAAGCTTTGGAAAAATACATTAAGGTTGCCTGAAAAAACAGAAAATAATATTTTGTATCTCTATTCCGAGACAAAATTTCTGTCGTTTTTCAGGAATATTTCCGGCAAACACCCAGATAAATGCAATAATTTCAAAAATAATTGTAAAATTTTGTTGAATTTTTTTGCAGATTCATGGCATATTTTTGGCACGGGCTGAAAACAGACACCTAGTGATATGGTCTCCGCGTTGTCTGTTAAAAATATGTCGATAAAAATGTTTTTTTTTCTGCCTCGATCATGCCAAAAATTTGCCAAATATTTGTTACCGAATTTTTTTTTTTAGATATTTGATAATTGATTCCAAACATGATAAAATAATTCCGATAGTTTTTAAATCAAATCATATTTCTATAAAATGAACCCCTTATAGACTCATTCATCTAAATATGCAATTTTTACAACGATTTTACGTGAGCATACTATAAGACGTATACGTAACAATATTCTAATCTTATTTAATAATTTTGTTCTTAAATTACTCAAATATTTCAATACGCATTAATTAAAATGAATCTGTACAATTTTTGCATTAGAATCTGTCTCCTGATGGCTCAACAATATGTCAATCTACGCGAAAACGAACAGGCTTTGTCCTGTTTCAAGGAGTGCCTGAAATACACACCATCCGAAATAGAAATATTGGCCTCGCTGGCGCGTCTCTACATGCAAATCAATTCCATGGATTTGTGTCGGGATGTGTGCATGCAAATATTGCACATCGACAGTAATAATGACGCAGCCTCAGTAATGATGGCGGATCTCTCATTTCGCAAGGCATGTATTTAACAATTAAATTTCATTAGTTCATCAGTTATTATTGATTTGTTGTCTTCATATATAGATGGAGTTTGACAATGCAGCGTATCATTTCTCACAATTGCTTATTTCGCAACATTGTTACTGGACCGCACTGGCGCGTTTAATCGAGGTTATGCGACGATCCGGCACATTGTCTGAGATTATGCCATTTTTTCAGCGCGCCGAACAGGCCTTAACACTGACTGAAGCAGCACAATCGCCTGGCCTCAACTACTGCAAGGGTCTGCACGAGTGGTACAGCGGCAACCCCAACGGCGCCCTGCGACATTTTAATGCGGCACGTCGCGACTACGAGTGGGGTCAGCAAGCCATCTTTAACATGATCGATATATGCATCAATCCGGATGGCGATTTGCCAAGCCTCAGTGATGCCCTTGATGGTGGCAACGATAGTGGCGAGTTCAGCGAGTCACGTTTAATTGCTTTGCGTACCGCCGAGCGACTGCTGAAAGAGTTGCGTCCACAACCGGGTGGCATGGACAATGAAGCGCTAAACCATCGTATGCTGCATAATTTTTTGCAACTGGCCGCCAAACAAAAATTTCAAACTGAATCGGCGCTGCAGGACTTTACTGAACTTGCCACCAAGGAACAGTATCAGAATATGGTCGGTCCCATACTGGGCATGGCATCGGCATTAGTGCAACTAAAGCAGACGCAACGCGCCAAAAATCATTTGAAACGCATTGCGCGCTTGCCGTGGAACTTTGAGGAGGCAGAATATCTGGAACGCAGTTGGCTACTACTGGCCGACATCTATATGCATGCGAATAAACTGGATGTGGCCGAGGGCTATGTCGATCGTGTCTTGGAGCATAATAGATCCTGCAGCAAGGCGTATGAATTTGCCGGATTTATTGCCGAGAAGGGACAGTCGTATCGCGATGCGGCAAAATGCTATCAGAGCGCCTGGATTAGTGGAGGTCGCTCAAAGCCGCATATTGGCTACAAGTTGGCATTCAATTATATGAAAATCAAGCAGTATGCAAATGCAGTTGATGTCTGTCAACAAGTGATTAAAACGCACCCAGACTACACGATTATCAAGAAGGACATTATGGACAAGTGTCGCAATTATTTAAGATCTTAAACTTAAAATACACCAGCACATACGTTTTAACATACATATATTATCAAAAAAACACTGCTTTGGCACGTAGCATGGAATTGAATATTTAATCCATAAGGTATTTAAAAAGTTTATTCATTACTTTTAATAAAATGTATAAAATGATTCATGGTTTTAATGAAAAAAGTCGTTTATTTCTGTATTTATGCTGATTTTAAATTCATAGTTTCATGATCTTAATGCTCTGCAGAAAATTTACATGAATGAAAGCCTTTATACAGATGTGAAATATAACTTAAATCTTTTCTCCAAATGATTATTTTATTAGTTTCCCGGTTCTCCCACTGGACTCTTCTAAATATTTCAATTAAGTCTTTAATTCAAGTTTCAAAATATAAATTATAAGGTGTTCTATTATATATTACATGGCAAATTTCAAATATATATATAAAAAAAAACGAGAATAGACAACTCGAAAACTTTAGACCATGTACAAAAACTGAGTATGACGGTTGATGTTTCTTGCAGTCCTTCGGAATACTGTAAAGAAAAAGTCCATCTTTTTGACCAATTTCAATAGCAAAAATATTAGGTTTTATTTTAAAATCATATTTTGCAGGATTTTTATGATTGTGTATGTATAATAAAGGCATAGGTCGGAGTCTTATAGTGATTAAAAGGTCGAAAATTTTAGTAAAAAGGCCGTTTATACACTTTTGTTAAGTTTATTGTTTAATTTAGATTATCTTAGAACATATTACTCATATACAACAAACACATTGAGATGAACCAAACGACAATATCCAGCACGTGAATACTACTTATTTACAATTGAAAGGATATTTAACAGGCTATATTATTACTTGGAATTGGCGTGTATTGTATAACATTGTGGTTTAGTGATTTTATTATATATATATATTTTTTTTTACAAATCTAAGTACATTATTTTTGTGGCCGCTATTGCGCCACAGAAACTTAGGAAACTGGCCGTGCTGACCACTGCCGTTGTTGTACCCGACACAGAGACAATGGTGCCCATGCAAATCGACAAAATGAACTGTGCCAAAAACACCATGCTGCTGACAATGGCAACGTCTGTGCCCAGACCGCGCACGCCAGAACCCAGCTTGGGTACGCCATCCGAGTCCAATTCAAACTGAAATTAATCACAGAGTAAAGTAGTCGGTAGTTGACTAATTACGTTGGTCGTATTTCACTTACCGTCCCCATGGAGTGATAATGAGCCACCAGCAGATACGGCATCGTAAAGAGCGTTGAGTACATGACACCTGCGGCCCAGCTGAAGATGATAACACTGAATTTGGCCTTGGTCAGCGCCATTAAAGTCATGCCGGTGCAGTAAAAAAGCAGACCGCCGACATAAACTGGCTTTGCTCTAAATAAAATAGATTAATATTAGTTTTTTGCGTTGTGACAATCAAAATTCATTAACTCTACAATTGCTTGAGCTCTACAAACGAGTGGGCGAACATTTTTAAATTCAATAATGGGGCATTCCATTGTGACGGGCGTTACATTCGTTCGATTAAAAACCTTCTCATTTGATAAAAACAAAAGAATAGATATATTTTAATGATGCAGAGGATAGATCTTATGGTCCTTTATGCATGTATAAAAAAACTTTTGCAATATGTCCTATATCTTTTTACAAATTTGAAGTTAAATGCTGTGACGGGCGTTATACGTACTTTTTCAAAAAACAGAGTTTACTCCACAAAGAATTAAATTTTAGCTAAAATAATCGGACTATAAAGATTAAGTATATCTCAAATACTTCATTAATAATGGGAGTTCTATCCTCTATAACAAAATTCTGCAATGGTTACTTTGATCACTGACTTATAAAGTATCAAACTTGTGACGGGTCTTACCTGTACGAATTCTATACAAATATAAATGAAAATTCAAATTATGAATTGCAATTTTGTTATGAAAAATAGCAAATTTTTGTGGTAGGAAAGGTAAACCGTTATTTTAAGGCACACCCTCGACATATAATTTATGTAGAAAACTAAAATATTTCGTTTTGAAAAAAATATGTATTATATTACCATTCTTTTCAATAACTACTCTGTCTGCATCATTTGTAGTCCGTTTCCTTCGCAAGGTTACATAAATATTTTTCGCATTTCAAAAATAATGATTTTTTTTCTGATTTTTTTGTAAGGTTATGAATTTCCTTTTTTTATCTTTGCTTATGGAATATTTTTGAATATTTACTACTTTTTCTTTATTATTGATGCATATATTAACAAATATATAATTTTCCAGTTTTTTGTTTTGCGACGATTGTTATTTGTGAGGGGCGTAACAATATTTTGGATGGATATAACAATCATCTGGAATATCAATGAGACCAAAGACTATAATAAATGAATAGATACGATCTACGAAATCTATACTTTTACAAAGTGTCCCAGTTGAAGGTTTGCAAAATAGTTCGCAAAATAACTTTTACTATTTTTTTTATTATTTTTTAACGTTTTCTGTGGAAACCCTAATATAATTAAGATTCTTCGATAGGTATCCGAGACAAAATGTTTTGCATTTTCAGTAATATTTTGGGCATATTTCCGGCAAATGCACAGATAAATATAATATTTTGGGAAGTAGCCCCCAGACAAAATTTTTGGCAGCGTCGAGGTAGTTTTGAAACATTTTTTCTCGGGCAAGTTGTGGCATGTTGTACATTTTTGTGAAATTTTAATGGTAGATTCACGGTATATTTTGGGAACTGACAGAAAAACGACAGCTTGTGATACAAACTCCGCCTTTGTCTGTTTAAAATATGTCGATAATATATTTCTAAGCTGTCTCGACGCTGCCAACTTTGTCATATTTTCATAATCATTTTTTTATTTATTTTTTTTTGCGGCATATATTTTGTAGCTGTGATCACTCTGAGTATGGCTATGAAAACAGGTTTCCAATATCAATTCATTTAAAGGGTTTAATCCCATTTGAAATGGTACAATGATTTATTTTAAAAATCAATTCAAATTTATTAAATGCAAATAAAAGCTGTAAACGAATTGATATCGTACAAACATTAGTGATGTCAGTGAGTGCATTCAACTTTTTTTAAATACTGAACCAAAAATTTGATATGCACTTGCTTTTCAATAGCAAATAAAACCCTTTAACGAGTTTAAAACTGGAATACACGTGTATTTTATTTTTAAACGTACTTTATGAATATAAAAGATTTTTTCATATAAAAGACTTTTATCGTATGAAGTTATAGTTAAAATAGTAACAATTGAGTAAAATTGCTTATAATTCATTACATTCCGATTACATTTCCAGGATAAGTAGTTAATTTTATACCCTAAACTAAAAGTGAAATGAATGAGACGTGTCCGGTATAGAAGGAATATATTTGATCAGTCTGACCTCCTGAGTTAGCGATGTCCGTCTGTCTCTCTATTGAACTCATGATTGCAGAAAAACTAGAAGAACTCTTTCAATGAAACTCTAAATTTATAATTCGCAAACTAGATCTCTTTTACCAGTAACTCCGTTTACTTATATTTCTTTAAATAAGCACACATTATGTGTACCGTATTTGTAGTTGGCTTAGACCGACTATAACTCTCAACAACTATCAAAATTTACCCACTTTCCGAAATTCTTAACCTTGTTATATATTATAATTACAAAAATTAAAAAAATTGTTTCTTGACTTCAATTCTAGGGGGTTTGTTTAAAATTTTGAAAATATGTAACAAATATCGGAATCAAAACTGCTTTTTTTATAAAATTAAAAAAAAATATATGTAAACGAATCCTATTCTTCATTAATTTCGGATCCCAAGTGAAAAAGCTTTAATTATCACAACAAACCACTTGGTAATTTACACAGCTGTCACTCTGCGTGGACAACATAAACCTAACCCAACATAAACATAAACCCATCATCAGATTGAAAGTAGTGTTTCGAAAACCCCATTTTCCTCCCTAATGCTCACCTAAATCGCTGTATAAGCTTCTCAATAATCAAGGAGTAACAGGCGCACGACAGCGAATACATCGCCATGCCCCAGCAGCCAAAGCGAACACCTTCCTCGTAACGCATCTGCGAGAGGCTACCCTCGGGTGCCTTGGGATCCCCATTGAACACCGCTTCGCCCACGAAGTCCGTGAAGTACAGCGAGTAACAGACGTGTGCCATCCAACAAAAGAGATTTGTCAGACAAACCATTCGCAACGAGTGCGGCATATGGACAATTGTGAGCAAATAGTGTGACAGCGACTCAACCGATTCGACGGGTGGCAAACCGCCGACTGCTGCTTCCTGATCTGTGTTGGGTGGAAGTTCATTGCCTGGCACGAAGGATGTCTCGCAAAAGTTTTCTCCAGGGACACTGAAATAATCCGATTGCATGCCGTTGTTGTCGTCGTTGATTTGCTCTACTGCTGCTGATGGTTGCTGCAGAGTAATAACATTTAAGCCAATTTAAATAAAAAGTCAGTTTTTTTGTTTTTTTGTTTGTGTGATAAAAATAAAGCCTTGAACCTTATTTATTTTTGTTTCATCATCGATTAATGCACCATACGATGCAGCACAATCCTCCAAATGATCTGTCTCGGCTGCTCCAGCAGTAGCCTTGCTGGCTTTTGGTGCTGTTAACGCCCACAATGGTATCTCTTTGAAGCTGCTCACGGTAAAGGAGACGCAACCGATGAATATAAAGGTGATGATGGTGAAAACTGCCTTAACGTGTCCGCCCAGACGACGACCTATATTTGAATAACATTTTTTGGTTGTTGTTTCGTTAATAATTGATTAACCACTTACCTATGGAAGTAGCATCCCAATTGATGCCGCCCATCGAATAACCCATAAAACCGCCAAGACCAGCCATTATAGTAAAGGTGGATAAACCCTTAGCATGGTCCTCTAGATGAAAATTAATATATGTAATAAAATAAAATTCAGCGTGACATAATATGCTTTTAAAACATTGATTATTGTTTTTAATCCAACTTCTAGTCCTACTTATTACAATACAACCCGTTTAAGGAACATTTGTATCAAAATTGCTTCATCATAATTTTAAGCAAATTAAAAAATTATCTGTACAAATTATATCGATTCTATAACGTTAAAAATATGATATCGCTCTAAATTAGATAAATGATCTTGGAAAATCTGGACCTCGTGCAAAGATTTTGTGAATGCAAGGATATGGGGCAATTTTATTAATATAAAAAACATTTTTATTATTTATATCAGGGACCTGTGCTTCGCTGTGGACGTTTTTTTTTTATTGGTTTTATAAATATAGTAACCAAAACAAAAGTAATTCTCCGCCAAACAGCTTTTTTCAATACAATTCTTTCTCAGACTATGTTTCCCAGTAGAAATCATACCGTAAAAATTCTTCCCCATAGAACGCTTACCCGTAGAATTCTTCCCCGTAGAATTCTTCGCGGTAGAATTCTTACCGGTAGAATTCTTCCCGGTAAAATTCTTTCCGGTAGAATTCTTTCCGGTAGAATTCTTCCCCGTATAATTTTCCCAGTAGAAGTTTTAGTGTGGTGAATTTTAATGTGATGAATTATATTGTGGTGAGTTTTAGTGTGGTGAATTTAATTGTGGTGAGTTATAGTGTAGTAAATTTTAGTGTGGTGAATTTTAGTGTGGTGAGTTTTAGGGTGGTGAATTTTATATTGGTGAGTTTTTGTGTGGAGTTTTAGTGTGGTGAGTTTTAATATGTTGAATTTCAGTGTGATAAATTTTAGTGTGGTAAGTTTTAGTGTGGTAAAATTTAGTGTGGTGAATTTTAGTGTAGTAAATTTATTGTGGTGAATTTTAGTGTGGTGAGTTTTTATTATGGTGAGTTTTAGTGTTTTGAGTTTTAGTGTGGTGAGTATTATTGTGATGAATTTCAGTGTGATGAATTTTGATGTGGTGAATTTTGGTGTGGTGAGTTTCATTGTAGTGAGTTTTAGTGTTGTGAGTTTTAATAAGGTGAATTTCGATGTGGTGAATTTTGGTGGGTGATTTTTAAGAATTTGAGGTGGTTGTTACCCCGATTAAATATATTGATGCTTTTTTTGTGTTTTTTGCTTTTTGTGTTTTTACTTTTGTTTTTGAGTTTTTGCTTTTGTGTTTTTGATTTTGTTTTTGTGATTTTGCTTTGTGTCTTTGTTTTTGTTTTTGTGCTTTTGCTTTCGTTTCGGTTTTTGTGTTTTTGCTTTCGTTTCGGTTTTTGTGTTTTTGCTTTTGTTTTTATTTTTGTGTTTTGCTTTGGTGTTTTTCTTTTTGCTTTTGCTTTGCTTTTGTGTTTTTTTTGTGTTTTTGTTTATGTCTTTGCTTTTGTTTTTGTGTTTGATTTTTGCTTTTGTTTTGTGTTTTTGATTTTGTATTTTTTTTTGTGTATTTGAGTTTTTTGTTTTATCTTTGCTGGTGTAAGTCCCAAGTTATAACGCGTTAAAATTTTAGGTTGTTTGGGAGGTCACGCCCCTTTGTCAAATCCTACCCATATGTAGCCTATGTTACCCTCCGGACTCCATAATATCCTGGTGCAAAATTTAAATCGGTTCTACAGTTTAGACGTGATGCTGGAACAAACAGACAGACCGAGAGACGTACCAAGAGTTTTATACACATAGATTAACAAAAATCATAATGCGGACCTTTAATCGACCCTCCCATTTTATAACATGCCAAATCCCATTTCATAACATATTTTCCTTGTGAAACATTAAATGAGTCTTGTGCAATTATTTCACGAGTTCTCGTTTTTTTTTTATTTACCTGGTACACAAACATCCAAGAGATAGGCACGCGCTGGACTCTGACACGCATCAGCATCAAAGTCCAGCATTACAGTGCCCAGAATGGTGAAGAATATTCCCCAGGGATGCGAAGTCTTCGGCACAATGACCAATTCTGTTTCCGATGCCGTTGATCTGTGTGGCGATTCATTCATGTTGTTGTGCGTCTCATTCAATGTTAGATTCATTGCCTCAATCTGTAAATATGGATCCACATCTCCGAACCAATAGCCTAGACCCTCGCCATTAGGCACAAGTAATAAACCTGTGGAATGTATTTAAAGCTGCTTTATTCTATATGTGTATTAAAGTATATGTAAATACCCAGAAACACGCCGATAGAGAGAAGAATGATAAAAGGTCTGCGACGTCCAATATTCAATTTGCAGCGGTCGCTCATGGAGCCAAGTATGGGGCAGAGAAAGAAGCCAACTAGCGGCGAAAGCGCCCAAACCAGTGTCATGTGTTTGTGCTCCACACCGATTTTCAGCAGCGTTGGCGATACGAACGCCGTTTCGGCAGCATAAGAAAACTCAATGCCCATCACTGCGGCGGATACACGCACCAATTCCATGCGAGTCTTATGCCTGTAGCAGCGAACAAGAAGGACATATATTCAAATGTGTGAGTACAATAGATGTAAATCTAACTACGGGTGGTCGATAAATCCTACGTAAATTCATACAAACTGGACAAATGGTAGTGCGTTTATATTGGTTTTTTCGTTCATTTGTTTCATTTATTGTCGTTGGCTGTCTGTGATACTGAATTAAATCACTGTATGTAAATTGAGCTAAAGCCTTATTTTTATCACCACTAAAGCACCAATATTACCATGAGAAAAAAATTTGTTTATTCTTATGGATTTTTAAATTTAAATTAATTTGCAAGATTTACTTAACCATCAATTCATTAGATGTATTGAATTAGTTTAGCATGTATTGAATTAGTAACTGACAACTATTTCAGCGATTAGGAATGACATATCGAATCTTTTTCCGCATTTTATGAATTCGATATTCCTGCTATATATGATAATATTAAGGAATATGCACGCACATGTTCAAAGTAATTCAGAGCATTAATATATTTGGATAATGAAATTTTGAAATGAATCAGAAAATATTTATCAAAAATTTCAATCTGCTTGCGTATTTAGGTCTATGGAAACAGATTTATCTACACCTAGAAAAAATACTATATTAATAATAATTTTTTACTATTAATAATAATCAATAGGATAAATTACACAGTGCAGCAAAAGCACACTTTTTTTTTGGTGCCAGAGATTTGACAATTTTTTTAGCATCCTTGAGTAACCTGAAGAAATTCCACCCAAGAAACTTATGCCCTATTACGTCAGGTTTACGAGATATATGACCATAAAGGTCCTAAAGTGACCGTAATATTACCGTTGATTTATTGAGAAAACTGTCTACAATGTAGACACTGTCCAAGGCATAATATCTGTAGTACATATTAAATTTCTATCTCGTCCTTTTAATACCATTATTAATTATTTTCAAAGGGTCAATCTACATAATCGACCAATTTCATATTAAGGAGTTAAAAATATATCATATTGTCTATGGAAAAAATATTCTGCATAAAAAAACATAAAAAGTGGCCAAATGTGTCAAAGCCGTACGACGAATAGTTTTTCTCATGCGAAATATACTTATTAATATTTCGCATGATTTGTAACAAACACTTTAACTCTTAAATGCCCACTGGTTCCGCCAAGAACCAACGGATGAAAATCAAAACTTTGTTCAACGAATTTTATTTAATATTCCCGTTTCGACTTTATATATGTTTATTGACCCAAGCGCCACCATTTGAGCCGATTCCCGTTTGAAACAAACTTCATTTGCCGGCTGTATGTCCAGTAAGGGAAACCAACCTCAAGAAAATTAATTTTTGTAAAATTGCGTACTTTCAAAAAAATATTATTGTGGTGAATTTGTAGAAATCGAAGCTGATAAAATATTGTCGTGATCGCTGTAGTATCTAGAAGCTATTGTGAGTGTTTGAAATAAATAACAATTTTTATTTGCGTGGATTTTTTCTAATTTTTGATTGGTTCTTTGCGGAACCATCAGGCACCGGGAGTTAAAAATTGAGTATATGTGAAATTAAATTTTTTTTCAGCTCAAAAAAAAAAAGTAAGGCTTTTAAGGGTTAATGGCAATTGTGTGACTACCACTTAAGTTCCCGCAAAGTGGTTAGCCGGACTATAAGAGATTCATTCCAAAAATGTACCAATGATATACATGGGCACGTATATATACCCATCCAAATAAATTGCAATGTGGAACAGTTAGAAATCAATTAATTAAGGTATGATTAATCAACACCTTTAAACTGTGAATACACTAAGTAATAATGGTTTGAATAATAAAGGTATGTATCATTTTAATAGAAAACATATTTTTATTTTGTTGTGTTTTTTTCCTGAGTATACCTAATACTTATTAAGTTCTACCGAGTAGTAAATTTCAGGTGTAAAAAGCTAAGTTAACATTGATTCTCTAGCAGTTCGAACCCCTTCCTGACTAAATTATTTTCTTTCTTCTTTTTTATATGAATTGAACATTTTAAGAAATTGTCTTAACGTGCTCAAACTGGGTGTTTTGTACCAACAAATAAAACAACAAACAATTGGCAAAATGCATTGAGTGGCAGATCGTACAGCTGTTTCAGTGGCAGCCAATCCCCTTCATCAGCGATCTTTTTCTGCAGATTCTACATTTCAAGTCGCAAAAGTTTTCCTTTTCCAATGAACACAATAAGAATTATGTGCATTGAAGAAAGAACCAAAAGCAAAGATTGCAAATACTGCATCAACTCAAGATTTTGCCAAAGTTGTTGTTGCGTGCAGCAATTTTTATTGGACTTCCCTATTCGTTTCTCAAAGAACGGTTTTCAGCAGGCCTTCTTCTTTCGCTTTTCAGAACACTTTGAAGTCATTCTCATTTCAATTCTGATGAATAGCTCTCAGCAGATATTCTAATTGACTCTAATCAGACCATTTTAGTCTTTCACATGACTACAAAAAATCACTGTCATTAAACAGAAATAATCATTAAACAGAAATTGGTAAACTATAATTTTTTTTATTAAAAACGTTATTAAAATGTCAATAGAAAAATAAACAAAAACAGCAGGATAACCTAATTTATTTTAATGATACAAGTTTGACTTATTACCACAAGCATCATTCTATAGGATTATTGGATTATCTGATTTGTTTGGGTATTTATTTAAGTCGTTCCACTCTAAAGAAGCTATTCGAGTAGCCCTTAGCTCGCACTCTAAACACTAGAAAATAGTTTGACTCATTACTGTTAGCATTCTTTGGAAGGTGTTGTGGCATCGTTCCGCATTTGAAAAAATAATAATCAGCAAAACTACTGAAGGTGTCTAGAAGATGTGTTGGAAGAACACTAACTTCAATGGCAGAATATGTATTGAGTATGCCAAGAAGTTGTAGCAGTTCTTCTGCTGGCAAGTTCTGGACAATTTTACTACTGGTAAGATATTTTTAATGCGATTAATGGGTATATTCTGGAATTAGGTTTTGATTTAAATATTTGACAACAAATTTGAATTCGTTCCACAAAATTTAGACGGATTTAGTTCGATGGAAATTCGTTTGTTTAGTATTGAAATGTCGAATACGGAAATATCTAAAACAAATTCGATAGATAATTAGATGTTATGATGTTATGTAGTCCTTTTGTTTTATATAAAAAAATATATTAATAAGAAACTAAAAAAAAAATATATAATCTTAATATTCAAAAAAGAATTATGAACTGACCTTGAAAAACGAAGAAGTACATATCGTCACTATCATGCCAAAGGGGCGAATGTGCAATTTTTACATTTTTTGTAGTTTTTCCTCAAGTATACTGTGCCAAAATCGCGTGTCGTTTTGTTGGATATTTTTAGCCATAAAAGACAAAACCATAAGAGCGAATTTGAAAATTTGAAAATCTTGTCATGCCAAAAGGGAAACTCTTTTCTTTTTCGACATAACTTTTTATTGATACGATAAAGCACCTATCGATCAGGATCATTATTTAAAAATATTTTCTTGCTAATAACAAAAATTCGAAAAATTGAAAACCTTTCTTTTCGTTTTTTCACATAATTTATTATTGTTACGAGATAAAATATTGGTGTAAAGGCATTAATTGTATGTTTTGAAAGCACCTATCGATTGGCATCATTATTTAAAACTATTTTGCCAAACATTTTTCCTGCAAATAACAAATGGCAAATTAATGTTTGGCAACACATTTTTAAATAATGATGCCAATAGATAGCACCTATCAACAAAAAGTTATAGCATAAAAAATAAAAATATTTGCATTTTGATCAGGATTTAGCCTCACTAATTACGTTTTTAAAATTCAGTAAGTTGTCCAAATGCAAAGATATTTTATATACGTTATAATAATTGATGAATAAGCCAAAATAACAGAAAAAATTTAAATGTGTATTTTCAAAATATATTCCATTTTATCAGGTGTGCAAAATATTGTTGAACAATGTATAATTTTTTAAAGTTCCGATAAACGAGAATGTAAATACACGTACACAATTATTAATTTATGATTAGTTTAATGGTAACCTACCTATAAATATGCGAGTAATCTTGATTGACACAAGCGTTTCCCTTCAACTGATCGCCTGCGACATTTTTAGCCAAATCCACCAAATTCTCCGGATGCTGTTCGCGAAAACTTGCGAAACGTTCTTTGATTCCATCACGCCACTCATGTATGCGACCCGAGAAACCTTGATAATCGTGTAATTTCTCCATGGCTTTGAAAACCGGGGTCGACGTCTATCGATTGACTAACCAAACTGGCGGACGTACTTTCTTTTATTATTCCAAATTGACTTCCGTTCGATATGTTCAAACCATTGTCACTTTCTTGTTTTAGAAAACGAAAAAGAAAACAATTTTGCGTAGAAACCACGAAAAAAAAAAAACAAAAACCAAGCAAAAATAACAAAAAACCGCACAACAATTGGGGGTTGGCGTAGGATGATTTTAATTCAATTAGTACTTATTTGCAATGTCAATTAGAATACATTTCTAACACTTTTTATGTTACACAAAATTATTTTATTTAATTTTTCATATATTTTGTAGACAATTAAGTTACCACAAAACTTCACTTAAGAATTTCACAACCGTTAGCACTTCGAAAGTAGAAGAAATTTAAAAACTTTAGTCACTTCCGTTCCGTTCTTTGCGTATTCCGTGCCAATTCTTGTCTGAATTTGAATGCGTCCAAACTGTAAGTGATGAGTCTTCGACAGTGAGCGAGCCACTGTCTCGTCTCGGTGTCGTGTATGTGGAACGACTGGAAAATGCTGGAAATAAATTGTGTGATGGGAGCATGCGCTGAGGAGTGCTCCATGCGATAATGAACCATAACGTACTACATTTGCAAATGTATGTTTTGCTTGGCCGCTATAAAAGGGTTGAGTTTGTTGCCTTCGTTGACAGAAATTGGCTCTATTTAGAAAAGTCTTCTATATGGGGCATTGTTGCACACAGACTATGTGGGACGTCTCAACGTATTTCAGACTTCCCGCTTTTATTTACACAGCCATGGTTATAAAAATAAATATTTGAAGCTAAACAAAGTAATGAAATTATTGCAACATATAACTAATATTTTACGTTACACGACGACGCACTGTACCAAAGTCAAAATGAAAGTTTATCAATATGATTTTAAAATATTTTTCATCGGCAGCTAAAGCAAAATTCTCCCGTTCAAATCCATGATATATAAGGTATTCATAGAAAAGTGGCCGGACCCCGGACTCCCCTACCAAATGTAGACAAAAAACTCAGATATAGAAAAATAAATACTAGAAGAGTAGGCGTAGTACCTCTCTTTTATAACAAAAATGGTTAAATTGGTATATATTGAGAATTACTGGAAATACAGTGATGAAACTTTATTATAAAACTTTTCCTAATAATAATTTTAAAATGTATATAGAAGGCTGAATGTCAAACAATTATATTTATAACCTCTTAGAAGTGGACACGTCCATAATCTTAAAAATGGTAATCGAAGTAGAAGTAAGAAAATGAAATTATCGGCCATGTTCCGACTTTCGATCGAATTCCAATTCAATTTCATATAAAATTTGTAAAGATACGGTTTTGAATTCGATGTCTCATAACAAAAAGTTGTTTTTTCAATGAATTCAATCCGTTTGTTTTGACTTCAACGATTTCAATTCGTTTGAAAAACACATTTTTTGTATTGTGACATCGAATTCAAAACCGTTTCTTTACAAATTTTATATGAAATTCTATCGGAATTCGATCGAAAGCCGGAACATGGCCGTATAACATTTCACTGTATCACTTACTGTGAACTTACAAAAAATTTCTAGGGAACTAAAAATTGAACCAAACACTATTTCGAAGGTAATAAAATAGTTTAAATAGGACCAGATCATTACACAGAAGGCAGGGTCTGAGAGAAATAAAGGGATTTGTGACAAGAAAAAAAAATCAAAGAAGTTTAGTACTTTGTTCACGAAAAATCCTATCATTCAGGCAGAAAAGTGGCCAAAAACTGCATTGTTCGGAGTCCTTTGTTCGTAGGATCAAAAAAGATGGACTGAAGATGTTGAAGGTTATAAAAATACCAGAGGTGAAGTACACTGAAAAGAATTTTTTTGTTTTTTTGTAAATTTCAAGTTCTACATAATGAACGACGAATCGTATGTCTTAGCCGATTTTTCGCAACCTTATTGGCAGGAATTTTATACTGCAGATTCCTAAGGAAATGTGGATCAAAAATTTAGACCAAGAAGCATTCGAAAATTCCTAGACAGTTCCCTACTTTGCGACCAATCTGTAGTTCTTACAAAAGAAGTAAGACATTCATCATCACGGGCACAATAAACTCCAATCTTCACATTAAAGAATTCTTGGGTGAACATGCCATTCTGGTATGAACATGAAGTGTCCATATTAATTTGACCTTTCCTAGTCTGCTGCCTAACCTCCTCCACTAATGTGAAACGGCCTCAAGTTATACACAAGCTATTGCTTGTGTCATATTGGTGCCTCGAATTGCAAATCTACCAATTTCTCCAGTACCAGGACAGGTCAATAGAAAGGTACTGGGCATTAATCAAAAATAAAATATAGGTAACAAAGAAGGTTGCCAATGAAATTTAATATTTCAGGGAAAATGGGTCTTAGGCAACCAGTAAGGTGTCCTGAACTACCAAAAAGTTAGGGGTACCAGAAAAATAAATAAAATGTATAAAAATAGGCCATTTGAATTTTGTGAGACGAAAATCTAACTGACACAAAAAAAAAGAAAAATAAAAAATATGAAATAATAATATAATAGGGGAGACCGGGGCTAAGTCGACACTTTTTCTTCAATGATAATTTTGACCACCATATCTCTGATATAGGTTAAAAATAATAATACAGTTGGATAGATTTATTCATTAGCGAAAAATGTTCCATAAGCTGTAAAGATCTACAAAATATAGTTTCCACGAAACAAATGCGACACAACCTCAAACCTGTTTCTGAAAATAGGCTGGGGTAAAGTCAACACTACATACTTTTCCCGCAAATGCACATTTTTGCTGATATCTTTCAATTTGATTGAATTTTATATTTCAAGATAAAACTATTCGTGCTGTTTTATTCTAGTCCCGCGAAATTGTTTGATCATTATTCATATTATTCACATTTTATCTATTTTTTGCAATAACTTCTTAAATCATGGTCAACTGATCGACAAGTCTCATTATATTGTAAGAATGGACTATTTTGTAAAAATCATATAACAAAAAGTTTCATAAATTATATTTTCGCGGAATCTACTTTGACCAAATGCTTATGTGTCGACTTTACCCCACGAGACTTATCCTAATATTA
This sequence comes from Dryomyza anilis, assembly GCA_951804985.1. Classification (NCBI taxonomy): domain Eukaryota; kingdom Metazoa; phylum Arthropoda; class Insecta; order Diptera; family Dryomyzidae; genus Dryomyza; species Dryomyza anilis. The sequence continues at coordinate 9,132,428 of OX638132.1, read as the reverse complement.
TTGATACAAAAATGCGAATAGAATGGAAAAAATAAAATAAAAATCAACACGATATGATCAGTGAACCCCTTACTACATAAAACTCAGAACAAAATATATAAATAATCAAAACTTGAATGGCAAGTACAAGTTTCCTGCGTTATCAATATGTTACTTTTGGAGACAAAAAACACATTTTATTACATAAAAACTGAAGTTCCAGCACAAAATGGATTTCTCTTCTTTGGTAACATTGGCATCTAATGCTACGTGTACAGTATCAATTTGAAGTTGAACTGACATCCCATTCGCCCATTTAAAGCAAATATTGACTTTGCCCCGATGTCGACTTAGCCCCGGTCTCCCCTATAGAACTTAAAGTCACCAAATACATTTTTATGAAAATCTTAAATTTCAACTTTGTTGGTAATTATTACAAAAAGTATTTGATACATTTATAAAGTTGAAATACCAATTGATAGATTCACATTTTCATTCGGTACAAATATTGAGCTCATCGATCAAAAATTGAAATATATACAAAGATTTTTGTAAATGAACAATTGGCATTTTGAAAATGTAGTTGGTGACTTTTAGTTCTACAACGACGATATATAACGTTTTTAAGGTTAGTTTTATTAGGAATTAAAATGAAACCTACTTCACATTCACACATTTTTTAATAAAGGTTCCGATTCCGGTTCCAATAATCGAAACGGTTTCAATTCCGGTTCCATAAAGAAGAAGTACCGGAACCGATTTAAAGAAATGTGTGGAACCAGAATCGGAACCCATATATATATTTTGTTTGGAACCGGAATCGGAACCGGCAGCGATATTCCAAGGGTTTTAGTCCCACACCCAGAAAAAAATTACTGCAAATCCCATTAAAATTGGGCAATAGGACAATTATTGATTTAATAGTATACAAAAAATAAATCTTTTCATAAAAAATCAATGGAAATGTCATGGTATTTTCTAGTATTTAATGGTATTTGCCGATTAAAATAATAATTTATACTATTGACTATTTTTAATAGTAAAAAACTATTATTTATATAGTATTTTTTTCTGGGTGCACTCTGGAAACGCAAATTACCAGAACCGTTCCGATTTTTGAAACCGGAACCGGAATCAGAACCGTAATTAAAAAATGTGTGGTACCGGAATCGGAACCCATTCATTTTTTTGGTTGAAACCGGAATCGGAAACGCTATTTCAAAAATCTTGGAAGCAGAACCGGAACTGATATTCTAAAGGGTTTTAGTCCCTGTTTATAATATTATTTATATCGTTTTGTCTAGTTTTTTATGTGATTCCGTGCTTTTTCGTGATTTGTCGTGCTTCTTTGTGTCTTTCTATATTCCGTATATTAATGACTGGATAATCTTAAACTTTTTCTAGTTAGTTGGCAACCTTCTTCGAAGGTTACAATTCATTGTAACTATTGAGTGCAATTCTGTAACAGGTGGTTGTTTATATAGCCGCTATTGTTTCGTTAGAAAAACATTTACATATGTAGTACATACTCATACAATAGAATAGAACAGCGAAATGTGTCTATTGTTGTTTATCTACCTTGTGCGATTCACATCATTAATGAACCATTATATAATCGATAACACAAACAAACAACGCATAGCATAACTTTTTTTGGTACCAAATGTCAATGCCAGGGATAGAAGGGAATCGATTCCCATTTTGGAATCATTCTCTGTAAAGTGAATTTGTGTCAATTATTATGGTAATTTCAAGTATTTATAACACTAACCAAATAGTGTCATGGTAACTATAATGCACCCAGAAAAAATACTATATAAATAATAGTTTTTATACCTTACACTAAGAGTGAAAGGGTATATTCAGTTTGGTACGCCGTTTGTAACACCCTGAAAAAAGCATCCTAGGTATGAAAAAGTATATATATTCTTGATCAGCATGACCTCCTGAGTCGATTTAGCGATGTCCGTCTGTCTGTCTGTCCGTTTGTCATTCTGTCTGTCTGCTGAAATCACGATTACAGAAAAAGTTGAAGAGCTAGAGCAATGAAACTTTAGATTTAGATTACTTATATATCTAAGCTGTCTGAACAAGAAAAATGGCATAACCGGTCTATTGTGACCTGAGAACCGACCACTTATGTTCAAATACCTCAAATAAAATTTACATCCACGAATCAATTTTACTGTATACGTGCTTAGGTATACTTTTCGGTCAAATATATATTGACATTATGCTCAAATAAATGAAAAAATGTTTTCCCACGAAATAACTTGTGGTTCCCAAAAAAAAAAAAATCGAAATTCAGTACAACTACCCATTTGTAAATATGGGTATCAAATGAAAGAAATTTCTTCAGGGATGGAAAGTTTGTAGTCATTTTCAGGATTCGAATACCCTGGTGACCTATATACCACTTTGAATGGTAACCACACATATGTGTAGGGTATTTATAGTCGGCTTAGACCGATTATAACTTTGATAATCCTAACTATCATAATAACACCTACTTTAAAATTTCCCATGTGATCTAACCTTCCCAACTGGTTTACTATTAAAAATAGTCAATAGGATAAATTATTATTTTAATCGGAAAATACCATTAAATATTAGAAAATACCATGACATTGCCATTGAGTTTATATGAATAGATTTATTTTTTGTATACAGTAATGGTAATTTATTTGAATGAAACCTGCATTTATTTCGGAAACAATATATTTTAAGGTTCCAAAATTGAAATTCTCATAAAATAAATACCATGAAATATATGCCTCAATCATGTATTTCCCGGTGACAACGATATCGGCTAAGTCGTTTGAATATCGATTGAATATCGAGTGACTACAATTTTTGATTCATGTATCAAACGAAACGTTGAGTACGCTCGTTTTAAGTGTTTTTTTTTGTTGCCAGCATATAAATTATATGACAGAGTAAAAAAATTAAATAAAATTTGGTTCATAAAAAATAGTTTGCAAAACCAAAATTTTGAACAAACGTTCGTTTCAAAGAACGAAACGTTTGAAATACGTTATACAAATTTTAGACGAAGGGGACTGAAAACGAATCGTAGTCAAACGATAATAAAAAGATACATGATTTGGGGGATAGTTCACAATTTTAAATTTAAAATTTATTTATTACTCTAAATTTAAAATGTACTTTGAATTTGTATGCAAAATTTGAATTTTGCATTTAAATCGAAATTGTGAAAAATTAAATATACAGTATATTGTAATTTCTTTTTTTTTGTTTACGATGATTTATCAATAATTCAAATTTGTGTGTTTTAGTGATACATTTAATTTTAGTAAAAGTTTAAATTTTTCGTAAAAAAAATAATTTTTAACGAATAAATTAATTTTTAATGAAAAATTGAATTTTGACTGAAAAATTGAATTTTGACTGAAAAATTGAATTTTTACTGAAAAATTGAATTTTTACTGACAAATTGAACTTATACAGAATATTTGAATGTTGGGTAAAAATTTAAATTTTTAGTGAAAAAAATTATTTTTAGTAAAAATGGAATTTTTAATGAAAAATGAAAATTATTGAAAAAATTTATAATTTTTAGTGAACATTTTAATTAAAGATTAATTTTTTTTGTTGTTTTTTTAACAAAACTAAAAAAATTTGAACTTTGTGCTGGAGAATGTTACTTAAATTAATTTGATTTCGACCGATTGAACTTTGTACACTCTGAAAATAGTTTCCTCGTAATAAGGAAATTGAACAGGAAATAGAGTTAGGAAAAAGTTTAGTAAAGAGGAAATTTCGATATTTTAAAGACGACAATTTCTACATAATAAGGAATTTTTAATTCTAAAGGGTTTTTCAATAAGAGCGCTAGAAAAGTTTTTATCAAAGGTTTTTCAACAGGGACGCTACAAAAGTAGAGCGACAGGGACAGCAAACGACGCCATATTTCTTGCTGCTCTTTTGACATTTCTCTTCAGTAAGGTTTGCCATTTCATGATAGATAGTGCAAAAGTTGTTAAATTCATCAACAATTTCATTCATTAATATTTATTAAATATTTAAAATTTATAAAATAATTTATTAAATTTTTAAAATAATATATATTTGATTGTTTTTAACTCTACTATGACTGCAGTGTAAAACTCAACATTAGCATAAATAGTTTTTAAATTAGTACCCAAGTTTCTAAATCGTTAACTAGTTGAAATGTATGCAGATAAAATTAGTTGAAAAACTGTTTCCAAGAGGAACGAGTCTCTGACAAATGTCAAAAATAAAATAAGCGTCTAAAAAACAAATTACAAAATATTTATTTCGATTGTAGAAAATTCCTTTCTTTCTTTAATGTGTTTTTCTTTTATGATTTCATAATTATAAATAATAAATGTGTATCAAAAGCCCTGAAGAACTCCATTTTCTGCGGATAGGTAGCACCATATACATATAAAATCAATTTTAACCTTTCCTAAAAAATCGGTTGTTGTAGTTTTACTTATGGATTTAAGAGAATAAAACAGTATCAAACATAATTTTTGAATTATTTATTACAGGGACTAAAACCTATTGGAATATCGGTTCCAGTTCCAAGGTTTTTTAAATTGTGGTTCCGGTTCCCGTTTTATACATTTTTAATAACGGTTCCGATTCCGGTTCTTTGCGTTCCCTGACGGTTCAACACATTTTTAATAACGATTCAGGTTCCAAAAATCTAAACGATTCCGGTATAATTTTTCACGTTTCGCTTGCTTTTTTATGTTTTTCCGTGATTTCTTCGTGTTTTGTCGTGTTTTTCCGTGTTTCTTCGTGTCTTTTAAAATCCAGTGTTTTATCGTGCTTCCCGTGCGTGCATGTAAATTTACTCATCGGGCTCGTTCTCGTGCGTGTCACCCATTGGCGTGCCCGTGCGTGTCCGTGTTATCAAAAACAGGCACGCGACAGGCAACATCTGACCTTCGAACGCTACCTAATTTAAATACCTACATATAAAACCATTAATTTTTTCTAGTGTTCCAACTGCCAAATAGTAAACCATTTAAACAAAGATTAAAGGAACTAGTTTATAAATTGACTGTAAACAATAGTTAAAAGAAACTATTTGAATATAATGCAAGAGGTAACATGATCATTGAAAAAATTACAGTTTGTTTGTATGAAAATGGTATCGAATTCGGGTTATTTCAGTGCCTACGAATAACTAGACCAAAACGACTGCAGGGTAATAATTGAAAGATAAAAAAATACTTTTACCATTGACTTTTTAATCTTGACTTTTAATTCGAAATTATTAACCATTAAAATTATATAAATGTGTAATGATTGATATACATATTTTTTTTTCTTTTTACAGTAATAATACTATATTTTGTTATATCCATGATAAGCGTATTTTTTGCTGACTCTGTGAGGTGATTTTTATAAATATTGCATAACATAAGATATATTTTAGTTAGTTACTTACTTACATATATTTATTTTTTATATTTTTTATATAAAAAATAATTTGATATGTATTTAAATACTATTAAATAATTAGTCTCTAAAAATTAACATTCAAATAAACAATAACAAATTAAATATATAAAAAGATATATATAAAACAATAAATAATGTGTATAATAGAAAAATGTTCTTAAGACTCTTATGTTTAGTATCTATGCTTATATAGAAATTAATAATCAGTATTTATTCTAAATATTATTGACTATATTTTTCATTTAAAATATATAGAAATTTGACTAATCGGCACTATACGGCATTTAAATTTAGCATTACTCTTATTATTAACATTCTTTGTGTTTTCATTTTAATTTTAAATATGTATTTTAAATATATAACATATACATAAAAACTATTGAATTAACATCAACATAACTCCGATTAATCCAAAGCCTCTTCTCCTGTAGTTGGTAGCAGCCAACACAGAAATCCACTAACTAAAAATTTCAATATTTTTTGAATAATTTGCAATTTTTTAAAAATGTTTTATTCGAAAAACTTACTAAATAACATAGCAGAGAATACCACTATCGGAATTATACAGTTGAGATCTATGAGAAAACCAAAAATTAAGTTGCCAATAAGTGCTCCGCTGCGTCCGAATGTCATCGACAGTGCCGCTGCCATAACCCTATCAAAAGGACATCAGTATTTCTAGGGTTTCAATGATCTGCAATATTATTATTATTATTTTGGACATACCTTAAATTGGTGGGAAATAAATCAACCATCACGCAATATACGGTACTGATGCTCAATGATGTTAGGGCCTCGAAAATGCATGATAATATAAGATTTTCCAAGGAACTTCTAACGAAATACAGCCCAATTGTGACTACGCCAGCAGCTGTTAAACTGAAAACTATGTAAAATATAAAATGTTGGGTTAATTAGATATTGTAAATAATATAGGTAACTGAATATAATTCGAGCTCTTTTTGACTGTGTAAACAACACATTTTTATTTATAACTCAGGAACAACGAGTTGGGAAAGTTAGGTCACATGGGGTAGATTTTTATAGTCGGTCGGGCCCGACTATGGAATACCCTACACCTTTGGTGGAGATATTAATGAGGAATATTTAATTGTATACCTTAATTTATATTTTTAATTATGCTGAACCTCCCCATATTTCTGATATATTATTCATATATCAGAAATTTAACTATATATCAATTTACGTCTTAAATTAAAAAATTTATATAAAGTATAAAAAACTAAAAAAAAAAATTGAAAAATATAATTGGGCGGACCACGCCTATATTTAAAATTTTGAAAGGCTAATATTTTATAGATTTGATTTTAATAATTTATGGATCAAATTTTCACTATGAAAACCCGGGAAATAATGAAAAAAAAAAGTGGGCGGATCACGCCCATTTTTGGACCACATAGTTTTAGGTAAATTCTAACAATACGTTTTAAATTTTATAACTATACCTTAAATACTTTTCGAAATATTAGTTTCGAAAGAGTTATATAAAAGTGACTTGTATGGGAGATGGGCGTGTCCGTTGACCGATTTTGCTCATTTTCAAACTCAGTTCCTACTTTTGGCTAAAATATATTGAGACGAAATTTCATCGCATTCTGATCAGTATTTCTCAAGTTATTCTGTATTCGGACAGCAAGACAGCAAGACGGACAGACAGACAGACGGACATGGCTAAACGGACTCGGGTAGTGATGCTGATCAAGAATATATATACTTTTCATACCGGACACGCCTACTAAGGGGCGTTACAATATATGCACAAAGTTAATATACCCTGTACCTCATAGGTGTAGGGTATAAAAAGGAATACACTCATAAAATTTAACACAAATGTTAAGAAGAAAATCAAAATAAAATTATATTAAATACCATATTTATACCTTTCAAATGATACCTCAATTGACCTTGTACGTAACTAGTTTTTCAGATAAATGGAATTAAGTTAACCCACCTTTTGGAGTTTTTACTTATTTTTTCATTTTTCAAGCCTCCATATTTCCGGAACTGTATAAGCTAGAGGTCCAAAATTTATAAAGGTACTTAGTACCTTATTAGACTTATATAAGTCTAATAAAGTACTGCATTTGTACCAAATTTAAATTATTTCTGAGAGGGTAGGGGAAATCTGTTTATGATTTAAAATGGAATATTCCAATGATGTTTATTCTTATTGTATAATACATTTTTGCTGGTATAACTACGTAAAAATAGCATCCCTAGTAGAAATTTGCCCGATGCGCCATCGGGAAATGATCGGGTTTTCGTTGGGTAAGCCCTATTAGAGAAAATATGATCATTGCCTTTGCATGCCCTTATCATGCTTACCATAGCAGGGTTTCCATTATCTAAACAGTCAATGTTCCCGATCATAGCTACATTATTTGTTCCTCATAACAAAATTTGCATCAGGCAATGATCGAGATTAATGAGAGAAACCCTATTATGCTCGGGCTCAGACAAGGCAATTGTTGGGTAAATAATAAAATGGGGAATTGCCCGATCCTAAGGGGCGTTACAATATATGCACAAAGTTAATATACCCTGTACCTCATAGGTGTAGGGTATAAAAATGTCCTGTGTTCGCGCATTGCAGATGATGTTAAAAAACACTTTAAATCCATATATTATTTTTTACCATCTACATAAACTTTTTTTTGGATCGTAATAGACTTAAAAAATTAGAGATTGTATCTATTAATGTCCTCCTAAAATTTCATCAATTTGGAATAAAATCTAATAGTCGCGCATCGTCCTTGAAGTTGAAAAAGTACAAAAAAATCGACATTTTCTTTCGTTAAACCGTTCTAAAATCGGTATTGTATAGATGGTAAAAAAATAAAAATATGGATTTAAAGTATTTTTTAACTTTATCTACAATGCGTGAACATAGGACATTATTTTTTTCGACTCAAATTTTGTGTGGTAAACTTTAGCAGCATTATGGAACTTTTAAGCCCTATCACATTTTGAAATAAAAATTAAATCTGCTTTCGATCCGCCCTATTGTGCAATATGCTCTATCTGCTATTTTTGTCATAGATATTGTTCACATTTGAATAGCTAAATTTGTTCAATTTTATTATATCAAAGAACGTTTTTATTTAATATTGTAAAATAAATATTGATCGCCACTGTATTGAATATAAGCCCTAACTATAATTTAATCGTTTTGATTATGAAATCAAATAAAATTTAATTTATGGAAGTTCAACAGATAAACTTGCATATTTGATAAATGTACCTTTAATTGAATATATTATCGCTTTATCGAATTTATTCAAATACAGTTTTTATGAAAAATTAAACTTTTATTTTTGAAGAATGTAAAGCGAATGAAAAATAATTTTATAAATTATGACAAAACAAAATTTCTAAAAACAGAATACTTAAAAAATCAAATTTAAAATATTAAAGTATTTTTAGCCACAGTAAGTGCTGATTGCCACGTATTTTATGAATTTCTGGAATATGAAAAATACTAACTATGATGTTGGACTCAATTATGACACTTTATGTGTTTTTGAAGAGGGGGACATCCAAAAATAAGTAATTGTGGAGAATAAAAAGTTTCAAAAATATGTTTTAGGAGTATTGAAAATGATCATAATATGCAAGATTTCGGAAGACATTTTCGGATATTTTTAGTGCTCAAATATGACATTAGCTTTCTTCGTGCTAGCGATGCCATGTTCATATTAGTATTTTATCTCGATTTGTAGAATAATATTACACGTCTAAATATGTTCAAGTTAACGTGAAGAATAATTCTTTCCGTAGACTAAAAAAATATTCGTAATTTACCACTTTTTTTTTCATAAACTTGACTTTATCATAAGACATCTTAATACTTTCATTATATTTTTACTTCACTATTTTATTATTATTTGCCGAATTTTGAATAAATAATTTGTATATGGGCCATTCCACACCAAATCGACCAAAAAAAGGAAAATTTGAGATTTTATCTTTTCGATTTCAATAAATTTTGGGCAACTGATAAAGGGTACCCAGATATGACCAATTTGTTTTGTATTTTTTCGTCCACTACTTCCAGAGATACAGTGGCTCAAAGTTACAAAAAATGGCAAAAAATCACTTTTGTATGGTTGTTGATATTTAAATATCTCGATACCCTTTATCAGTTGCCCAAATTTCATTGAAATCGAAGATGGTGAGTTCTAACCGCTGATCGATTTGGTGTGGAATAGCCCATGTGTTAAATAACTTCTTTACCTAAAAAAAATTTAATTCCCAATCGATGCACACATAATGGAAGCCAAAAACTTGTAGGTATGCATGCCAGTCCAATGATTATAGTATGGAAAAATACCTTTCCATCAATATTTGGGTTACAAGTTGTAATAGTTCTATATGGAAGAACACAAATATTAGTATTTAACAATGCCACTTAATTAAAATGGAAAATTTACGAATTGGAAACGACAATCGACGACACATCACAAACGGAGGCCATTGCACCGGGATTCTCCTTTTCGTAGTCATCAAAACGTTGAAATAGTTCAGGAAACCACACCATTAACGTGTAGTAGCTAAAAATAATATGTTATATATTGATTAGAATATTTCGATTGTCAAAATTTCAATTTCTACCTGGTCGTAAGACAAAACTGTATACCACATGTCAAAGCGGTATTTCGTATATATGGTTTTTTGCACAACGTTTTTGTTTGTATCCAGATTTCGGATAGTAAAATCTTCAATTCATTTGGTTTGCGTATGCGTAAATTGCGAACACTTTTTTCACCAACACGGTCATATGATTGGCTGGAACCTCTTAAACTTTTACACTGCAACATTTAAAAAATAAGTTAAGCATTTTATATTTATATTAGTTGCCTACTGGGTATTCTTCGCGTGTTTTTCCTGTATTTTTTATAAACATGTGAATAAGTATTTCCAAGGCCTTTTCTGATTCGCCATGTTCCAATAGAAATTTGGGACTTTCGGGAAATGCTAACAACCAAGTGCCCAGCAATAAACTGCAAATTAATAGTCATTCTATTAATAACATAGTCATACTTAATTGTAATTTCTATAATCTTCAAACCTTGGTATGGCGCACATAGCAACAAATAAATTCCAGCTGTGATAAAAGAATTCACCCGTTTGAAAATTCAATTCCAAAGGTATGATGCCCCACGCAATACCTGAAATAAAACGGAAATGAAAACTCATTAATAGAAGTTATTGTATAAGTTTTGGAATAGGGTGATGCATAAAAAAGTCATCGGGATCGCTCTTTATACCATCAGAAATGTTTAAAGAGACACACATGAGCATTTATTTTTTCAAAATCGTTTGATGTTTAGAGGTCACACACTTGGATTTTTGGCGATCTAAAAAACGTAAATTGGTTTCATGGGAAAAGTTGAATATCTCTCAAAGTTTGAGAAGTAAATTCACAAGATTTTGCGAAAAGTGCTCCAATATAACGCAGTTTCTAAAACTGTTGTTGAACTGTTTATTAATTAAACTTAGGCTGAATATGATGAAATGTGGCAATCTAAAATACCGGCAGTTTTTTCATTTAATATTTGATCAAATAATCCATTAAATGATTAACATTTAAATCCATTATATGAACATGATTTAATATGTGTATCTACTAATGTACGTTACCAAATTTGAACAAAATATTTATTTAATATATTTTTAAGTGACAATTAAGCAAATTGATTGAAATTTAATCCGGCAAATGATCATGAGGCAATTAGCATATGGTACACGCAAAAAAAACATTTTACCGTTCGTTTGAGGCAAAAGAAATTATTTTACAATGTGATCAAACTTTGCTCACAAAAGTTTACATGTTTATAGAAAAAAATGTATATCATATTGATGAATTCCGTTCTTCAAACCATAATTCATTGTATTGCAGAATCATTCATAATATTAACGACTAAAGTCATCAATGTTCTGAATGCGATCATAAATATGATGAACTGTATGTGGAGAATACGTTTCATCATATTAATGAACAAATACATAAAATACAACATATATGTACATCATATTGAAGAATGCTGTTCATCTAACCAAATTTCAATCAAAATATTTATTTTTCGTTCATATTTTGTCATATTTCTGGAGAAAAAAAAAAACAATATTTATGAATAAATTATTTTCCTGTGTTTTTTTATAAAAAATAACGATTACCATACAAGCAGTTTTTATTTATTATAACGAAAGTTAGTTTGCCCTCAATGTGTTCTAAAATACTTTTGAAACTAATACATATAACATTTATATTAACCCTACGGCAAAGTGAACCGGTACGTGACTGAGCACGTGACTGGCGAAATGTTGACTGTGGTTATACCACAATCATATGAAACGTACCAGTAACTTTGAAATGTGAAATGTGGTGACGAGGTGACGAATTGAAATCTCATAGATACCATTCTGCCCTTAGGGGACCAGTCTCCATACTGTCCTTGAGCGACCAAGGAGAAAATAAACCTGTCACAGATATTGTCTGATAGGTACTAGTCCCGGGATTAAAAAAAAAATAACAAAGGCATAAAATAACCATATCTCTGTTTGAATAATAAACAATTATAATGCTTAAGGCTCAAACAAAACTGAATCCGTTTTGAGGTTAAGTATGGTATCCAAATACAAAATCCGCCTTATATAAACCCCATTGCATCAGTAAACCATTTTTTAAATACTTTACTAATAAAGGTAGCGTTCATAAATAACAATTCCAGTTTTATCGCTATCTGAAACACGAATTTAATTCGACAATAAAGTTGGTATCGAATATTTCGACTGTCTTCAAAATAAAAATTAGTTGAAAATAAGACTTTCTATATTTCGACACGAATGACTATTAGTGAAAAGTGACGTAATTCATTAATATTCACGTCATTTTTGCGTCATTAGTTCGTACGCAATACAGAAGGAGGGCTCTAGTGTTTTAAGATTACAGTCCATTAAATGTTAGATTTACTTTTTCACGAAATGGGTATAAAACGAGTTGGGAAAGTTAGGTCACATGGGTAAGTTCGGTCACATTTGGCGGATTTTTATAGTCGGTCGGGCCCGACTATGGAATACCCTACACCTTTGGTGGGGATATTAACCCTCAGAATATTATTAATATATCAGAAATGTACGTCTTATATCCCCATAAATTAAAAAAAAATTATATAAAGTATAAAAAACTAAAAAAAATAAATTTGAAAAATGTAATTGGGCGGACCACGCCTATATTTAAAATTTTGAAAGGCTAATATTTCATAGATTTGATTTTAATAATTTACGGATCAAATTTCCACTATGAAAACCCGGGAAATAATGAAAAAAAAACTTTTTGAAAAAAATATTTTGAGACGAAATTTCATCGCATTCTGATCAGTATTTCTCAAGTTATTCTGTATTCGGACAGCAAGACAGCAAGACGGACAGACAGACGGACATGGCTAAACGGACTCGGGTAGTGATGCTGATCAAGAATATATATTCTTTTCCATACCGGACACGCCTCCTTAGGGGCGTTACAAAATATACACAAAGTTAATATACCCTGTACCTCATAGGTGTAGGGTATAAAAAACATTGAAAGACTTTTGAATAAACTATTACAAATTGATCAACTAGCCATATTTTGTAATCCCGAATTCCCGGGATTTAACGACGATCCCGAGATCAGTTTTTCGGGACTAATTTTACTCCAATCCCGGGATCGGAACCAAATTCGAAACCCATATAGTTTGTTTTTTTTTTTTTTTGAAACCGGATAAGAACCGGGACCGCAATTTTTTAAATATTGGAACCGGAAGCGATTAACCCAGCAGGAAATGTCACCAATGATTCCTTAATGATTCCCCTATCGATTACCGATAGCATTTTCGACCTGCAAAGCATTGATGACATTTTCATTCAAAGGTCCACTGATTCCTGCATAATGTAGCATTAACGATGTTATGCAAGTCATTCATCAATTAAGTCACGAATGATTGTCATACATGTTTTCTTTTTTTTTGGTAAAATGACCTTGTCGTCAATGAGACCATTTCCTGCTGGGAAGTCCAGCTAAATTGCGTGGTCTTGTCATGTTTGGCGTAATTTTATATATTTACGAGAACGAAAATTTACGCTTTTGACTGAATCCCCTTATTGTTCATTTAACTAATTTCACAAAGTAACGAAAATTGTGTGGTACCAACTAATTTAAAAACACAATAATGTTCAATGTATTATACACATTTTTAGGAGGTTAATGATTTCGTTAACTGCTTTAAACTTGAATATAATGCATAACCTAACAAATATTTCATATTCATTTATTAAACGTACCCCATATACAAATCAAGTGCTCTACAATGGAAATTTTTAACACTTTTTATTTGTATTTATTTTAAGCCTTAAAAAACGCACCGTAATTGAGACATCAACAACAACACAAATGTCTGCTTACTTTAAAGACCTGTTGCTACCAGACCAAGCCGTGTATACATTTAAAAAACATCTATTTGTGTGTTGATTTTTGGAAAACATGCTATAAACCTTCTTCTACACTAATTGATTCAGCAACAATTCGATCGAATTCACACAAAATACCAATTAGCACTCACCTGGTAGTATTATAATTCCAAATGTCCAAAATAACTCCATCCAGCAGAGTATTTTTTCTCTGTATTTTGTGGGCTGAAATTCACCAAGATATGGAAACACGATGCCCATAGCGCCGGCGACACTGTAATATTTGACATGTTCGTAAATTATTCGAAAAGTTTATAAAGCAATGATATATAATCGGTAACATAGATTTTACTATACATACCTAAAACCATTAAAAAAACGTATAAACAAAAAGAGCAGATAATAAGGTGCCAAGGAGGACAGCAAACCGAAAATTCCATCAGCGATGAGCGTGGCTATTAGCACAATGCGTCTGCCTTTGGTATCTGCCAGACAACCCCAAAAATATGATCCTATCAACATGCCCAGCATGGGTGACGCCGATAGCCAACCCTTGTCCTCGGAGGTCATTCGAAAATCGCAAGTTGCCGATGGCAGTACAAACGATATGATGGTCACGCCGATGGCCGTATTTAAATAGATCAGTCCGCATACAGTGAGCAACAGTAGGTGGAACTTTCCAAAGCCCGTTTGAACCAATGCATTTTCATAATCACTCGCCAAGTCCTCCAAGAAGTCAAGGCCTTTTAAGATAACGCAAAAGAAACGATAAGTACAAATCAATACATAAGACTGATAATGGATGCTTATGATTTAAAATCGAGAAAAGATCAACCCCTAAAAATGCTCTATTGCATGATAAAACATTTGGAGTATTTTCAGCAAAATACGAATATGGGACCTCAAAGTTCGCGTTCAATTTAGAAATTGTCGTTTTTGGTACCAATAAATGAACATTGAGCTCAATAAGATATAGAATTACTTGATTTTGAGATTTTTTTAATACATTTATGCAATTTTTTTTTATTTTCCATGATTTTTCCCAATAAAATTTCTTGATTTTTGCATTAAAAATTCGGTAGAACTTTAGTTTATTGGGATGGCCCATAAAAGGGGAGGAAATGTCGAAAAACAACAAATTTTTTATCGACCGCCTCCTTAAAAAAAAATCGAATTAATCGAAAACCGACCGAGTTCATAAGTGGTTTTTGAATTGTCACGAAGTGGGTGGAGCAAACAAAAAAATCAAAAATTGTCACACGATGTAAAAATCAGAACTTAAAAAAAAAAGGGATCTCAAGATCACGTGGTACCCCTTAAAAATCAAAAACCTATTTTATTTTAAAATTCAAATTTCAGGAAAAGGGGTGTGGCGAAATAAAAAAATCAAAATTCCGGGTTCCGCAAGATACCAACTAAATATTTTTTACCTAGTTCAGATAAGTATCACATATCAGCAAAGTCGTAGAATAAAAGTTTTTTGAATCGCAAGTTCTACGGAGTTCAAACAGTTAAAAAAAAAAGTATTTCTATAATAAATTAAAAAAGGTTGTTTTATAAAAAAGAACAAATCGGTCGTTGAATAAAATCGTCTCGTAGATGTTAGTGCAATATGTGGAAAATTTACATAGGTTCCTCAGAGATGTTGCCAGCAACCTGTTATTTTTATTATTATGAAGTGTATTCACAGGACGCAATCAACGACCATTTAATACAGGAGTTTCTTTTAAGGGTTTCATTGATCCTCTGGTATTCAATATTCAATAAACAGACAGACAACGGGCGGTCGTCCCTAAATCGACTCAAGAGGTGGCGCTGATCAAGAATATACCATATCAGCCACGTTCCGGTAACGAATAATCATTGAATATACCAAGGATATCGGTTTTGGTTACGGTTTCAATCCTTGGAATATACCCTATTACTTTTAGTGTAGGATATACAAATATCACTTCAAATATTCTTATTGGTGGTAGAGAAAACTGTGATATAAAAATGAAAAAATATCGTTTATAAAAATCAAAAAATAACCTAAACAAAATATTAAATTTAGTATCGTAGTTTTAAGATACGTATGAAAACTAGAAAATATTCAAGGCCAATGACCTCTAATTATCCTTAGTATAGGAGAATCCTTAGTAAAAGATAATTAGAAAAAATGGGCTTGAACTGTTTGTTGTCACTGTTTTGTTGCACTGTGATATCAATTAATTGACGAGACACTGTAGTATAAATTAATTATAACCTTAGAAATATCGAAGACAATTTTTAATTAACTTAATTAACATGCGATTTAAATTGACTGTTAATGTGTCCAAAATAAACTACTTACTCATCCTGTATCCGTTAGTGAAACGATTCCTTGTTGCTCAAAATGATCCCCAGTCGTTTCCAAATGTTCTTCCTCGTATTTGCAAAACATGAAATTTCAGGTATCACAAAATGTTAATATTTATGCGAAGCTATTAATTGTATTGGCAGCTGAACTATATAGGTTTTGCACAAAAATTGTCTGGCTGCACCTCCAATAAATCGAGGTCAAATGTAAAGATATCGTGGGCTCAAATGGGCGACACACATTAAAAACTGAAATCACAAAGGCACAACGAAATGAAGAAATTAATTAATGAAAATAACCCAAATTATATAAACTGTTTTGATTAACACTATAAGAGGTTGTATTTCTATTTATTTTTTATGTAAATTTATATTTATTCAAATCATTGAATGTCGTATTATTTTTTATAATAAACACAACTTAATTTGTTTTTATGCATTTTGTTAGTTTTTACAATAACACTCGATTTTTAGAATAAAACTATTCATGAAACACACTGTTTTAATGACTACAACCCTTGACTGTGAATTTATACGAAGTATGTCCTTGCGCAGTCCCTGATTTCGTTTATCACTTAACGTTATTAACACAGAAATAAGGATGATGATGACAATTCGTCGCGTTGTTCTTTCGCGCTTCGTAGTATCGTCCGTGCGCTAGCTTTAACCCAACCGAACTGACACTTCAGACATACTGAGACCTTAGACTGAAAGCTGAAATTTGAAATGCGTTTTATGTTCTACTAGGTGTGGGTGTTGGATGAGCGGGTGGTCGTTGTATATGGAGTGACATAGCGTGGTGTTCTTCCTGCTGTGGGTTGGGTAGCCTTATCCTATATTCGGCCATCATAAGTTTTACACTGATCTATAATTGTTTGCATACACTTTGTATTGGTTTTAAAAATTTCTAAAGAAAATAGCATAATTCCAATATAATATGTCTTTTTGTACACACATTAACTCGAAACCTATTTTGATTTGATATATTTCGAAAAAAAAATATTTTTCAATTAAATAAATTCTGACAAATAATAGTTTGGCACTATAGTCCTATAGAACTTAGGCCGAGCTCTCTCACCAATTTCAGCTGTGCGTGTTATATTTGTATCAAAGTGGTGGAACCTACAGTTTATTGCGGAATTCGAACGGCGGGTGAGAGCTTTTCATAGGCAATGTTTTACTCTCGTAGGTTTGCCATATACTGCCGAGAGGTAGCGCGGTATAGAAAAATGTTTCTATGAAAAGATGTTGTTAGCCCCAGTCCAGGCATGAACCGGGAACCTTTCGGCTTGCAGTCCAACGCACTAACCACTGAGCTACCGCAGCTACAAACATAAATTCTGACTAGTTTTAAATAAAAAAAATGGACTACATACTATATAGAACTATATACTATATAGAACATTACTTGATTTACGCATTATGAATTAACATTTTATGTAATTAATCAATTTAATTCAGCATGAAACAGGAGAAAGTATAGAATAGAGAAAAAGTATAAAAAAGGCACTCTATCACCAATAACAATTTAATTTTAATGTATTTTTTTCATATTAGGCTAACATTCTCTACAACAATACAATCTCTACAACAAAGAAAAAAAAAATGAATTCACATAACTATTTCTACGTTTTTCAAGCGATGAAGTGAATTTACGATGTTATATTTATACCGTATACCTATGAAGTACAGGGTATATTAAGTTTGTGCAGATATTGTAACGCCCCTTAGGAGGTGTGGTCGGTACGGACAAGTATATATATTCTTGATCAGCATCACTACCTGAGTCCGTTAAGCTATGTCCGTCTGTCTGTCTTGCTGTCCGTATACACGGAAACTTGAGAAATACTGATCAGAATGCAATGAAATTTCGTCTCAATATCTTTTAGCCAAAAGTAGGAACTGTGTTTGAAAATGAGTTAAATCGGTCTACGAACACGCCCACCTCCCATACAACTCACTTTTATATTACTCTAACTAATACCTCGAAAACTATTCCAGATATACTTATAAAATTTAATACGTATTGTTAGAATTCACCCAAAAATATGTGGTCCAAAAATGTGCGTGATAGTGGAATTTTTAGCCATAAATTATTAAAATCAAATCTAAGAAGTCCTTCAAAATTTTAAATATAGGCGTGGTCTACTTTTATTTTTCTAAATATTTTTATTCTTTTTTTTATACTTTTATAACAGTTTTTTAAAATATGGGAATATAAGACGTACCTTTCTGATATGTTAATAATATTCTGACGGTGGGAGGGTTCAGCAAAATTAAGAACTTCAAAATTAAGGTATACAATAAATATCCCACATTAATATTTTCACCAAAGGTGTAGGGGCCCGACCGACTATAAAAGTTCGTCTCTTGTGATTGAACTTACCCATGTGGCCTAACTTTCCCAACTCGTTTTCAATTACGTTTTACAAATAAAGATATATAATAAAACAAAACAAAAACAACTCTAATTATTCCATAACAATAACCATGTGGTCTTACAATGTAGGACCTTATCTATTTTTGCTTTTATAGCCTTTATATATTTGTGTTATAAATGGATCTTTGGTCAATTATAACATTTACAAAGAAAATATGTAATTCTATATTTGTACCCATTTCAAACTTAAAACCTTGTAAAAAAGAATCGATAAAATTAATTCGAGTGGTATTAAGTTAATATAAATGTAATTAGGAATAAATATTGTTTACATATTAACCAACACTTCCCCCTATTCTTGCAATACATAGTGGTGATCGAGGAAATGATTATTTTCTAAAGGAGGGACGAAAGATAGAGTAGTGTCGGTGGATGTTTGTTTTGACCTTGCCAATATCAAAACTGTCGGGAAGAACAGACGCAAGGAAAAAACTTAGACAATTATTTTTTAAAATATGATGCAATCAAAATAACGTCTTGAAATTTGGCATGAACATTTGTATTAAATCAACCAAAATTTGTGATTTTTTTCAGAATTTTAAAAAGGGTCCTTTTTAATGACATCAATTTTGAAGTGACAATTTTTCAACATTTTCCACATTTTCAAGGTTAGAAATAACAACTTAATTTCTCTAAAGCTTGTTCTATTAACTTTAAAACGAGCCATCAATGGATTTTCTAGCATATCTACTTTAAGAGATATTGAAATATAAACAACCATTCAAAAGAGATTTTTGGCCAATTTTTTGTAACTTTGAATCACTGTATCTCTGGAAGTAGGAGTCAAAAAAAATATAAAAAAATTAGTCAATGCATATCTCAATAAGCTTTATCAGCTGCTCAAATTTCATTTAAATCAAAGAAGGTGAGTTCCAACCGCTGGTCGATTTGGTGTGGAATGGCCGGTATAAGAAAATATTCTTTTACTACCAAAAAATGGAATATAAATACTCTCCTTTGAAATTTTATATTCCACTTTTATATTCCATTTTCATAATATCTATTAATGCCATATAAATATTTTTGTTAGCCAGGTTTATGTAATATTTTTCAAATAAAATGAATATATAAAAATTATAAATTGACCATGGAAAATTGATAATAATTTACTAATTATAACACTATAAAAAATAATGTAAACCTGAATCAAATACTTCGTTAAATTCCTTATATAATTGACACCTCAAATAATACTTTTTTACAACTATATTGACCTAGATATCAGCATTTAATTATATATATAACAAAAACTATTTATTTTTGATTTTTTTTGCAAAATTTCGAAAAAAACAAACAGACCCAATTTCAGTATAACAGAAGTTACAAATTAACCAGTTGGGAAGGTTAGATCACATGGGAAATTTTAAAGTAGGTGTAATTATGATAGTTAGGATTATCAAAATTATAGTCGGTCTAAGCCGACTATAAATACCCTACACATATGTGTGGTTACCATTCAAAGTGATATATAGGTCACCAGGGTATACGAATCCTGAAAATAACTACAAACATTCAATCGCTGAAGAATTTCCATTCATTTGATACCCATATTTACAAATGGGTAGGTGTACCGAATTTCGATTTTTTTTTTGTGAACCACAAATCTTTTCGCCGGAAAACATTATTATCATGTATTTGAGCATGATATCAATATATATTTGAACAAAAAAGTTTACTTAAGCACGTATACATAAAAATTGATCTTTATATGTACATTTTATATGAGGTATTTGAACATAAGTGGTCGGATCATTGGTAACAATGACCGATCTCGCCAATGGACCGAACAACGCGAACGCACATACAGCGTAGGTATATTAGTAATCTAAGTTATAAGTTTCATTTATCTAGCTCTTCAATTTTAAAAGTAGTAGGGATTTCAACAGACAGACAGACTGACAGACATCGCTAAATCGACTCAGGAGGTCATGCTGATCAAGAATATATATATTTTTCCATACCGGAGATGCTTCCTTCTGGGTGTTACAAACGGCGTACCAAACTATATACCCTTTCACTCTTAGTGTAGGGTATAAAAATAAATCTCGCGTCACAAACAACAGAATTAGTACAAAAAATAACGCACAAGTTTATTACGTGAGAAATAACTAAATTAATTATAAAATGAAGAGGAAATACAATTAAAAAAAAAAGAATATATTTGAAGAAAAATATTCTTCTTCAAAAAATATATATTCCACTTTTATATTCGAATAATTTATCAAAAAAATATATTCTTTTCAGTTTTAAAATATTCCACTAGTGGAATATTATATTCCATTCTGGTCACACTGATCGTGCGACTGAAGCACGAATACTCTATAATGCGTGGTTCTGTTCAGAGCCAAGTGTACTACGAAGGGGTGGGCTTGGTTTGATGTTCGAGTAGAACTAGAGAAAACAAGAATCATGCCATATATTTCCATCGAACACTTACTTTTGTAATACCTATGAGAACCAATGGAGGATGAAATATTTTCATACCCTATTAAATATATCACACGTTTTTGTATTCGAACCAGGAAGTACAAAGAGGATTTTTAAAGCTCCTGCCCAAATGTGCCATTGTAATACCTATGAGAACCAATGGAGGAAATATTTTAATTCCCTATTAAATATATCGCCGGTTTTTGTATTCAGTCGAGGAACTACAAAGAGGATTTTTAAAGTTTCTGCCCAAATGTACGAGTTGTATTCCATCTTAGGACAAATATATGTTGTGTAGACAGTGTGTAAGTCAGCAAAAGTGAAGTATGTCTTACAACGGAGGTCACATTGAATTGATATTCCCAGAACGTCAAAAGCAGCTGCAATATCCATAGCACCCATATAGAGGGGAGAGAGGGTTGAATCCATTAGTTTCAAAATCGATTCTATTTACAAGACCCCACTGGTAGATTGTTTGAAGGTGATTATTGAGTGTGTAAATTATAGTGTGTCTTTTACTCTCAAACTCCAAAGTGTTTGGACCCTTTTTAAACGATTTATTTCCGATTATTTCGGTTTATTTTTGTGTAACGTTTATCGTTTTGGTTTAAAATAGAACGGTTTTAATTGGATATCAGTTTCAACCCCACTGATAAACATTAAATATATACTTTTTTTATAATTAGATCTACCCTGAAATACAATTTTTGAAATCTTAAATTTAAATGGATTTGTTTAATTTCGAACACTCTGTTAATCGATTTAATTGAAACTTTTCTTTATCTTTTAGAAAAACCAAAAATAAAATGAAGCAAATTAAATGTTGTTGGTTTCGCGCATTATAATTTTTAAACCCTGGTTGTAATACTTAATTAACGCACTGTATAGGATGTGTTTTTCTGTATGCCTTGAAAGTGTCCAGTTGCTGTGTAAATGAAATGACAAACACGCTTTTCATACTACGAACGTTGTGTAGAGAGAACACAGGACGGTAACCCAAAAGCACTTGTTGTCTTTGCTATTATTGTACCTAGGTTATGGGTGTTTTTGTTGTTGTTTCCATATTGATTTACCTAATAATTCGTTTCTGGACTACATATCCTGAATGAAATACAACAATAATTGTACCAAACAACAACACCAAATGCAAAACTGAATGTTATTAATTATTGAAATTTATTTCAATGCAGTTTGTCGTTCAAGTTCAATAGTTATCATAAATATTTTAAACTGGAAGTGGCTACAACATGTGCGAAGAAACAGGTGGTTCAATGCGTTACAAAGCATATTTCGTAAAAAGAACAGTTTATTGATAATAATTAAAGCTAATTTGGAATACCTTCTACCAGAACAAGAGCGGAAAAAGTCAATAGTTGTGGTAATCTAAATTAAATTTTGAAATATTGTGTAATACTAAATATAGAATGATGTATGACAAACAATTTATATAATTAATGTCAATTAATGTTTAAGCTGAGTTGTCGAGAAACACGATGTATACAAATAATGGTGTTTTAACTAGGGATGTGCGATTAATCAATTCATCAAGAATCCTGATTAATTGATTAATGGATTAATCAGAACCCTGATTAATTAGCATTTTGATTGAATATGAATAAATTTTATTTAACAAAATTTTAAATTTTTGACAAATCGAAAATCTTGATAAATCAATTAATCAGGAAATTGATTAATCATATAATTTGATTAATCGCACAGCCCTAATTTTAACAAAAAGCGAATAAGTTTTGTTTCGATGCCGGTATCTGTTTCAGTAATTGTTTTCTTTATTTTTCATTTAAAAATATTAGTTGGGTTTAGGTTTGGAATCCTGATTAGGGAATCCTGACTCTAGGGATCACGGTGATTTCAGTCATACTGAAAACCGAAAAACTGATCCCGGAATCATAGTTAAATAAATCCCGGGGGTTTAAAAATTGCAAGTAAATCAATATTTATTAGTTTATTTAAAAGTCGTTCAATATTCCTATACACATTTCTTGAAAAAATACAACTAAGATGGTTCTTCAAACCATGATTAATTGCATTGAAGAACGATTCCTAATATTGATAACTACAAAACATCAATGTTATGAATTCATTATCAATATGATGAATGTCCAAAAAAAGTGTTCTTTCAATATGATGAAGTGTATGTGAACACAGAAAAAAAATTCTTCAATATGATTAATTTATTCATAAATATTATGTATTTTTTCACCAACTACCAGATTCATCATATTGATACCACCGTGCATTAAATGACATATTTATGAATTCATTATATATATGAACAAAATATTCAATACAATGAATTTAAATTGTCATGACTTTTATAATAATATTTAAAAAAAAAAATATATATATATAAAATAATTAGAAAAACAAGTGTTGTAAAAATTTTAATTAAAAAATAACAGTAAAATATATAAAAAAAAATTATCCGAAACAAAATTTTGCGGACAAAAAAAAAATCGAAAAAAAAAATGTATTGATATAAAAAAATTTCGAAAAAAAATTCTTCGAAAAAATATTTTTTTTTTTCAAAAATATATTTTTTATAAATATAACTTTTTATTAATAAAAAATTTTAATTAACCTATTAGTATAATAAATCTCTTTGTTGGTTTGTTTGTTTGTTTGTTCCGCTTCTCCGTCTAAACGACTGATCCGATTTGCTTGAAATTTTTACCACAGATACGGTAGGGTCTGGAAGGAATGATATGCTATATATGGGCGGGATTGGACAAATGGGCGTGGCACCTTCGATAAAGCCTAAACTTTCAAAACGATATAACTTGGCACTTACTGCAGCTACAAACATGAAATAAAAAACTCAAATACAAAAATTCACCACACTAAAATTCACCACACTAAAACTCACCACACTAAAACTCATCACACTAAAACTCACCACACTAAAACTCACCACACTAAAACTCACCACACTAAAACTCACCACACTAAAATTCGCTACATTAAAACACACCACACTAAAACTCACACACAAAAACTCACCTTACTAAAATTCACCACACTTAAATTCACCACACAAAAACTCACCACACCAATTTTCACCATACTAAAACTCACCACACTAAAACTCACTACACTAAAATTCACTACACTAAAACTTACCACACTAAAGTGCACCACACAAAAACTCACCACACTAAAATTCACCACTTTAAAATTCACCACACTTAAATTCACCACACAAAAATTCACCACAATAAAATTCACCACACTAAAACTCACCACACCAACATTTACCACAACTAAACTCAACACACCGAAACACACCACACTAAAATTTCTACTGGGAAAAACTCTACGGGGAAGAATTCCACCGGGAAGATTTTTACGGGAAGAATACTACCGGGAAGAATTTTACCGGGAAGAATTCTACCGGGAAGAATTCTACGGGAAGTATTCTACGGTAAAGCGTTCTATAGGAAAAGATTTACGGGGAAGATTTCTACTGGGAAAATTCTACGGAGTAGAACAGTCTGAGTAAGAATTGTCTATGAGAAAAGCTGTTTTAACGGAGAATTATTTTTGTTTTGTTTACTACATTTATAAAACCAATAAAAAAACGTCCACAGCGAAGCATGGGTCCCTGATATAAATAATAAATATGTTTTTTATATTAATAAAATGGCTCCATATCCTTGCATTCTGAGAACTGAGAAGCACGACAAAAAATCAACGAAAAATAAATATTTTGATTGAAATTTGGTTCTTCTTAAATTCTTCAATATGAAGTCAAATATGTTGTATTTTATGTTTTTGTTCATTAATAAGATGAAACGTATGCTTCACATAAAGTTCATCATATTAAAGAACACTTTTTTGACAGTTACCAAACGTTCATCATATATATGATTGCATTCATAACATTGCTGTCGTTAATCATTAATGTTATTTTAATTTTTTCGAAAAATATTTATTTGAACATTTATTTAAAGAAAAAAAAATTTTTATTCGAAACAAATTAAATAAAAAATTCGGAATTAATAAAAAATAGATTTTTTTTATTTTCGAAAAACTTAAAAAAAAAAATGTTTTTTAAATAACATAATTTATAGGTATTATAAATATATATATATAAGTGTAAATGAAATCAAATTTTGTGTGTAAATTTGATGTTTAAGAATATCATATTGAACATTAACCCAGTAATCGGCATGATAGAAATAGCACGTTTTTTATTATGAGAATTTTGGTTTTAGGGGAATTGAGTCCATTTGTCGATTTATTGTTTTGTTTAGCCGTCTGTTGGGTAGTGTAATACCTAACTTGTAGAAATAATTAAATTTTTTTAGGATCTGTGGGGCTATGCGCTGGAGCATAACTGTTTTAATTTATACATAACTCTTTTAATATTTTCTTTTCAAGTTGAGTTCGGTTTAAATCATTTGTATACTTCGCTTTAGCTATACCTAATAGAAATTGGCACGTCAACTGTGTGCGAAAAGGGAATATAGTGAGTGACACATAAATTTAGCGTCTGTAAACAAACAGATTCTAATGCCAACTTAAATAATTCAATGGCAACAATGAAGACGATGACCACGTCGAATGTTTTTTTCGTAGATAAATTTATAATTAAATTATTTTCGCTCAAGTTTAAGTTCAACAAGAACTGAGAAAATGTTGCAACACAGACAGCCAATTGAACAAAAAGAAAAAAATATTCTAGAATGAATTTAATTATGATCTATTATTTCTTTAACAAAAAAAAAAATATAACTCGTGTTACATGTGCCTGATGAGTGTTTAATGTTTAAACCTCAAGTTTTAACAGTTAATATGAAAACATTAAATTGCTTTAAAATCAGCAGTTAAAGTTTACCTTTAAAATGCTTATGTAAAACACCATGAAATTATTGCACTTAATAATATAATTTTTCTTTATTCAATTTGAATTGTTTCTGCAATTTCATTTTGTACCTTAATATTTTTATTAAATTATTTATGGCTACATTTATTATGTAACGATATTTTCAAATTTTCTGAAACTCTTCCTTCCAACACTTCACGCGACAGCACTCGGTTTTTACACAAATTTTATAAAAACTGCTTCGATTATATGTTTTAAGTGCATATAGTATATAAATTATTTTACTTTTAATTTAATATTAAACCCAAGGAGCAAGGCACGCTGAGTTCGCGTTGTGTTACCGCAAAAAGTTTGGCGAGAACTGATCTGGCTCTTGGGAAAGCGGAAATGTCGCTGCACACAAGCAACACCTTGAAAAAGCTCATTATTTAAAACTACGAAGTGCGGCTACCAACAAAAGAACTCAGTTCTATTCTGCTCGTGCAGATTTTTTTTTATTTTCCTCACGAAAAAAATAAAATATCAACCATCAATGAATGGCATCTCGTCGTTGTTGTCTGGTATTTCGTCATGAGTTTTGTATGAGGAAATCGTATCATGTGCGGCCGAAAATGCAAAACAGAATGTAATTCATTTGCGCTGACAATTAAATGCACAAACATAAATAAATACCCGACATTTGTATTAGCCAAAAACATTTGTAAATATTGGCCAAGAACCTTGTTATTGTTGAACAACGGCAGTACGCGACAATTGTGCTGATTCTTTAATAAAAAATATATATTTTCTGTATCATTTTCTTATAATTTTTGTATATAATATATATAGAAGGACCTTCGACTTAAAAAAACTGGGACTTTTACAAAAACTGCGATAGCTTTATTTCCTTTCCTTTTTATAATATAAAAATAATCACGTTTTTGGTTTGGTTTTAAAGTAAAGAAATTTAGATTGTTGGTGTTAGTAAGAATTATGAAAGTTATAGTCGGACTAAGCCAACTTTAAATACCCATACATAAGAGCCGCGGTAGCTCAGTGGTTAGTGCGTTGGACTGCGAGCCGAAAGGTCTCCGGTTCAAGCCTGGACTGGGGCTAACAACATCTTTTCATAGAACATTTTTCTATACCGCGCTACCTCTCGGCAGTAAATGGCAAACCTCCGAGAGTAAAAACATTGCCTATGAAAAGCTCTCACCCGCCGTTCGGATTCGGCAATAAACTGTAGGTCCCACCACCACCACACTAAGTTCTATAGGACTGTAGTGCCAAACTATTATTATTATAAGAGCAAATCCAGAAAACCAGAAATTGTGATTTTTTGAATATTTAAGACGAAATTTGAAATTCAAAGTTCTTCTGTATTTTTGATACAAGGAGCACATTCAAGTTAAATACCTTAAAATCATTGGTATTACATTATGTTGTCATAAAAAAATCAAACTGCACTGAAAAATTACCTAATTGAAGTATAATGGCTCCATAGAAAATTATTCTTTCAACACAAATCTCTTTTATTTTGAGAAAAAATCATTGATTTCAAGAAAATTGTCATTGATTACAAGAAAACTGGCATTGATTTTAGGAAATATATTCTATGGAGCTGAATCATTCCCATATTATAGTGTAGTGAAGAACCAAATATTCAATACAAAAAATTTGAATCTTCATATTGATGAATATTATAAAAAATTTTCATTTTCATATTTAATATCAGCATAACTCGAGATTTGTTCAAATTGTGTTATTATTACACCGTAATCCTGATATACGAAATCATTTAGTGTCAAATTTTGATACTGATCCTTCCTATAGTTGCTGAGATACAAGCAAAAAACATAAATGCATATCTACTTGTTATTAAATATTTATTTTTATTTAAAAAAAAATATTCGAAAAAAATTCTTATAGAAACATTTTGCAGACATTTATTTTATTTAAGTTTTTCATAAATTTGCAAAAATATTATTTTTAAAATATTTAAAAAAAAATAATTTTTGGTATCTGTTGTAAAGCTTAAAAATGATCTTCTGAAAAGTTCAAAAAATAGACTTATGCTTTCATTTCATATTGCCACAGATTAATGGATATTGTTGAACTAATATTTTTTTTTCAAAATAAATTAATTGATTTAAATTTATTGTTTACGCATTTTTAAAAAATAATTGTTTTCAAAAATGTTTGTTTTTAAAAATGTTTGTTTTTAAAAATATTTTTTTTTAAATAAATTTTTTTTAATTATATTTTTTATAAACATATTTTTTATAAATATATTTTTTATAAATATAAGTTTTTATTTTAATAAAAAGTTGTAATTATAAATAAATATATTATATAACATTTTACTAATTTATGCATGTCGGGAAGCATTATATAAGAAATTCCATAAAAGAACTACTTGAGAACTGAAAAGTATGATAAAAAATGAACGAACAATAAATGGTATGATTGAAATTTGGTTTAAAGAACACCATTCTTCAATATGATGTACATATATGTTGTATTTTATGTATTTGTACGTTAATATGATGAAACGTATTCTTCACATACAATTCATCATATTGGAGAACATTGTTTCTGTCACTCATCACATTGATAATGAATTGTTATAAATGTTGATGTTTTAAAGTTATCAATATTATGAACGGTTCTTTAATACAATGAATCATGGTTAGAAGAACGGAATTCATCACTTTGATGTACATTTTTTTTGTTGTGTAGATGTGCCTTAGAAAAAAGGGCCCTTTTCGAACCAATCACATTTTTTTTCGAAAGTTCTACTGTATCCTTTCTTGCTGGTGTTAGAAGCACATTCGCGAGTGATATATTAAATTCTTAGATTTTACCTCCTATATTAAAAATAAGGTACAAAATGAGCACGTTGAAAGAAGACGAAGTTTTTATTCTAAAAGTGGTATATTAGCTATCGTTTGTATTAAAATTGTAGCGATATGTTGTAGCAATAGTGATGATTAATTGAATTTAGGACGACGAATTTGGGTACAATTTTATAAAATTGCGTAATTTTAGAACTACAGTCACTATTTGTTTCTAAGCACAAGATTTTGTAAATACGTAAAATAAGTAAGGGTCAAAAATACGTAGAAATAACTCGCCCTTAAAACTGCTTACTTATAATTTGACATTGGACTTTGAAAACTTTTCTGCAGGGGGTCAAAGTCCAAAATAAATTTTAAAAACTTGAACTTTGACCAGTGTTGCCAGATTGGTTAAATATATTTTGGATAAGTATTATCATTTAAAAGATTCTCAGTAATGTTATCTATCAAAAAATATAACAAACGTACATGTTACTGAAGAAAAAAAATACTTACGGAGATTTGCGTAAAAGTCCAATTTTCCAAAAAAAATGAAAAAAAATTGAAAATAAAAAAATGTTTGACTTTACAATTTTATATTTACTAAACCAAATGAGATATTAAAAAATGGTTTTCAGTTTATGATTTATGGGTTAATTGTTTATGAAAGTCTCATACAAATATTAAAAAAAAATCATGTTCCAGTCTATATCTTCAAAACTTATCAAGATATTTTCTCATGTAAGCACATTTTATTTAGATATCAATGCAAGCTTTTCAGAAACAAAGTTATTTTTAAAATCGGATTACTTTTGGATTTTTACAATTTTTGAAAAATTTTTCATGAAAAAAATGTCAACTTTACTGATTTTTATCTCCATAACCATGAAATATACAAACAAATTTAAAACATAAGTTCTCTCAAGTTCTCTCTGTACAATACTTTTTACATTTTTAAAATCGGTTGAGTGGTTCCGAAAATACTGAATTTCACCCGATTTAAGAGCGTTTGGGCACTCTGTGCGTTGTTCATCATGACCCAAAAATCGAAAGAACGAATTTATTGACCGCGAAACAAACTATGTCCAACTAACAAGTCATCTTTTCATATATTGAAAATTTTGTATACCTTTTTAGACAAGTGTATTTTAGTAAAAATAACCACTGTACCATTTTTCATTGTTTTCAGGGGAGGTATTTCTTCATATAACCTAGTTATATTTGTGTTCGATCAGACGGTCTTCATTTCTATTAAAGTATGTTTGTTGTTTAATTATTTTACACTTATCGAATAATTTTTACACATAAAAGTACTTTTCTTTTAGTTTTTACTGCACACTTGTTAATGGAAATCAAAATGTTTTAGCATAGTTATATTTTTAAAACATTTTTCGAAAATTTATTTATTTATGAAACAAATAATTTATCTCGTACTCACTTAATTTACAAGTTACATTTTTACCGTCAAATAACAAATACCACATTTATTTTTATGCACAAACATTGAAAATAGTTTATTGACAAAATGTGCAGTGATTAATGTAGGATTTTGTTTTCGTTTTGCCACGATCCACAATATCCACAAACAGTAAAAATTTCACAACGCACGCGACAAAGCTAATTAAACGATAGAGTAGTTGTCAAAATAACATATATGATAGACATTGATTGGGGAAGTGGAGGGCACATAATTTCAAGATCAAGTGATCAAGTCTCCCAACATGTGTCCCTGTGCGGCGCACATGAGAATCTGTTGTTTTTATGCGCGTATAACTGTCAGTCTGTGGAAAAGAATGTCTCATCGATCTGCACTTTATACAGAAGTGAAAGTGCATGTCATACGTAGAAATAGTTTCGAATTATTTTATGTAAGTTTCTGACTTTTAGATGAGTACAATAATGCTTTAACATTTATAAATTTAAAGTGTTAAATTAAATGACAAAAATGTTTCATACATTAAAATTTACATTTTATTCCAAAATTAAATTTTTTAAAGTTTCTATTAAAATTGAGTTATTTTATTTTTTAATAAAATTTTACTTAGGTCTAGCTTTAAGTCACATTTTCAAATTAAACTAAGTTTAAACTACATGTAATTATCCTATAGTAAACATATTACAAATGTTGAAAATGTCAGTTAGATTACTTATTTTCTATCTGTCTGTAAAATTTAAAGACATTCGACGATTTTGATTTTAAAAAAATTTGAAACTAAGTTTAAACTTGCACTGAAAAACTGGACCGTTATGATTTTTAAAAATGTAGATATGTTTAAACTAAGTTTAAACTTGCCCTAAATAACTTGACGTTATTCATAAAAACAGAACTATACAATTTAACTGAAAACATCAATTTACACAAAAATAATTTTTAATTATAAATATTTTGAACTCTAATACTTCGAAATTGTCATAAAATCAAAATAATTTTAAATTTTAATTTAATGTTCATATTTTTTAATAAAAAAACACAATAATTCACAAAATATTCATCATAAAAATTTTCAATATAAAAATTTTCAATATAAAAATTTTCAATAAAAAAAGGTAAAGACCAATTTAATTAAAATGTATGACCATAATTTTGACCAGTGCTTGGTTTTTGGCTTTAACTTTTATTGCGCAAATATGCGCTTTTGTTGTACAATATTTTATGAATAACAACTAAAATCAACATTCAAATTCAAATTTTAATGTGCAACGATATTACTGGTAGTTAAAACTTTAACCAAAGATGAAGTTTTAGTTGAAGTTTTAGAATATACTCACTTTTTTTATTTTTTAACCTCACACACACTTCTTTTAATAATATAATAAACATGATAAGAAAGTTGAATATCTTAACTTTCCAAAATGGTAAATAGTGTTAAAAACATTAGAAAAACTGGCACTCAAAATATATATCACGAAAAAATATTCACTTTTGAGTGCATGCTTTGTATACTTAAAATATAACTAAGGCAAAAAAAGTTATTGATTATAAAAATTCAAGATTTTTCATTCTAAAACAGTTTATTTTTTCGGGTCCAACGACTTTCGTCTAAAATATTCATTAGACGAAAATGCAGTCCCATACAAAATCTGCATAAAATACATGAAATTATTCGTGGTTTAGTACAAAAAAATACCTAAAATTATTTACGAAATATATCGTAAAATACATAACTTTTGCAAATTTACGATAAAATTTATCTGCGAAATATTTCGTAAATATACTAAATTTTTTCGTAATTTTATAAATTTAAAATTTCGAATATCACTGCTGTATTTTACGAACCTATTCGTAGATTTTATCTACAAAGTCTTTCATACGAAAGATTGTTATTTTTATTCGTAATTTATTTAATACTAGCTGGACTCGTGCACGACTCGTGCAAAGATTTTGTGAATGCAAGTATATGGAGCGATTTTATTATTATAAAAACGTTTTTTTTATTATTTATATCAGGGATCCGTGCTTTGCTGTGAACATTTTTTATTGGTTTTATAAATGTAGTAACTAAAACAAAAATAATTCTCTGCCAAAACAACTTTTCCCAAAGACAATTCTTTCTCAGATTGTGCTTCCCCGTAGAATATTTCGCCGTAGAATTCTTCCCAGTAGAAATCTCTCCCGTAAAATTGTTTCCCATAGAACGCTTTCCCGCGGAATTCTTCTCCGTAGAGGTTTTTCAAGTAGAAGTTTTAGTGTGGGAGTTTCGGTGTGGGAAATTTTGGTGTGGTGAATTTTGGTGTGGTGAGTTTTTGTGTGGTGAATTTAGGTGTGGTGAATTTAGGTGTGGTGAGTTTTAGTGTGGTGAATTTTGGTGTGGTGAGTTTAAAGAAATTCGGGTGGTTGTTACCCCCGTGTGAAATATCTCGATATCACTATAATAACTGTTGACATACACCATCTTGAAAATGTGCCTTCTATGGGGTGTGTCACGCCCTTTTAGAATGGTTAAATATAACGTTGACCAAAATTTCATTAAATTTGCTATCCCAATTGCTGATATAACGTGTTTTTAATTTTTGGGTTTTATGAGAGGTGCCACGCCCAGTCCACAAATCTCACCGAGATATAGCATATACACTGCCCAGACCCAGACCCAGACATACATATTGTGTAAAAATTTGACTTTTTTGTTGCATGTTTGTAGCTGCTGTAAGTGCCAAGTTATATCGTAAGTGCCAAGTACATACCACGCCCTTTGTCCAATCCCGCCCATATATAACCTATCATTCCTTCCAGACCCTACAGCATATGTGGTAAAAATTTCAAGAAAATCGGATCAGCCGTTTAGACGGAGAAGTGGAACAAATAAACAATCAAACAAACAAACAAACGAAAGGACAAACCAACAAAGAGATTGATTATATTAATAGGAATTTTACGAACCTATCGTAAAATACAAGAAAGCTGTGTTTAAAAAACTGACGATAAAAACGATTCATTCATAATATATGAAACATTATGAACTGAGTTGATAGTTTTGCACAGTTTGTATTTAATAACTATCTGTTTGCAATACCAATTAAAATAAAATGCTGCTCCAAGTGTTTTGTACTAATTATTCGTAAATAACAGGAATGTTTCGTAAAATTCTACATATAGTTTGACAATATACGAAAGTTTTGTTATTTATTCGTAAAATGTAAAGTTCATTCTTAAAATCTCTCATCGTAAATAAAAATTTAATAAAACTTTATATAACGAAAGTTTACTAAATTAAACGAAATAATTGTAATTTTGTTTTATTTTAATTTTACGTAATTCGTAATATATACGAATCGTTCGTAAACATATTTTGGAATACAAAATACAAATTACAAATGTTTCGGGCATTTCACGAATTAGTCGTATTTTTATGAAATAAAAAATTACGAACAAATATTCCGTAAAATGTCTTAGAAATTATTTTGAGTGTAGCACGATAATGAGATGCAAAGACGCTTCGCAACACCGATTAACGTTCGAGATAAAGTTTATCTGGAAAATAAATGCATATTGTAAAGAAGTTCTAAGACTAGGGAATACAATACCGGGATCCCAATAATTTCTAGTCGCAAAAATCCCGGGATTCAAAATTACTAATTCCGGGATTTTCGGGATTGACAAAAAAATCACTATTTTGTAATAGTACGACACGATATAAAATTCATTTCAGAGCTCTCAATACATGTTTTAACTAAGACGGATCCCAGCAAATATTTTGAGACTCCCAAAAGTGTCATATTTATGAGTATTACACTCATATATGAGCACTTAAAAGAGTCCAAAAAGGCTCCCGACTCCTGGGTAGATGGCCCCATTTTATGAGCCCAAAAACCCTCATATTTCTGACTCTTGTATTACTCCTAAAACACTCATATTTGAGAACTAAAAAGTGCACAAAAAGGCTCCCGACTCCTGGGTAGATGGCCACATTTTATGAGCCCAAAAACCCTCATATTTCTGACACTTTTATTACTCCTAAAACACTCTTATTTGAGTTCTAAAAAGAGTCCAAAAAGGCACCATTTTATGAGCCCAAAAATCTACACTAATATTTTATTATTTTCATTTAATTTCAAATTCAAAACTATCAATTTTATTTAAACAGTAGGCTCCTAAAGCCAGTATAAATAAGATGCTTTTATGACTCCCTTTTCTGAGTGCTCCTAAAATACTTTTAAATTTGATGATTTTATGAGTTTGATTTAAAAGGGCTCCTAAAACGCTCATGAATGAGACTCTTTTATGAGTCAAATTTTGGAGCGATCCTAAAACATTCTAAAATATAGAACTTTTATGAGTCTATTTTCTGAGCGCTCAGAAACAATTTTATTTTTGATGTTTTTAGGAGTCTAATTAATGAGGGCTACTAAATATGAACCTTTTATGAGTAATATTTTGAGAGCTCCGAAAACAATCTTAAATGAGATATTTTTAAGAGTCATTTTTCTGAGGGCTCATAAAACACTCAAAAATGGGTCTCCTTTATGACTCCATATACCGATCGCTCCTAAATTGCTTAATGGGATAGAGCTGCATGTGCTCCACGCCAGTATTGACATCATTTCGAAATTATAATTTGGTCAATCATCTCACACAGCACAAAGGTTTTCGTCACGTACCTATTACCAACTAAAAATTGCGTGTCACAAACAACACGCAGCAACAATTTTAGCCTAGATTAACCAAACTGCACCTCCAAATTTATGACAATTTCCAAAATAAACAATAATTAGGAAATATGGTAGTTAGTTGTATTTGAGTTGGTAACTTAAATAAGAATTATTAAGCTATGCTTCTAAGTTATGTACATGATTTTCTATAAATTAACAGTCTATATATCTACAGGGTGCTACTATTATAAGCCACCACATGGTGAAATACTGCTGCTGCTGCTTCTGTCGCTGGCGTCTCGAACACTTTGTTTTGTGCTGGATGCTGTGTGTGGTAAGTGTTTTTCACCACAACTACTAAAGTTACTGTTAAGGCTGGTGGTGGTAGTATTGGTGTTATGGGTGTTCAGAAAACAGAAAGGAGCCGTTGGATAATATGCCGCTGGCAACATTGCCGCCTGCTGGGTGGCCGCCACAGCTGCCGCTGCCAGATACATATGGTTCCCATAGATACCCTGCCGCTGTGCGATCTTCAGACGTGACGTCAACTGTTTCTTCCATTTGGTGCGACGATTCTGGAACCACGTCTTGATCTGCACTTCTGTCAGATGCAGACTCTTCGAGAGTTCCATGCGTTTGCTGACGCTCAGGTATTTGTCATGTTTGAATTCGTTTTCCAGCCGCTCCAACTGTTTTGCGCTGTAAGCCTGTCGCGGTTTCCGATCGATGCCCTGTTTGCGGAAACGTTTGCCTGCGGATTTGTGAACTGATATCAAGTGTTAGGTAAATGCGGTGGTGCAGGGTGGTTTGTGGGTCACATATTTACCTGGCATACCGAGCAGATGAAAGTTTCCCGGCTGAAAATTGGCTGTCGCATACTGTTTGGTTGGAATACCGATCCAATTTGCATAGAAAATGGGGGACGGCTGCATTGGGGCCAGTTGTTCGGCGCAGCCCTGATACGGATCCGGCATTGCGATGGCTCTGTAAATGGGCTCATTGTAAAGATATGAAGGAGTTTTCGATGCAGCTGAAAAAATAAAACATGAAAATATTAAATATTTGAAACCACATAAATTAACATAATTTAAGTCAATTTTTATGTTATTACTGGTGTCTTCACTTAACCAACATCGTGGTTATGGCAATTGCTGTTGCTCTTAAGCATTAAACACTTTAAGACAATCGGCTCGTTAATCCGTGTAAACAATGTCGATAATCATTGTCTTTGTTGACAATTTTAAAAGTGTCATTTTATGCAAATTATCAGAAATTTACACCTGTCTGTTAAATCTGTGTCAGCATACAACATTTTTGTGTAGTTTTCTGTATGAAGTTTAGCAATTATTTTGCTTAATTATATTTACTGCCAGACGAAATGACGCATATAAATAATTATGTAAAACATTCGAAAAATGTACAAATGTAAAATATGATTTATTTAAAACAATTCAAAATTTATCCGTATTACTTCAAAAAAGAATGATGATGATGAATTTTTCACTAAATACCATTTTCAGTCATTTAATTATCACAATGTTCATATTATTCTCCTAATCAATTTGATGGCCAACCATTGTTTGATCAAACATTTTTGCAATTTATTTTAAATAACTTTTGAATATATATATTAATAATTTTTTTATATATACATTTTTATTAATGGGCACAGAAAAAACATGGTAAATTAAAATTGTTCAATAGGATGCATACCATTAGTTCAATGATATTCAAACTGTTAATACAATATATTGTGGTACCATTAATTTTATAATGTACTCTTTTAATTACAATAGCACGACCTATACATATTGATTGATACGTATAATTAATTTTACATTACATTTTCGCAATAATTTATCAAAACAAAAATAGATTTTAATTTCTTTATTTACATCTAAAATGTTTATTATTATTATAAGAGAAAAAACATAAAAATAATAGTATTTTAACTTTTATATTCAATAATAAGGAAATTATTTAATTAATAGTACTAAATATTTTAAATACTATAACAGTTATTAGAAATCGTTTGAATTAATATGAAAAAAGGATTACCATGGGTGAATTTTGACTCACTCTCAAGAAAGAAAATGTCCGATCACTCACAATCATCACGGACATTTTTTGTTCTAGTCACACTCACTCACAATCACGTGAGTAAATTAAGTTTCAATCACAACCACGTGTTATCACACTCATGCACACATTAATTGTACTCGCTCACAGTTACTCACGGGTTTCTTTTTTGTGCTACTCACACTCATTCACAATCACGTGAGTAAGTTTCAATGTCAATAACTCGTGAATCACGTTAAAGTCTACTCATGTGCTCATCTCTACCATTATGTACTTAATGGGAAAATGGTTTTCTGAGTGAAGAACATTGGTATATCAAAAAATTTGTTTTTTGTTTGTACGATCCAGCAATAATTAAAAAAATCAATTTATAATTTTAAAAATATAGATAAAAATTAAATAAAAAATTAATATTTATATTAAGATCAAAATGAATTAACGAATCTTAAAAAACGAGGGGTTTCCATATGATGAAGATATGTATGTATTTTGTAATTATTAATGTTAATGCTAACTTCATCAATTGATTGACGTCCACCTTTTCAGTCATTCATCAAATTCATTTTTTATAAACATCAATATTTAAGTTTACAATACAAGCATAATAAAAAAAATATAATATAGATGAGTAGTTCGTTTTAAAAAGGAACATTCATTTTGGAACAATGAACGGTGAAAACGAGTAAGTTTCAATGTCAATAACTCGTGACTCTCTCCATTTAAATATATTTCGTAAATTTTGCTATTTTTTTTAAATACAAATTCATTTCTAGAATGGAATAATCAGTGCAGAATAAAAACATTTTATTTTTTAAATTTCACATTGAACATATCTATAATCTAAATAAGCCTTTTTTGTTTGATGGAATATAAAAATTAATATACCAGAACTAAGTCCTAATAATATATCGATACATTCCAGACTCAGTTTTTAGTCTCAATTTTTAATAAACATCTGCCAAAATTCTTCCATACTTGTTATTTCCTGGTAATGCATACAATGGATATTTTGGTAATTGGGACACACTATTATTGTTGTCAGTTCACTTAAATGATACTTTACGAAAAAAATTCTATAAAATATTGAACTACTCGATTTTGAGACGATTTATTCTCCTCCTGTGAAATAGATCAAATATCAAACTTACGTTGAAGGTTGACACAACTAATAGTTTTTCATATTAGTTCATACGTTTTCTAATTGATTTGATAGTATTCAATAAATTCAGTACCTACCATTAATTTAAATCTTTCAATATTATTATTTTAATAGTATCAATACTATTGTTTTAATGGTTTCCAACTATAATTATAAACGTGTCATAAAAGACATGAACAAAATCATTCTGCAAGTTTTCTCAAAATGGTCGTATACATTTAGTGTGTTAATCCATATTATTAAACGAGCCTTTATGTATTTTATATGAAATCATTATATTTGAATTTTAGTATTTATTACAGAAAATAAATATTACATCAAACTTCTATTATGGCACCGTACTCAAAAATAAATGCAGAATCAAGTATTACAATCAATTATTGGAAACTGAGGCGAACATTAAATGAGTTATAAACTTTTGCAACGAGAAGTGTCTGTATGTGATTTTTAATATTTAAATAAAATAAAATATACAATATCTAAAAAGAAAATGTAATTCGAATATACCATAAAATACGTATTATTAAATATTCATAGGTCTAGCTTATTCTAATTAAAAGAGTACATTATAAAATGTATAGTACAACAAAAGATTGTATTAACATTTTGGAAATTATTGAACTAATGGTACGCATCCTATTGACCAATTTTAATTGTATAAATATTTGTTTTTCTATTTAAATATTATTAATTTAACATGTTTTTTTCAGGATGCACTAATTTTGTGATATTTACACAGTTTTTTTCAAATTTAAAAGCACTAAATTTCTGAAACTACACCATTTAAAAAGCTGAACTTTTCCCAATGTCTTAATTTGATGTTGTTTCACCATACTCCTAATTTCATCAAATTTTGAGATGGTGCTGCACACAAAAAAAAATCCCTCAAATCCCATTAAAATTAGTCAATAGAACAATAATTGATTTAATAGTTACCAAAAAATAAATCTTTCCATATAAACTCAATGGCAATGTCATGGTATTTTCTAATATATAATGGTATTTTCCGATTAAAATAATAATTTATCCTATTGACTATTTTTAATAGTAAAAAACTATTATAGTATATTTTTTTCGGGAGTGTCAATCACTTGGTTAATTTGTTAGGGAATCACTAATATGTATATTTTAATAAAAATATGTTTTGAACGAATTGATCCATAAAACTGTCTACTCACAAAAAACGCTCATAATTATCCCTAATATTTTATTTTTTATTTTTGTAGAACTGTTTTATATGGAATCGGTTTTATATGAATTGAGTTTAATCAACAATTTTTTTTGTAATTTATAAAATTAAAATATTCACTCACAGTTATCACAAAGTAGTGCCGCCGGCGACAGTGGCACTGGTTTCACGGGTTGCTTTTGAGTTTCTGCACATTGCTCCTGGTTTAGGGAAAGATCAATACCACGATTATGGAGACGTGAAGTACCCAAAATGTTGTCAATGCTAAAAGGACAACTTCGCGCAGACTTGAAACGGGCAATGTCTTGCTGCAGGCGACTAACATATGCAGCATCCTTTGCAGCGACTGCAACATTGACAGTATTAGCATCATTGTTATTATCATTATCACTGAACTCATCACAGATCACATGCGTATCACCTACACTGTCCACATCATCATCGTCGTCGTCAGATGTTAGACATTCGGATGCGAATGCAGTTGGCAAGTCTTCTTTGCGATTCATGTTGACACCGTATTTTGACCACAACAACTTCCGGTTGTACGTGCGGTTTCTTAATCGTTTCTTAATCACGCTTCAAGTTGAACTGATTGGAGACGCGTCCGAAAACAGCTGCCAGGCCAGTGCGTTGCGATGCGATGCGAAACCCACGAGGCTCCGCCCATAAATTAACACCTCTTGTGCAGCAAGTGCTCGTAGCGTATATGTGGCTGTGTTACGCACACACACAGCGACACAGCAACAACATCCCTTAAGAGCCACCAACGCCTCATGTATTGTTGCCGATCTGAGTTTGCTGAGTGGCCAAAGTAGCAACGTGGGGTTAAAAACGGCCCACATCTGGCTCAATGAGGCTGAGGCTGCTGCATCCCTGCGGCGTCAATTAGCGCCTCTCGCGACTGACCAATCTGAGCACAGAGCGCTTCACAGCAGAGTACAGCAGCGTGTTAAATGTGGTCACAAATTAAGTTGTTTTTACGAGCTATTTTCATGTTATTTACTCAAGCATTTTGAAGTGTTAACAAATCTATTTGGACCATTTTTCGATGGATGTGATGTACTCCAATTATGTACCTAAACCTACCTACTTAAATACTAGAAAAAGTTGTTCATGCTGATGATGGTGTTGATGCTAATGATGATGTTGATGCTAATGATTTGTTTGCCAACTGATGTAAGTATTGTTGTAGTTGTTGTTGCTATGTTCTTGGTCAAACATAACATCAGCAATATGCGTGACTTTAGCCAAACTTAACGATTTGGTGTTAAAAAAAAAAAACTAAATACGTAATGCAAACAAATCGTAAACCTTTTAAACTCCGGTAATATGATCCAGCCATTCAGTGGTGGGTTTTCAACCAGCTGGTAGTTAGTTGATCTCTACAAATAGCCAACAAAAGTTAGCAGAAGACACTAAGACGTTAAACACCTTTACCATTTTACCATTTTACCTTTACCATCTTTAGAGCCCATTGACTCGTTGTTAATAGAACGTGACATATTTGCCAAATATTGAGTTGCTTTTGGCCCATGCCACTTCAATTATTACTCCCCAAAAATCATTTGTTACCAGTAAATAATGGAAATGTTTTCACTAAATAATAAATACCTTTGATTTGTTGGAACAAACATTAAGTGTTTCCCTCAACGTTATCTATTTAAAATTTGTTTGTCATAAAGACTTATCTTTTTTGGAAAAAATGCTACATTTTTTTCCCAAAACTCGTAATCATTATCAACTGTAGCTGCCTCCACTAATTCATCATTATAAGCTGTCACATTTGCTGAAATTTTGTAATTTCTCTATATTTATTTATAAAAAATGGGTTTAAAATTCTTGTAAATCAAATTCGATTTAAAACAAATATTTATAAATATTCTCATTACATTGCATCTTACATATAGCAATATTAATTACCATTAATCAGTCCAACAATAAAATTCAGTACTTTAATGAAAACTTTAGCTAATCGTCGTTAAATCAGCAATTTTGTTTGCTAATATGAGTATATATGTACGTCGAAGCAGCAAATTAATTAGTTTCAGCAATTATATTTGCTAAACGCTGACTAAATAATTCGCTGCATTGACGTACAAATATTCATATTAGCAAACATAATTGCTGATTTACCTACGAGTAGCAAATGTTTTATTAAAAATCTGAATGTCATTGCTGGACCAATAAGCGTGTGCAATTGATATCGGTTGCTATATTTACGTCGATTATTTTTTTTCTGTGTATCTGATTTCTTCATTTAGGATTTGTCTAAATATGTCATTAAATTTTTGTTTTACGATATAAAATCGACATAAATTTGTAAGATATACAAGAAAAATAAAATCGGTACTAAATCAATACTTATTCTTCTATTCAATTTATATAAAATCCTAAGAAGGGTTTTGATTTTTTCATGTTTTTAATTAACTTAATTATATTGAGCTGACCTTTATGTTCGAATCTCGATTTCATAAAATGAGACGTTTTTTTAATATTTCCAGATCCCAACCAAGTCATTGGACTCTTTTTGTAGTTAGGTATTCAAAAAGTCCGAAACGATCCAATTTGAACCAAAAATATACAACGACGCAAATTATAGTTAAATTTTAAATTGATCACTGTGTCCAATAATGTCCTTTTTCCTCTATAAAAGTTATATATAAAAAATATTGAAAGTAATTTTTGTTCGTCCGGGAATATTCACAAATAAATTTATGATTTGCAAATACATAATCCGAATGAATAAAAATTAAATAGAATTAATTTTTATACGCAAATGTATTTTAAGGAACTCTCACAAAAAAATTAATATGTTTTTTAAAAACCTTTTCCTCCTGAACGGAAATCCAAGTACGGACCTGGTTTGGGTAGTGGAATAATATTCCATAAAAAAGAATATTATTCTTTTTTGTGATTTTTCTCAGTATGATGGTTTATCTCATTTTTAGATTTGTAGTGGATTTGGGACTAACGAATGTCATATTTTTTTGAAATGCTACTACTGTTTTGGGGGGTTGGGGTGAAAATGTATTAATTCAGCTGTAAAAGAAAATCGATTATAGCTTGAAGACTTTTAAAGCATTTTACTTATGAACGTTCAAAATCGAAATTTTGGAAAAATAGACTTTTCTATATCTTCCATATCATACAAACTAAAAAATGAAACAATCGTTTCTTTTGTAAAAATACAAAGAATATATTGAGTAATTAAAAAAAATGTAACCTGAGTGCAATATAGTTAAAACTCATGCAGGTATTAGAACTGAAAACATAAAACGAATTCAAAAATTCACACCTTTAACATAAAATTTTGAGGTTCAAAATTTCAAACCTAAAAATATATGTATTTTTGAGTATCTAATAGTATCAGTCATGTCTAATATTAATAAAAAAAAAACTTATTACAAGACAAAAAATTTGTTTTATATACTAATATCAAAAAACAAAAAAAAAGTTCTTCTCTGAAAACAATGAAAAGCATGCATTTATTGCAAAATATGATAAAAAATGAACTAGCATTTATTAATATACCACATTAAAGAAAATTGACGTAATAACTCAAAAACATTAACTACCATAAAAATCGGAGTATGAGGTCTTAATTATAAACTTTAAATTCATAGAAGTACAAATGGTATAAATCGGATAAAGGTAAAAGTTATAGTAACAGCTTTAATCCCTACTTATATGAAAATATGTTATACTGTTTGCTGCTCTCATATTAATCGAAATATACAGATTTGAAACGATATATTACATAGCTTTTAATGTGCGTGTATTACTTGCATTAGGGCCCAACAGTCCCAACCAATTCACGTTTGTCTCTCTGTTGAATATGTCTGTTGATTTGTCCAGAA
Organism: Dryomyza anilis; assembly: GCA_951804985.1. Classification (NCBI taxonomy): domain Eukaryota; kingdom Metazoa; phylum Arthropoda; class Insecta; order Diptera; family Dryomyzidae; genus Dryomyza; species Dryomyza anilis. The sequence goes on along the minus strand of OX638132.1, from coordinate 9,089,289 downwards.
CATTACGTGAATATGCAGCTGGTACATTAGACATCTCGATGTTCAATCATAGCCCGGTTATAAATGATGCTATTATTGCTTGATACCTACATATTTGAAATCCTACACTTGGTCTTTAACACGCGATTGTGAGCCGTGCGATAATTGCGTGCCAAATTGCCACGTAATGGTCGTGGTATTATAAATTTATAGACACGTAACTTCATTTAAATGCACAGCATTTTTATTCACTAGGATGGGTATATGTATTATGGGTAATAATAAAAATACAAAAAAACATGACGTAGGAAGAAATTCGGAAAGTGTTACAAATTAAGGATATTTATAATGTTAGCGCACACTATTGTGTATTTGCAGAAATAAATCAATAATGGTATCAGTAAAGTAAATCATCTGATCAATCAGCTAGGTGTTTTTTTCAAGTTTATTTTTCAATTGATACATCAAATATTAGTATTAAGGGGGGAAGTAAATGTAAAAGTTTAATAAACATTAATCAATAACATGAACCATTCGCCGATCAATTCTTACCTGGACTTTTTCTTCCCTTCTTCAAATCTGTCCTTTATAATTATTTCCTGACACTTCTCCCCCTAACCAATTCTTTCCGAGGTTATAATATGCCGAGAAAATACTTCACCAAGACTATTCTTACCCGAGACAATTCCACCGGGTAAGAATTATCGGGGCGAGTTACCCATGATAACAGCCCAGCTAACTAAACCAAATCGATTTCATTTATGAAACGACTATAACTACATTTACGATAAATCTCTGCCTACACAGAAAAAAAATAATCGACGTATATATATAGCAACTGATATTAATTGCATTCATTAATCAATCCCAGCAATGAAATTCACAAATTTAATGAACAAATTTGCTATTTTCCATTAAATCAGCAAATTCGTTTGCTAATATGAATATTTGTACGTCAATGCAGAAAATTAATAAGTAGTCGCAATTTCAGCAATTATATTATCTAAAACTGAGCCTACTAAAGTAAAGGGTAAAACAGGGACGCTACAAAAGTAGAGCGACAGGGACAGCAAACGACGCCATATTTCTTGCCGCTCTTTTGACATTTCTCTTCAGTAAGGTTTGCCATTTCATGATGAAAGATATACGAGTCGAAATTATTAAAATTTACTACCGAAATTCGGAGTCAGTGGCCTCAACGTTAAGAGCGCTACGTCCAATTTATGGTCGTCATAATCGTCCTAGCAGATCAACAATTGAGCGTCTAGTGGAAATGGAAATTTGAATCCACAGGCACAGTACAAAATGTTCCCATGCCAGTGAGCCAAAGAAGTGCCCGTAGTGTCAAGAATATTGCTGCCGCTGAGGCCAGTTGAAGAAAGCCCAAATGTGTCTCTCACACGTCGTTCTCAAGCGTTGGGCATCTCTGTGACGTCCTTGTGGCGAATTTTGCGAAAAGATCTTGGCCTACATACTTACAAAATCAAATTGATGCAAGATCTGAAGCCGCTTGACCACCTTGAAACATGAAAATGATTCTGATTTTCATCGAAAAATCATCTTCAGCGATGAGGCTCATTTCTGGCTGAATGGCTTCGTCAATAAACAAAATATGCGTTATTGGTCAGACAGCAATCCACACGTACTCCATGAGTCATCATTGCATCCCGAACAAATTACGGTTGGTGCGGTTTATGGGCCGGCGGCGTCATTCGGCCGTAGTTCTTCCGTGATGATCAAGACCGGCACGTTACAGTGAATGGGAATCGCTACCGTTTAATGATAACCGTATATTTTTGGCCCCAATTGGATGATATGGACTTGGAGGACATGTGGTTCCAACAGGACGGCGCTACAAGCCACACAACGATTGCCACAATCAATTTATTGAAAACCAAGTTTGGAGAACGTGTTATCTCACGAAATGGTCCAGTCGATCTTATTGAAAAACCATTTATATGCTGCATTGACGTAAAAATATTCATATTAGCAAACTAATTTGCTGATTTAAGGAAAAATAGCAAATGTTTTCATTAAATTAGTGAATTTCATTGCTGAATTGATTAATGAATGCAATTATTATCGGTTGCTATATTTACGTCGATTATTTTTTTCTGTGTACCTAATTTTGACCAATGATTTTGATATTAATATTGTTGAAATGTAAATATTTAACAAAATTAAAATTTATACATAAATAACTTAGTTATGAAAGAAATGTCTTTATACGAAAAATTGCATGAGAAACTGTGTAGCATTGTCATATATGAATGCGCATGAAATTAATGGATGCGCTTGAAAATTGAAACTGTTTCTTTTGGACACAATCAGTGCATGTCAAAAAATTAATTCGAACAAAGTGTGAGCTTAACATGTTTTCATGTGACGCTTTTTTCCAATATTTGTTCGCTGGTTGTTCAGTTTTATTTAATCATTGAAACAAAGCACATTCGAAATGCTTAGAGAACGCGCTCTGCTTTGGTTTATTTTAAGATTCTGCGTGGATTGTATAATGTCCTCCGGATTAAATGCATTGGATGGATTGCCATTCGATGTAAACGATATACTAGATGTCAAACTCATGCCGCCTCGTCTATTTACGCAGTCTTTTAGTACGTTTCTAGAATTTAAAAACCTAAATAATTCAGACGTCGACGAAATGGTTAGTTTGAACTGCACAGATTTTAGCACAGCGCTGAATACGATGGGATTCCACAGGTGGTGCATAGCTGAAAATGATTTATGCAAATGTTTAAAAATTAACTATATTATAGACGCATGATGAACGAATATTTGGCCACACGTTTTCTTGCCGAAGAGCTTATACATCCTGCCAGAATCTATTCGATTACAAGACGCATGGGCACGGCCACAATGGAACCGGGCTCAAATAATACGTTAGATTCGGACAGGCAACAACGTACCACAAAGCACATTGCAAATCATAAATTGTTGACAGACGAGGGTTCTACGAACTATAAGGACTGGTTGCAGCGGTATATATGTTTTTTTATTGTAACTAGGTCTTATTAAAATAACTCTGTTCGTTGTAGTTCAACCACATTGGAGGACATACGTCGCCAACTTGACGGACATATACATTTGAACCGTTCTATAGGCAAACACAAACGTCTAAAAATTGGACACAATCGTCGGCAATTTCCACAGGATGTCACTGAACTACATACCATGGGCGAAGATCCAGACGAGGAGGAGGAGGAAGAGGAATTTGAAGATGGCGATATTACGGGATATGCCATGAGCAGTAATAATCCAGAAATGGTAAGTTTTGGAAAAATTACCAAGTAACCATTTAGCCTTATCAATGCTTAAGAGTTGTTGAACTTATAAAAAAAACACATGAAGAACCTAAGACAATCTCTCTCACCATCTAAGCTGTGTGTGTTATATTTGTACACACAGACTGTTAAAGTATTTGCAACAACCTCTGAATTCGGTTGTGGCAGCCTTCGAATACGCAATCATGAAATTGTAGCAACCTCCTAGTCAGTAAGCATGAGGTTGTTTCAACCTCCAAGTCACCAAGCAAAAGGTTGTACAACCTTCAGGTGTGCTATTTTAATTAAAATTTTTAATCTTGAAATTTTGAAAAAAAAAAACTAATTCCATTGCCATATATGGTCACACATAATTATCATCCCAAGGTTTGAACAGAAATGGACCAACTCTAAATTTCTGGTGAGGTTACAACAAATGTATTTCAGTTCGATTAACCTCATTCCAAATGAGTATTTGCGTTTGTCTGCCGAGGGGTAATGTGGTAAAGAAAATTGTTTTCTACACACAAAAAAATATTAGCTTGGCGTTCAGTTGTTTCATCGAATATTCACTTGCATCTACCAAATGTAGTCAGCCTCAACTGAAATTTATTTATAGTAAACAATAGTATGAAGGGTATACAACTTTTGACTTAACAGATAGTTAACTTAACAGATAGTTAGTTATATTAGGTTGAAGCAACCAATATTTATTTGATTCAACTGCGAAATCAGTTGTCTTGTATAAAAGCAATGCCAAAGCAGGACAACATCAGTCGCACAAGCTTCAGATTTTTCGTTTTTTTTTTGGTGTGTTACGGACAGCGCGTGCCACGTGTAAAACAAAATTTGGAATAGTTTCAAGACTTGTTCGTTTTTACTGTTCAGTTTTTTCATGCCCAAATACACTTTCTTCAACAAGAGACATACTATTCTACAATGTACTTGTTATTGTGCTTCTATATGTTGTATTTATATATGCAGCCCTAGCGCTCCAACATGTTGCAAACACGAAGTCAGCAGTACAACGAGTCGTCGGCAATTTCCGATCTCGTGAACGCTAGGGCTAGGTAAAATAGCCGATTTCTCATAATTAAATTGAATAAACTAAACAAATTGGTTGTGTCAATTGTATTCAATAGTTGTGTGAACTGATACGCTGTGTTGCAACAACTGTATCAGTCGAATGTTGACAGAACTAATGAAATCGGTTGGCAAAAAAAGGCAGTTGCCCCAACTGATTCGTTCTTTGGGTGTATGAAAAGATTTGTTAGTTCAAGTCATATTTGGACCTGTGGTACGCGACCTTTCGGCTCGCAATAATCACTGAACTACCGACGCTACTTAAATCTTATAATTTGAATTATCGGTCATGTTCTGGCTTTCGATCGAATTTCATATAAAATATGTAAACAAACGGGTTTGAATTCGATGTCTCAGTACAAACATTTGTTTTTTAAATGAATTCAATCCGTTTGCTTTAAGAAGAACGATTTGAATTTGTTTGAAAAACACATTTTTTTGTATTGTGACATCGAATTCAAAACATTTTGTTTACAAATTTTATATGAAATTCGATCGAAATTCGATCTAAACCCGGAACATGACCGTATATATCGTTTTTTTTATTAAACATAAAGCAATTCAATTAAACACAGTTTAATATGTTTCATTATTTTTAATTTTTTATAAATTTTTCATTGATACGGGTTATGCAGCCACAGCATCGTTTAAACACTATAAATCACCTATCCAATGATCCTGTGTATGCAGATACTCAACATAACGATCGTTTTACGCAAACTATTAATAAGAATGGTAATTATTTATCTTTTGAACAATTATACACTTTTGAACAATTATTGACTTGAAAATATATCTGATATAATTAAAACTGTATCAACTGTATCAATGAAAAGTTTTTCACTTTCCCACATTTTTAAAACGTCTATAATTACTAAACAAAACAGGCGAATGTCTTTTCTAGACAGATAGACAATTAGTAATCATTTAATATGCCACTCATTTTGAGAATGTGTCTGAAAAACTGGACCTCAGAAAATGGTTTCCTATATATTGAACTTGAGCGTTAAGGAAAAATTTATAATATGGAAATTATCTATATATCAAGTGAAATGTTTCTATATATATATTCAATTTTTTTTTTTTATTCAAATATGTAAAATTGAACTTGGCGCTATTTCAAGTAAATTTTACCTAATATTAGGGAACTGTTTTCTGAGTGTAGTACCTAATTTTAAAGTACTTCATTTAGAAAACTCTACTTTTACAATTGATTATTAATTGCAAATGAGTTAAACTCCTTAATACATCATTTTAGGCTATGATACATCATTTGATAGTTACGGCATGCAGTTACCACATCAATCGCATCCACAATCGTATTCACCACATCAACAATCATATTCTTCTCATTCACAACCTCATCCACAACACCACCCACAATCGTATCCAACACACCCACAATCGTATCCATCACACCCACAATCGCATCCATCACACCCACAATCATATCCATCACATCCTCCATCGTATTCACCATCCTATTCATCACATCCGCATTCTTACTCTCACCCACAAGCACAATCACATCCGTCACAATCTGTGCATCCAATTCCAGTTACCCAAACACATCCATATCCTGAAGCTGTTCCTCATTCGATACCATCAGCAGCAACACTTCAAAATAAAGAAATCAGTCTGAAGGATATAACCGATATTGCACTAACTACTTTGGCCTTTCTGTCCTTTGGCATGTTCACACTACAAGTTCTGATTTGCATCACTATGGTAACGATTTGAAAGAGTACATCATATTCCAATTTCACGATAATATTTATCATATATAATAGGGCAAGGATGATTCAGCGAACATGATGATGTTACCTATGGAAGGTACGGATAATGATCCCGATCCAGTAAATGATGGCACGGAAGAGATAAGACGTCGAAAAAAACGTTCAACCAGTGACAGCCAAAGATTAAGCATGGTAAGCCATGGGAATACTTTAAGTTATAATCAAGTATTAAAACCCGCGTCGTCGGAAGTTCAGAGGTCAGTGCGTTGGACTACGAGTGAAAGGTCCCATGTTCTAATCTGGGCTGGGGCTAATAACCTCTTTTCATAGAAAACATTTTTCTATACCGCGCTAACTCTTGGCAGTAAATGGCAAACCTACGAGAGTAAAAATTGCATATGAAAAGCTCTCACCCCGCTGTTCGGATTCGGCATTAAACTGTACGTCACGCACATCCAAATGGTGGCACATCCTAAGTTCTTCAGGACTGTACTGTTCAACTGTAGTGTCAAACTATTTTTATTGAAACTCAAACGAATAACGGTTTCAATTATATTTTTCTCCCACGTATTGGTATTCAGTTTATAACGACTCAGTTAAGGTATATCGTACGTTGTGGGTTTAATTTTTTACGTGTTGTACACATTTCAATTCATTTATTATGGTTTTAATCTCTGACAAAAATATTCAGAACCATGAATCATGTTAAAAACTAATTTCAGATAAATGATTTATCGCGTCGTGTTCTTCACTCTATTGATGCCGCATTGTTATATCCCGAAGATTATGGATCATGTCACTATTTTTCCATATGCGAAAATAATCGCTTTGCCGGCAAACAATTGAATGAACAAAAGCTTTGGATTCCAGTATGGAGGTAGGATCCTATAATATATTATTATAGAAATAATTATTAATATTACCATGTTTTTTGTATTATTTCCAGTTTGGGAATGAGCTGGTTTACCTCCAGATTGTCCATCGATCAATCTAAAATGTCAAATAATTATCTTCCGATACTACAAAGTTTAAAGGCAACTGTTATTGGTTTAGGAAATGGTAATTGTAAACAATATTATGGCAAAAAATGTAAATTACATTCGGAATTAAATTTAAAACAAGTTTGATCGACAAATTTGGCTGCCAAAACTATATTTTTATTTTAAAAACACGATAACATTAAGAATTCAACATGTTAGTTAGTACCATTTATAAGTATTACTAGACTGTTCTAATTTAACTAGACCATATACATATATGTGTAGTAAAACTCATCTTGCAGCAACAACGGTATTTTTTATTTTTAATATAATTATATTCTAAAAGAAATTTGACAATTCTGCTGTTGTTAACGGTACAAATTATTCTTTTGGTGTACATTCAATCTGTAGTTTTGTGTGTTTCGTTTAATTTTTTGTAGGTGAGTATCTTTGAAATGTCATTCTGTGTATAACATCCCTGTTATAAGATATGCCCACACTTGAAAAAAATTCAATAAAATCCCATTAAAATTGGTCAATAGGACAATTATTTATTTAAAAAATTAATATTAATCAATGGAAATTTGATGGTATTTTGTAGAACTTAATGGTATTAATCGATTAAAATAATAACTTATCCAATTGACTAATTTTAATAGTTATAAACCATTAATTATATAGTATTTTTTTGACTAATTACATTGTTTAGGAACAAATCTATTATCAGCGCCAAACCCCATCTTATTTTCTTTTCAAATAATGTATATTTATCATTTAACCCAAAAGAGAAAATCGATTTTGAATATATGAATTGTAAAAGTTGAAAAAAAGTGTTACCAAAATTGCTTTATCATGGCGGTCCTGATCCAGTACCAACCGGTATAACCGTTACACTAAATATACAGTTTCATAAAATAGTTTAGTACAAAGAACATCAAGTTCAATTTTACACACTGTATGGAATAAAAATTCAAAATCTCTAAAACCGAAATTCCATCGAGATTAGTTTATTTTTTTTTGCTATAACACGGACGTTATAAAACGATCTTAATTATATGAGACATAAAGTACAAGCTCAAAATACAAAGGCGCATAATCATAGACAATTTAAAATCGACGAAATTCGATTTTTTTGAAAAATTTTGTACAGAATAAATTGTCAAAATGCTTATTTTAAATTTAAAGTTGACTTTAATTGTCTATGAATATGCGCCAAAGCCTTTAATTTTTTTAAATAAAATAAAATTAAATTCGTAAAACCTTTTACATTATAAAAACAATTAATTCACCATTGTTTTTCTAAGATACAAAATTACCACTTATGGAATTTTTCCCATAGAGTTGGCAATCACAGTTCTACTCAATAACATACAGCTGACTCTCTTACTCCCATGCGGCACATAATACAGGCGGCAACAGCTAACAACGTCTTCGAAAAATTGTGTCCATCGTTTTTTCCCCAATTCAATTGAATTGCCGACGTCGTCGTAATCAAGTGTTGAATTAAAATTTTAATTTTCGTGAATTCACGGTGCCACGACCAGTTGACTGGGTTGCATTTTTCGCGGAATTGCTCTGGCTGTAGATTCCAACAAAATTGGACTGCGCATTTGGAGCCAAGAAGCGGACCAAGAACCATCGGAATCGGAGGATTACGCGAATTTCAGCAGTTCATAAAAGTCAAAATTTCTGCGGTGCGGTGCCTGTCTCATCGTCGTCTCGTCGTTGTCGCCTTCGTTTACTACGTTATCAAAACAACTGTTCATCTCGCTTTCTCGACTGCATGTACGTGCGCCGAATAGCGCAAGGCTGTGACTGAATTATTGGTAAGAAAAAAAGAGAACGCAATACATTGCACACTGATAATATGTGTGCTTGTGTTGTCCCTGTTGTGAAACGCATTCATTTAGTCGCACATTGCATTAGTTAAAGCGAAACAAACGGCATATTCTGCGGGCGCTGCTGGAATGCGGTTTCTTTTCGACTCAGTTCGTTACTCGGTTGCGGCAAAAAATAAGTGAAGACATCGCTGAAAAAGTCAATTTGGTTTTTTGTGAAGTAGAATAATTGTGTGTGAAGAAAATTAAAATTTGTTTTAACTTCAGAGTTAAGTGAAACTTTGCACTCAATTTCTGCAATATTGTGTTATTTTATGTAAATAACAAATTGCAACGGTCGCCACAGCGATACACGCTACACACGTCAAGTAATAAAAATTACAAAGAAAATAAAAATACGGCAGCGCCACCACCAGCGCCCAACCATCGATTGCGTTACGATCGGTCGCTGAGCAGAGCACATTTTGTACAACTGTCAGACGAACCGACCGTACTACTACGACCACGCTAACATTGACCGCCGCGCCGTACTAAGCACGTAGACTTTTCAAACACATTCACTCGTACACACACACACACGTTGTACGCTTTTGGCAACATTGTGTGCATCACTGGTCGCCGGTGGTGGACAAGGACGTGGTCGTGGAGTTACTTAGCTGCGTCCATTGCAAATCCAGCCACAACCTCTTGCAGAGTTAATGGACGCGTGTTCTTCTCCTCATACACAGCGTTTTCCAAACGCTTTGTAGATACCACAAAACTTGCACTTGGGCCGCCTCCCATCTGCCAGCACTTGCAGCTACGTACACACTACACGCCGGTGAAACGCAAAAAACTAAATTACATCAAGCTCAGGTCAGTAATTGTGGTGTTTGGCGACGATTAGTCGTCCAGTTTACTCGGCGACTGGCGGCATGATTTCGGTGATTTGTACAACAACAAAATTCATATTGGTTAAATTTTAAATAATTAAATTAAATATACATAAATATTTAAGTAACAGAACAGTTGTTTGTAACTGAATCGCAACTACAGATGTTGTCCTATCTATGGCTGCTCATGGACATCACTAAAAACCATGTGACTAATCAGTAGCGTATCAAGTAATTTGTCAAGTGGGGGTTTCAATTAAATCATAAACATTAACTGTGTGATAGGTGTGGCAAAGAACGGTTCATGTTGTGAGCAGTGTGACCAGATGCACTATATAAAATATTAATTTTTCTCAAAAAATTGAATGTAAATATTCCACTTTAAATGTTATATAGTTCACTTTCATAATATCATTTAATGCAGAATCGATATTTTTCTTTCTTACAAATTTGTATTAAAATTAATTTGTATTTAAATTAACATCAAAATTATTTATAAATCAAAATAATTAACATTTACGCATAATCATTGACAATTTAAAGTGCATTTTCAAATTTAAATCAGCTTTTTGATTTTCCCTACATTCAAAAATACATCAGAACATTGATAGCCCCTTTGCTATTGATAATAAATAATTTATTATTACAAATTATTATATAAATCTGTAAAAACCATTAAATAATAAAAAATAATGTTTGATTTTTTTTTAATCAAAATAACAAATTTAATTTTTCTATACATTAAATCATAAAACTATACTATTGACCAAAAAAAAATATTATGGAATTTTTCAGAGTGTATATCTCGCAAACAAACACAAAATCTAAATGGGAAAATCTCCCGGAAATCATGTAATTAAAACTACTTTTCAGTAAATTTTCAGGAATGCAAAAAAAAAACCTTTTTAATAACAGTACTGAAAACGACACGATAAAAAATTCATTACAGCTCTGTTATTGGCTTTTTATACATATCTACGAGAGATATCAATTCCGAATTCTTTTTCAATCCCCAAATTTCGGTACTGAAAAATTTATATTCCGGGAGTAGTTCCGGTAAAAGAAAAAAAATAAAACAAAATATCCATGTTTCTGTTTGAATAATAATAATCAATTATAATGCTTAAGGTTTAACAAAAATTTATATTTTCATAAACATTTGTTTTGATATTGTATGGAATACAAAATCTACCATATATAAACCAGTACAAAATCAAACTACTTAAATAATGAAATTATAAAATTATTATGGGGATTCATTTCAATTCGTATCTGTTGCGTATCAGCGTATGTCGTAAAAATTATACGCGGTGTCAACATTTTTTATGGAATATAAAATACGAGCTTTATTAATCTATACACAGATAATTTAATGAGTACTTATCGTATTTTTATGAAGTTTGTGTGTAATATTTAAGTTTTTATTGAAAAATTAAAATTTATTAACGCCCCGATCATGTATTTCCCGGTGAAAACGATATCGGCTACAATTCGTTTGAATATCGGATGAATATCGTTTGACTAAGATTTTTGATTCATGTATCAAACGAAACGTTGAGTACACTCGTTTTGAGAGATTTTTTTTTGTATATAAAAAATAGTTGGCTAAACAAAAATATTGAACAAACTTTCGATTCAAAGAGCGAAACGCGAACGAAACGTTTGAAATATGTTATACAAATTTTAGACGAAGGGGACTGGATACAAATCGTAGTCACAAGATAATGTAAAGATACATGATTTGGGGGTAATAATATAAACATAATTCAAAATTTTTATTTATGATTGCTTTTCACTGTCAGTTTGTGTCATATTTGTTTTCTTTATATTATGATTGCGACACAGAAACGAAATTAAAATGCCAACATGTTGGCATTTGAAATAAAAGCATAAAGCTCGAATCACACGATTGACTAAATTGTATCAAATTCCTTTTGCATCAACACAAAAACTGATGTATGTTGTTGATGCTCGAATAGTCAATAAAAATCGACGCATTTTTCTTGATGTTTGGTACTGAAACTTACATGAAAATAAATTTTCCTGTTAATACAAATTTGCTTCAACAGAAAAACTAGAATAAAATAAATATCTGCAAAATGTTTTTGTTACCAAATGGATTTTTGTGTTATAATTTTGTAGTACTCACAGTTCGATATTATTAAAAAAAAAAAATTATCTGAAAAAAAATGTTTATAAACTCTGCAGGTTTCATATTAAATTACTTAATAATGCGAACATTATTCGGGTTCTTAATTATATTTTTAAGTTTTTTTTTGTTTTTAATAAATGTCACAGTTTCCGTTCATAGATAACGGTTCCAGTTTCAGTACCAACGCTATCCGAAATTCGGATTTAAAAATTCCAGCAAAGCTGATAGTAAATTCTCCCGTCATTATATTCTAATTGTCTACTATTTTTAAGTATAATCTTCTTTCACATTCTGTATTCTTCAAATCTGGCTCCCAAGGACTATTATTTATTTCAGTACTTGAAGAGGTGGCTCCAGGGCAAGCGATTTGCCTCAAATGAGGAGGTCAATTACAAAACTCAAGCATATTTTGAAGAACTTGAAAAATCGTATCATATGAATCCAAATGTTAGAGGTTCTTGAATAGAACTAGCGCGGAATTTTTCAGCCCATGTAGAACTAAAGTAGTGTTTGAAGAAGAATGAACTATATGAGTACTCTTTATGTGTTTAATAGATATGGCTAATGCGTGGCAGAAAGAAAAACATATGTCGTTGTCATTCTAACAAATATTTAATACAGAAGCTATTGTAAGAAACTATTGACGGTTTATTTCGATGAAACAAAGTACCACGTAAGACTACAGACCAGGTGACAAGCTGATGAGTCACCGGGTGGGTGGGTGTTTGTTTTTTTTTATGTTTTAATTATGGTAAAAAATGTATTATGATCAGAGTGGCTTATTACAGGCTTTTTAAAGTATTTAATTGCGTTACCTTTTAACATATATTTTTTACTGTGTGTGAGTTTTTTATCAATTATATTACGATGAATTAAATGATACTATTTGCAAATTATTAACTTAGGGTGTATGCGACTAAATTGCTGTCTATACTAAATTGAACGACTTTTCATTTGATCTCCTTTTGGTAACTAGTAATGTTTAAATTCCATAATCAATTGTTTATCATATATCTGTTTGCTGTCTTCCAATTTAGTTTAATTTAGTCGTCTCGAAAATTTGATAAATTGAAAAGTCGAACACTGCGTTACCGACAAAATTTAGTTTAGTCAGCATTTGAGTCGAATTCGCACACACACTTAATACAAGTATTTTACATATTATATCGTCGTTGTAGAGCGAAAAGTCACCAAATACATTTTCAAAATTCCAAATATTCATTTACAAAAATTTACAAAATATCTTGTCAATTTTTAATCGATGATCTTTTTATACCACATGATAAGAAAATGTAAATCTAGCAATTGATATTTCTACTTTTAAAATGCATCAATTACTTTTTATAATATTAATCAATAGACTCGAAATTTAAGTTTTTCATAAAAATGTATTTGGTGATTTTTCGTTCTACAACGACGATATATAAATAATATATCCAAAGACATTGGTTAACATAATATCTATATAAATAAAAAATAAAAGCTCAAAAACTGCATTCGTTTATTACAAATTTTGTTTGAAATTTTTTTTTTACTTATTCACATTTATTATTTTTAATTTTAGGTGCTTCTACCGTCAAGATCTTACAGCTTGGCGGCATTCAACTACTGAAGACTCCTCCTGCACGGACGACCACCTCACAGAAGAATTCGTCTATCACAACAGCGACGTTACTGCAGCGGGCACCAACATAACTTCCGCAACCAGAACCAAAATGACTCTGCCTAGTGCCGCACGCGTCTACACGGACGTGAACGCACACAAGCCAGATGAGTACTGGGACTATGAGAACTATGTGGTGGACTGGGCCAATCAGGACGACTATCAGCTGGTGCGCAAACTGGGTCGTGGCAAATACTCCGAGGTATTCGAAGCAATAAACATAACAACAACTGAAAAGTGTGTTGTGAAAATTCTGAAGCCTGTCAAAAAGAAGAAAATCAAGCGAGAAATTAAGATTTTAGAAAATCTACGCGGCGGCACCAACATCATAACGCTGTTGGCCGTCGTCAAGGATCCAGTGTCGCGTACGCCAGCGCTCATCTTCGAGCATGTTAACAATACAGATTTCAAGCAGCTGTACCAGACCCTCACCGACTATGAGATACGCTACTATCTGTTTGAGCTGCTCAAGGCGCTCGACTATTGCCACAGCATGGGCATCATGCATCGCGACGTTAAGCCACACAATGTTATGATCGACCACGAGAATCGTAAACTGCGTCTGATCGATTGGGGTCTCGCCGAATTCTATCATCCCGGACAGGAATACAATGTGCGTGTCGCATCGCGATATTTCAAGGGACCCGAACTGTTGGTCGACTATCAGATGTACGATTATTCGCTGGACATGTGGTCGCTCGGCTGCATGTTGGCCTCGATGATCTTCCGCAAGGAGCCCTTCTTCCACGGTCACGACAACTACGATCAATTAGTGCGCATTGCCAAGGTGCTGGGCACCGAAGAGCTCTACGCCTATTTAGATAAATACAATATCGAATTGGATCCACGTTTCCATGACATATTGCAGCGACACTCGCGCAAGCGATGGGAACGATTCGTGCACTCGGACAACCAGCATCTGGTGTCGCCGGAGGCGCTCGACTTCCTCGACAAACTGTTGCGCTACGACCATGTGGAGCGACTCACGGCTCGCGAAGCTATGGCACATCCATACTTTTTGCCAATTGTCAATGGACAGATGAAGTCTAGTAGCCAGCAATAGGATTAGTTGCGTGTTGATGAGGTGGAGGAGGAGAAGGCGGAGATGACGGAGGAGAAAGAGGAAGAGCAGCAGAAGGTGTTGGAGGAGGAATCGAAGGCGGCGGCAACGACGACGATGACGCAAAAGGCAACAACAGGAAACGAGCAACAGCTACATCTGGTGAAGGAAGCAGTAGAAGAGGAAGAAATTAAGAATGAAGATACACTCACGCTTAACAACAGCATGCAACAACACAACATAAGCATTATAACAACAACAACAACATATGCAAGTGTAAAGAAAAAAAAGTAAAATTAAAATTTAACAGTAAAATAAATAAATAAAATATATTAAATATTTCTGCAGTTATAACACATTTACACACACACACAAACACTCACATACAGAGACATACATTTACATACGCGTACCGAGTATATAAACTAAATACAAAAACAATAAAAAAAAACCAAAATAGTTGAAGTTTTCAAAATTGTTTTTTTGTTAATTTCTCTGGCTTTCTCTGGCGAAACAATAAAGATACAGATACTAAAATTATAATAAACAACAAAATTAGAAATTACATTATATAATATGATAATAATAAATATAATAATAATAACGAGAATGCATAATAATAGTATACACATAATAACCAACATAAATGTATACATATAGCTATATATTTACAATAAATTGTTTTCTTTTCTTTGATAAAATTTAACATTAATTGAAATTATACATATTATCATCGATTATTATTAAATTCTTAAAAAAAACCTTATTTACATTTTCATCGTTTCTGTTTCCATTTAGTATTTAATGCTGGCCATGCTGACAAAGACAAACAGACACTCGCAAAACACGCAGCCAGGCACCAACACCACCACTACTCGACCTAACCCTCGGCGACCCCAGGCATCCACTGCGGGCATCGCCAAACTTGCGTCTTGGCGTCAATTCAATTTGCACCAAGCATTTCAAAAGTCATCCAACCTTTGCGCATTATTTTGTTAATTTATTGAATATTTAGTCATTTATGAAAAACAAACAAAAACATAAGCAAAATTATAAATTCACTTCTTCGCTCGGCGCCTTACCTCTGGGCATACACTCAGAAAAAACATACTACACATAAAAAAACAATTAAATTCCAAAAAGTCAGCTCTCATACTACCAATCGCCGTTACATGTGTAGCTTCGTTTTTTAATTTCTTAATAATTTAAATGAAAAAAAAAATACTGCATCAATAAGTCAACTCGTCTTATAATATTATAACTTAATTGCAAAATGAAAAACATAAAATGTTAAACTAATAGCAAACAATAATAATTATAATATGACATCAAATGAAGTGAAACTTGTTAAACTATATAGAAATTATATATATTATATACATACAGATCAGATTCGTTTTTGTTTTTCTTACCATCAAAGTAATATGCTGTAAACGAAACAACAACAAAAAAATAATTAAGTAATTAATAAAAAAAAACTAATTAACAAATAAAATCAGTAAAACTTAGCAGTAGTTAAAAAAAATCAAACAAGCAGGCAGTTGAAGAAGAACGTAATATTTTCTAATGATTTTGTTAAAAAGTAAAAGTTTTTGTAGTAAAAATAATATCATTATTAATAAAGTTAATCATAAATACACACAAAATTTTGCATCTCGTATAATTGTGCTGCCTGAGTAATACGACAGTACTTACTTCAATATGGGAAATTACAATGCAATTATTGGGGCTTTGTGAATCACCTTGAAAATAAACTTATAATATAATGCAATATCGTTTACTTGAAAAAAAAACAATTACAACTGAATTCAATTCTAAAATGAGTAAAAACCGTTTATCTGTGTGTTTGGTATGCATAACATATTAATTTCGAACAAAAACTTTGTAAAATGTATCCCATAGGTATTTTAATCTGATAACCTGTCTGTTTTCACAATGGTTCTCTGTCTTGGTCTACGATAACAACAAATTTATGTTTTGTTATTAATTATGATAGTCGAATGGTTGCTGGTGTTGTCTCTTGATTTGTTCATCGACGTTAGGATTTATTTTTAATGTTTAGCACAATCATATTGCAGCTAACATGGCATTGTTTGGTTTTCTCAATGTGCCATTACATCGTAGAAAAAAGTTCATACTTTTTTTGAATTTTTACATCAATGTTATGTATTTCTCATAACAATCAATCAATAAAATCATCATATTTATGAATCGTTCATAAACCCACATTTTCTACACTGCGCTACCTCTCGACAGACAATGGCAAACCTCCGAGAGTAAATACTGTCCATAAAAACATCGGTGGATCGACTTTAATTTATTTCTTTTTTTTTAAGTAGTTTAAGTACTTAAAAAGTAAATTTTAAGATAACTGATTTGTACGAAAAAATAACATTTTTCTAACGCACATTTACAATTCCATCTCAATTTGGCGTACATATTTATAATAAATAAAAAAAAAACAATTTCGCCAGAAAATTAAATACAAGGAAATATTTAGTAGTCCTTGAATTCTAACAAAATCGGTCAATCAGTGATAACAAAATGATAAAATATTCTTTAAAGAATTGATGTATTAAAAAAGTTCTACGAACTCTGCTTTTGTCAGAGACCAGAAGATATTCAGCCCAATTCCCACGAATATGATTCTCCATTCCCAATTCACCTATCATGAATGCAAACTCCCACGAACTTTTTCTCATATAAAATACTCCTCTAATGATTTCGAAACTTTGAAAATTAATTTAAGGGAATCTAGCGATCAGCAATGTGAGAAAAATTGGGAATTTTATTCCGCATTCCCTCAAAAAAATTCCATTGAATTTAGTCGGAGAATTATAAAACGCAAGCATTAGTTTGTCCATTTATTGACCATTATATATTACTAAAAATATTTTTGTACGCTTAAGGTCAAAAACAACGACTAATAATAAATTATACCATTCAATGGAATTGCTACCTGATACTGCTCGATGATTTCAAACAAAAAACAGTAAGGATGGAAGCAGTAAATTGGTTAGACATTATTATAAATTATTACAATCTTAGTCTATCTAAACCGCATTTAAATTCTCTACAAATATGTACTAATTTGCGGTCAGAATTTAAAGAGGTCATATAGTTTACAATTAAAGAATATAAATTCATAGTAAGATAATTTTCTTTCATTTGATGTTGGTTGTACGTATAGTGTACCGGATTTATTAGGGGTAAAGTAAAGGGGTGGTTTAAAAATACGTACTCATCGGCCGGCAGTAAAAGTCTCTCGGAAAATCTGAAAGGTCACATATCATACGTGATTAAACTCCCAAACATCGTACAATCTAAGTCCTGGGAGGGACCTACAGATTAATGCCGAATCCGAACGGCGGGTGAGAGCTTTTCATAGGCAATGTTTTACTCTCGTAGGTTTGCCATTTAGTGCCGAGAGGTAGCGCGGTATAGAAAAATGTTTATGAAAAAAATGTTGTTAGCCCCAGTCCAGACTTGATCCTGAGACCTTTCACAGGCATTTGTGTTAAGTAAATGCAGAAACTATCACATCCTCAATCAACGATACCTCAAGTTTGTGAGTATCTTGCAAATTAAATATTGATGATACTGGAAGGCATGGATCTCAGCTTGAGCCAAAATATCAGCAACAACAACGCCACCAGTTAACAGAAAAAAAGCACCGTCTGCAATCCATCTGATGTAACAAGAGTAAAAATGGGATAATCCTCTTCTTCAGCAAGGTGTCCAAGCAATGCTATGCATATTAGAATTAAAAACCAATTTAATTTTAACAGCAATAAAAATTTAATTTATTGACAGTTTATGAAGTCAAAAAACTTCACGGTATGTTCGATTGTTGTTTATTGGAATTCAAACTTAATTCGGGGGAATTTCAATTCGTGAGAATTTCACAGTAGGAGGATTTGATTCCAGAGAGTTAGTAAATTCGGGGGAATCGCATATTCTTCCGAGATTCACGATAAGGCTGATTATTGGTTGAGAGATACTTTTTATTTTAAAAAATAAAGGTCTTTGGTTGAGAGTTATGTATATGAAAACCTCTATTTTATAGTTGTTAGTAGACAGAAAATTCAATTGGTCCCATTTAAAGTGATATCATAAAAAATTATAGAAGAACAGAAAAATATGGATTTTAACCAGGAAACTCCGAAAAGGTTAACCTGGACTCTGATTATAGTAAAAACTACTATAAACACATCTTTTTTTACTATAAAATTTACCGCTATTGTCAGAAAAGTATGTATGTATGAAAACAGATAATAGACCATGCCAACAACACTTACTTCTGTAGGTTAATACAACAACCTACATAAAATAAGTCACTTCAAAGTCTGTTAGCATTTCTTAGGTACTTTAGCTGCCAATTGTTTCTTGGCTCAAACAAATACGTTATGTCAACAAATATAAAAGATACAGAAAACTAAATATGGTATTGTTATTAAACACATACTATGTACCTATGACTTCAATGTGTTGGTTATACATTCATTTCATATCATTCATGCACTACACTATGAAAACAGAATGTTTATTTTTTTTAGTATTTTTTAAATATGACAAATATGTACACAGAAAATTCCTCTTTTGGCATGAGGTTGAAAGAACGAAAAAGTTAGTTGCAACAGACAACTTCAGTTGGTTAAAACGAATTTTCTACAAATTGGTTGGGGGAACTGCCATATTCGGTTTGTGTTTGAAATATCAGCCTATACACACTCTAAATTGTTCTAAAATTGTTCGAAATTGGTTGTAGTCCAAACTATAAGAACAAACAGAGCGGTTAAGACAACCGAATAAGTTGGTTGGCGCAAAAAATCTCTATTCTCGACTTTTACATAACTATTAAGGAAATCTAATGGCGACTCTATAAAAGGAGTCCTTCATTTCAATTGTACAAGACAAAATAAAAATTCCTGTGATCAAAATTTCAAACAGAGTTCTCCTTGAGGACTGCTTCGCCGATCGAACTTTTTTCATCTGCGAACAATTCTCAAGTTGTAAATTTAGTTTGTCGAAGATTTTATAAAGGTGAAGATGGATACTGCATTAATTTTAATATAAATAAAAATCCATTTTAATTTTTTTATTTCAGTTTCGTGTATTCTAAAAGAAAACCTATTTCAAGTAAGTATTTCTCAACTATCTTCATATTTGTATGATGTAGAATGAAAAATGTTTGCCAGCAATGTTTATCGTATGTTTGAAAGTGGTTTATCTCAAAGACGGACGCAATAAGTAATTTGTACGTAAATTGATATTTAGGGTAGTGATATTTCTGGTAAACATCTTTGTTTTTTTAGTGTACATATCACATATGACTTGTATACTTTCATAGACATATGTATGTCTGTAACACCTCTATTATTATTGTCTTCTAATCTCCCTCGGCGCTGACTAAACTTTTTCTTTTAAATTTTAATATAAGTATTTTAGAATTGTAATGATGCCTTGTTAATGGCTTAAAAATATTTATTTGACTCAGAAATGTTCAAAATAATTGCCAAATATTTGATTTTGTTAAACGATTTATCAGATAACTAATAAATTGGTTTTAAAATGAACGAAATATGAGAATTGATTTTTTATTATAGGTCATTATTAAATTTGTGGCCCTAGAATGGGCAACTACTTGGAAAGCATTAACTTGATCTGGTCAAAGTCATGAAATAGCATAGTCGTGCACTATTATCAAAAAAATGTTATGGATTAACACAGAAAATTATGATTGGTAGGTACACAGAGGAAAAAATGTGTTAAAATTAAATTAAATTGTGTTCAAATTAATCACAATCGACTACATTATTCAAAAATTTGGAACAAATGTCGCCTATCTATTTAAAAAAAAACATGTTAAGAGTTATATATTTTTAATGATTTCATTTTATCAGACATAAACGTATCTCACTAATTTTCTAATAAAATTTAATACTTTATCTTCACAATAACAATTACACGCAAAAGTTTATTAAGTCTTAAAACGTCCCTGAGTGGAAATTTAGTTCAGGATGCGATCATTGTCTTATCAGGCAGCCTGATTTCAAGTCCGGCAATGATCAGGAGTTCTGATCAGTGCCTCATTCAAAACGTGACGCTATTCGAAGTTGCTATCCTGATCAGGTTGCCTGATCAGGCTTCCTGATCTTACCCTTGTATAATTCGATGTATATTTAAATTCTTCTTAAACATCTTTTACCAACTTTGATATTTTTAAAGCAAAAAAATAGTTTTGTGAACAACGGTATCTCAAAATTTTTGTAAAGGCAAAAAGTGTTTGTGGCAAACACTACAATTTTTTGGGTTTCCATCAATTATTTGGGAGAAACACTTTATAAATATATATTTTTGAGAGCTCCGAAAACTGTCTTAAATGAGATACTTTTATGAGTCTTTTTTCTGAGGGCTCATAAAACAATCAACAATTGGTCTCTTTTACGATTCCGAGCGCTCCTAATTGCTTAATGGGTAGTGTTTATCAGAAACGATATAGTGTTTTGTGTGTAGAAATGCATTATTTGCAATTGTAGATAAGTGGTATTGCTGTATCATTTTGAATAAAATTTTGAAATTTCAGTTATAATAAAAACAGTAATTTTTCCATGACAATTGAAAAATTAATGTTCGAATTCGAACACGCTTCCATGAAGATGCGAGAAATATGATATACGATGCATGTAGCATCAGCATCCACTGATACAGCTTTTCTGCATTCAGTCGCAACATAATCTTCGTCCTTAACGGCAACGAACGCGCAGGTCACAGTGTGCCAACATTTTCAATGATAACTACTGTGTGCATATATACACAGTATAAAAAGATATTTTTGATATATAATTGAAAAGTGAATAAAATAAAATGCCAATGTAACGATAAATGTCTGAATTAAAATGCAGTTTTTAGTTGCGCCATAAAGTAAGTGTGCAGTTGTACAAAATGCAGTCGACTTTTAGGCGTTGAAGGCGAAAAAATTTGAGCCTCATGGGCGTTCCGTCAAAATGCCTGATGTAATAGGTCACGAAAAGCGTTGCACACTAAAGTGAATACACG
This sequence comes from Dryomyza anilis, assembly GCA_951804985.1. Taxonomy (NCBI): domain Eukaryota; kingdom Metazoa; phylum Arthropoda; class Insecta; order Diptera; family Dryomyzidae; genus Dryomyza; species Dryomyza anilis. Next base: position 9,067,589 of record OX638132.1, on the reverse strand, counting down.
CCCAATAACTTTTCAATAACAAATTGAGACAATTGGGATGAAAGTGATATAACTTAAATTTTAACCATTATTTAATTTTGTTTTTAATAAAACTTGAGAAATGTTGTGTGAAATTGTGACGTTGCATAAAAAAATAAAGTATGAATTATATTTAAGGACGAATGGATTTTTTGAAAATTCAGAAAAGTAACCATTGTGAAAATTAAGTGGATTTTCAATTTTGTAACTTGAACATGACATTTTTCACATACCAAAGGCATGGCATTTATCTATACATGCATCTATCTTAACACGACTGACAAAAAAAATTATATATATTGGTAGATATAATGAAACAGACGTGGTAAGTGTTGTAAGCCATCATCGCCTTCAAAGTGCGCGTGTTTTCTTTGCACGGAGTCGAAGTGCTGGCGGAGAGACGCAGCTTCTTCTGCATGCCTCGAAAGTAATTGACACGTTTATCAATAAAATCAAATTGCCAAAAAAAAGAATAACTGATATCATAATTTGTTCAATCTGAAATAAAATTACGACAAATTTATTGTCACGAATTAAAATGTTATACTTAAATAGAAAAATTACTTTGGTGATAAAAGTTCGTGAAAATATTTAGAGATTTTGAATAAAAACAGTTTTTAAAAATATCTAATTGTATATAAATAAACTTAAAGATTTACTAAATAATATATATATAAAAAAAAAAAAAAATAAAATAATAAAAATGAAGTTAACACTATATAAATGTAATTTCATTTCTGAATATGTTTTATTTTCATTCACTTCAAAGCTTCCAACATTTGAACTTTCTTCAGTGATTCCAGTCTTTCTCGACAACTTCGACTTTATAACTTCCAGCGCTTTAAATACACTTTACCGTTAGGTTTCCAGTGCTTCAATGCAATTCAGTTAAAAGCTTCCAGCGCCTGCGAATTCTCAAATCATGACATTAACGTAAAACGTTGTTTACGTATCTTCTCAGAATGTCAACAAAAATGCATGATGCTGATAAAAGTTTGTACACACCCCCCCCCCTCCGCGAACTAAAAACAAAAAAAACAAACAAATTTCCATAATTAAAAAAAAAACTATGAACTAAAAAACATTTGCACAAAAAAATGTGTAAAATCATAACAGAGTTTTTTTACGATGAAAACTACACACTGAAAAATCTTCTTTTGCCATGAGGTTGGAACAAAGAAAAAGTTAGTTATACCAACTAACTTCATTCGGATAAATGGAATGGTTTACAAATTTGCTGGCGAAACTGACATTTTAGACTATATACTTGAAATATTAGTCTTTTCATTTTGACAATAACAACCGACTAAGCGGTTGAGAGAACCGAAAAAGTTGGTTGGGTAAAGAGTTGATTGGCGCAACATATCTCTATTCTGTGTGTACAGTTGATACTACCCAGCAAACCAAACGATATTTTAACAATATCTAAACGTTATCGTTTATAGATCAAAATTTTCGTTTTCGATATGAAATGAATGTTATATAAATATATGGATTTCGATATTTTACGTCGTTTTATGTCCTGTTTCAAGTGTTTAAGACACACTTTTGCTTGGTAGACATAACATGTAAATTCACACTCAAATTTATTAGATCCAAAATATATATAAATGTCCCTATACCAAGTATTCATATCAATTTTAAAAATACCTAATATCGTTTCCAAGATGTAACTCGAAAAGGCGCTAATTTTGGACTTAATAAATGTCCTTATTTGGGTATTTATTTCTCGGTATCCAAAAGCACACCATTCTTGCACATTTATTTTTCAGACCATTCTTGCACATTTATTTTTCAGTTAGTTCATAAAATTTTTAAAATATAGAAATGTTGAAAATTTGTATTTTGCTTTATCTATTCTAATATCTAAAACTTTTCCCGCCTTTAAATATTTATTCGAAGCAATTTCAAACTTTGATTATTTTTTTCTACGATATCGTTCCGATTTAAAAATTTCTCGTATCCGTGAAATCCATTTAAATCTACCTATCATGTAGATCTATTTGACGCTCTATATCACTACGAGAATGAGTCTTATATCTTGTGATTTATCCATTTACTCGCATTAATCTCGTAACGATATCGAAACGAACACAGAAAAAATACATCGATATGATGAACTTATTTGGGTATTTATTTCTCGGTATCCAAAAGCACACCATTCTTGCACATTTATTTTTCAGACAGGAAATCTTATTAGTTTCAAATCCGCCTTATTCAGTTAATTCATAAAATTTTTAAAATATAGAAATGTTGAAAATTAGTATTTTGCTTTATCTATTCTAATATCTAAAAATTTTCCCGCCTTTAAATATTTATTCGAAGCAATTTCAAACTTTGATTATTTTTTTCTACGATATCGTTCCGATTTAAAAATTTCTCGTATCCATGAAATCCATTTAAATCTACCTATCATGTAGGTCTATTTGACGCTCTATATCACTACGAGAATGAGTTTTATATCAGGTGATTTCTCCATTTACTCGCATTAATCTCGTAACGATATCGAAACGAACACAGAAAAAAATACATCGATATGATGAACATATTCATAAATATTATGAATTTTCTACTAACTACCAGATTCATCATATTGATACCACCTGTGGTATATTCATAAACGCATTCATTACATATATGAACTTATTCATACCATCGAACATCATTTTTTTTTTTTTGGAATAACTACTAAGATCCACAGCACTCAGACAGACTATATCCATTGTACTGTGAAATCTATTCCCAAAATTTTGTGGTTAATATCACCACGAGCGCCCATAACCAAGCCGGAATTCGAACCCGACACCTTCAGAATGCAAGTCCAGCGCGCTACCTCTGGACTGTATAGTAAAGAACGAAATATTCAATACAATGAATTTGAATCGTCATATTGATGAATATAATCTATGAATAATTAAATTGTTCATAACATTTATGAATATAATATTTAATATGATGAATGTTGTTGAACTAAATTTATTTTTCAAAACAGTAAGTTGTTGAACTAAATTTATTTTTCAAAATAAATTAATTGATGAATTATTTTTAGAAATTTTCCAAAAAAAAATTTAGAAAATAATTCGAAAAAAGTACATAAAAATGTTGTTGGGAAAAATGAATTAAAAAAAAATTAAAAATTCGAGACAAAAATAATTGTCTGAGAAACATTTTTTTTTTCAAATATGACAGAAATTTTTTTTTATATAAGTTTTATACTAAAATTTTTTTTTTTCCAAAAAAAAAGTTTAAAAAAACAAAAATATATATTTTGATTAAAAGTTAGTTTGATGAATCGCATTCTTTCATATGAAGTACATATATAGTCGTTGTAGAACGAAAAGTCACCAAATACATTTGCAAAATGCTAAATATTCATTTACAAAAAACTTTATATATTTATCATGATAAAAAAATGTAAATCTATCAATTGTTATTTCAACTATAAAATGCATCAATTACTTTTTATAATATTAATCAACAAACTCGAAATTTAAGTTTATCATAAAAATATATTGGGTGACTTTTCGTTCTACACACAAAAAAATAATTTACAAACAACCAGTATTCATCATATTTATGATTACATTCATTGAACTAAACTCGTATTTTTTCAGTGTTTTTAATTTTTAATATTTTTTATATCATCAAATTTCAACAAAAATTGGTCTCCATTTACACATTATGTATTTATAATTCTTATAAGATTTATGATATTTAAATTAATATAGTTTTATGACCAAAATTCATCAATATGATGTTCACTTTTTCATTAATATGATGTAATGAGGCTTCGAATAATTAGCAATTAAATAATTAAAATCCTTTAAAAATTATAAATACATAAACGTGTAAATGGAGACAAATTTATGTTTGAAATGTGATCCTAAAAAATATATTGAAAATGAAAAACATTTAAAAAATACGATTTTTATTCAGTGAATGAATTCATCAATATGATGAATATAGGTAGTTGGTGAAATTTTTCGTAAATTTTGTTGCGTGTACAACGACGATATGTTGTATTTTATGTTTTTGTTCATTAATATGATAAAACGTATTCTTCACATACAATTCATCATACTGAAGACAGTAACCAAGCGTTCATCATATTTATGATCGCATTCATAACATTGATATGGTTAGTCATTATTATTATGAATGGTTCTTCAATACAATGAATCATGGTTTGAAGAACGGAATTCATCAATATGATGTACATTTTTTATTCTGTGAATGTCATACTGGGAAGTTTTAATATTTCATGTCAAACATAAAAAATGTGTTGCTCAATTCTTATCAAAAAAATACATCTATTTCCACATAATACGACAATTAGAAACCAACTCCATTAATATTTTGTGGATTTGTTGTATTTTTTAGCATTTCTTATACACAATAAGAAATCATGGAAAATTTATAAATACCGGCTAAAGTCAGTACTAACCGAAGAAGCGCTACATAAAAACACAAACACATATGAGCAAATCATCCCAAATACCACGAGTCGTACAGATTGTTGTAAGCACCATTATTTGATCTGTACAAGAGGACGTTTCACGATGAAATTATCACCAACAATGGGTGAGACAATCCGAGCCTGGCTTTTGTCTGCACTCATGGTGCACGGTGCTGTAGCCGGAAATCCGGATGCGAAACGACTCTACGATGATCTGTTGAGCAATTACAACAAACTCGTGCGACCGGTGGTTAATACAACGGATGTGCTTAAGGTGTGCATAAAGCTGAAACTTTCGCAATTGATTGATGTGAATCTAAAAAATCAAATTATGACCACCAACCTGTGGGTAGAGCAGGTATATGCGCAATCATCATTCTTTCGTATTTGAAAAAAGTTTTATATTTTTTGTATGTTTTAGTCATGGTACGATTACAAGCTGCGTTGGGAACCCAAGGAATATGGTGGCGTGCATATGCTACACGTGCCCTCTGATCATATTTGGCGTCCGGATATCGTGCTTTACAATAAGTGAGTATTTGGTACAACATAAAATCGTACGAAAAACGAAAATATTACGATAATTTAAAACGTTTTATTAACCCCGTGTGATTATTAAAAAAAAAGCCATACAAGTTTATTTATTGTAATCTTTACACACATTTGTTATGCGTAATTAACTTAAATTCAGAAATATCCAAATATTCAAATAAAAACAGCTTTAAAATACACACACATATATGTACGACACTAAACGCAATCTTAGGAAGCCCTTAAGAAGCCTTTAAACAGCTCTTGCAAGGTGAAGCGGCTCAGAGAAACGTTAGCTTAGCTTTTGCAGGCCATGTAGTATTTATATAGCGCTTATACATTACAATTAAGTTACTTGTGAAAAATTGTGTTCAAAATAGCAACTAAATTTTCCAATATATATAAAATATACACATTATACAATATAAATCCAACGAACAACCACAATTAGTGCCGATGGTAACTTCGAGGTGACGCTCGCCACTAAAGCCACCATCTACTCGGAGGGATTAGTCGAGTGGAAGCCGCCGGCTATATACAAGTCATCTTGCGAAATAGACGTCGAATATTTTCCGTTTGACGAACAAACGTGCGTTCTTAAGTTTGGCAGTTGGACGTATGATGGCTTCAAGGTATGTTGGCTACACCCCGCAATATGAGGGTATTATAAAAATAATAACACTCGAAACGTTATCAGTTCAAATTTATTTATAAATTTACATATTTACTTAAGTATGCGTTACTCTATATTATCATTTAATGAATCCCACGAATTCTAAATTCAAAATACTTACTAATAATTGCTAGAACATAACTCAGCGATCACCAGTTATGATCGAACTATATATATAAAAAAAAACTAATACAAAAAAAAAATGCAATACATTTTATTAACTTGTATCGTAAGAATAAAGTATCTACCTATCGTATTTACATCATTTCCTTATAATCCCAGGCAAAAGCTTTTGAATGCATTCATACTTAAAAAATATACTTAATTAATTAATAACTAAAACAGCATGCAACAAAATATACTATAGTATATACAGACTTATTTATTTGATCGGATCGAGCATTGAAAATGGCGCAAAAAATATACAAAACAAACAAATAAAAAATGTCAAGCTAAAGTCATTAACTTTGCTTAGAGATGGTAGCTTAAAGCTCTTCGATAATCTTATTTAAAGTTTATGAAAATACTTACAGAAGAAGATGGACTTAGAAATCATATTTCTATTTTTTTTTTTTTTGTTAAATTCCTTTTAAAAAAAGTTTTTAATTTTTTTTTATAAAAAAAATATATTTTTTATTTTTTATCTTCAGAAATCTTGTATAAACTTGCCAGCAGTTTTGAAGAAATTATAGAACATTTTTATTTATATTTCTTGCACATTTATGAGAATTTTCACTCTCGTAAAATCGAAATTCTGTATAAGCTTCGTTCGAAATTTGGTCTCTTTTTTTTATAGACTTAAAAATATTTGGTAATTTTTTGAAAGCTCTTCAAATTTACTTCATAACTTACAGTTCTTAATTAAATTTTAAAATTTAACCCATATGTGGCTGCCTTAATAAAAAAATACACGGCATTCATAAGAATAAATAATAAATCTTTCAAATTTAAATTTTCTTACGATGAGTATCAAAAAATTCGTAGCCAAACGATAAGAAAAATGTGCATCAGTCAATATATTAATCACGGTTTGCCAGATGAAATTCTCACAAAAAATACCTTTTCCCTGCAATTCTCACAATATCTCACAAATTCCCAATTGTCATACAATTCTTACAAATTTCCACAGTACCACTGCATTTTCTTCCCACGCGTGGGAAACATCTCTCGTGTTTATAATGATTTCCCACAAGAAACGAAAGTTACCATAATCTTAAACTTTCGAACTTTAATTAGTTGTTACTTATATATGAAAATATACATATGGTCACTGTCATGCCAAAGGGGCGAATGTGCATTTTTAAAATATTGGGAAATCAAATTTTAAAGTTTGAATTGCTTTAAAAAATTTTCAATTTTCTGTTATTTTGGTTTATTTGTCAATTATTATAACTTATATAAAATATCTTTAAATTTGGACAACCTACTGAATTATAAATACGGATTTTGTGAGGCTATATCCTGATCAAAACTGAAATATTTTTGTTTCTTTTGCTATAACTTTTTATTAGCGCAAGTTAAAATAGTAATGTAAAGGCATTAATTGTTTGATTTTAAAGCACCTATCTATTGGCATCATTAATTAAAAACATTTTGTCAAACATTAATTTGCCATTTATTTGCAGGAAAAAATGTTTGGAAAAATATTTTTAAATAATGATGCCAATCAATAGGTCCTTTAAAAACAACCAACTAATACCTTTACATCACTATTTTATCTTGCTCCAATTAAAAATTATAGTAAAAAAACGAAGAAATTGGAAAAATTTAAAATCTTGTCATGCTAAAAGGGCGAATCTTTTCGTTTTTTTGCTTTAACTCTTTAATAATACAATATATAATAGTGATGTAAAGGTATTAATTGTTTGTTTTTAAAGCACCTATCGATCTGCATCATTAATTATAAATATTTTGCCAAATTTGTTTTCCTGCAAATAACAAATGGCAAATTAATGTTTGGCAAACTATTTTTAATTAATGATGCAGATCGATAGGTGCTTTGAAAACGAACAATAAATGCCTTTACACCACTATTTTGTCTTATATAAATAAAAAGTTATGGCGAAAAAACGAAAAATTTCGCCACTTTTGGCATGACAAGATTTACAATTTTTCAAATTCGCCCTTTTAGTTTTGTATTTTGTGGCTAGAAATATTCAACAAAATGACATGCGATTTTGGCACAGCATACTTGAGGATAAACTACATTCGAAAAACTAAAAAAACGCAAATATCAAAAATTGCACATTCACCCCTTTGGCATGATAGTGACGATATCTATTACAAACATATTTATTTTGAAAGTTAAAAAAAAAAAAAATATTGTGGCAAACATAATACGAATAGATTTTTTCCTGTGAGTATAAAGTGAAATATATTTTAATTTTGGCGAATTCAAGTAACGCACAGAATCAAATTTATATTTTCTTTACGAAAAAAATAATTCTTTAGATTTGACGCAAACTAAATTTTATTACTACCTACTATATAAATTATAGCGTCGGTGGCTCGGCTGGTTAGTGTGTTGGACTACGTGCCGAAAGAAACTGGGTTCGATCCCAGCGTCTGTCGACATAAAAAACAGAAATAGTTTTTCTATGCAACGTTACCTCTCGGCAGTCAATTGTAAATCGACGAAAGTAAAACATTGCCTATGAAAAGATTCAACCTGCCGTTCAGATTCGACTGTAGGTCCCACCACTTTGAGTCCAAATATAACAAGCTCACAGCTCAAATGGCGAAGGAAGTAGGTTTTTAAGAGCGGTCATTATTATCGTTATTATTATTATTAATAATATATTAATTTATATGGGAAAATACAAATTTGATTCTGTTCATTACGAAAATAATACAATTTCAATTTGTTAGCCTTCGTTAGAAAATGCAGATCGGATACATTTCATAATAGTTGTCGAATTGCCTATTTATAAATCATCAACTTCTGCTTAATCTTCTATTATACTAAATGCTAGGAGCAGGATTTTTGATTGTAATGCAAGTTGTTAAGTTGTTAAGGTGGTTTAATGTTTTTAAATATTTCATAAAACTTTATATTTTTTTGTGTCGTGTAATACACCAGTTCTAAAAAAGGGCCATTATTGTAAAACTTTTATGTTCATACGAGTTAAGACCTCAATATATGTCAGGCATTTTGTGCGCCACATAAGGGTTAATAAATTTATTATAAAACATTAAGGAGAACATTTTTTGTTGACGTCTACTTTTTTTGTTTTGTTTTTGTATCTACTTTTTTGTGTTTTGGTATCAAAACCTTTTGTACATAAAATTCTTTTACATCGTATACGTTTTATGAATTATATTTTATACATTTTAAAGCGTAGACTTGGGTTCTTTTACGTTTTTTATTTTTATTTTTTTTTTTTTTGTTTTGAGCGTGAATGTGATATTGAACTTTTCTTATAATGATGTACAAATTATATATTATACCATAAAATTATTAAATATTTACATTTATACGTCGTACACATATTTGTAAAATATGACCATTTGGGTTAATTTTTTTTTTTGTTATTATTACTTTTAATTATTATATATAAAACACTACAATAATTACACTTTAAAACATTACTTGGTCCTAGGCTATACAATAATGCTAAAGAACCTACTTAGGAAACATCTACTATATATGTTTAATATATATATGACATAAAGGGTTAAATGTATAGTTGTAAGCAAGTGATGTCTAGAGTGTCGTAAAAAAAACGACACCAATTAACATCAAAAAATAAAATTCGTAAGTTCAGCAAATCGAGTACAACACAAAAACCAAAAAAAAAAAAAAACAACCAAACTTTTTCTAAATCAAAAACAAATTTTCCATCAACATCATTAATTTAGGCGAATCCTGTTCAACATATTTTTTTCAGTGCTGATGGTCATTATGAGGTCACACTTATGACAAAAGCAACCGTCCATAGTAATGGACTGGTCATATGGCAACCACCTGCCGTCTATAAGTCATCCTGTTCAATCGATGTTGAATATTTTCCCTATGACGTACAGACGTGTATCTTAAAATTAGGAAGTTGGACATATGATGGCTTTAAGGTGCTAATACAAATCATAATTATTATGCATACCATATAACTATAATAACTAAGAAAATCCTAAACAATTGCAAATTCGTTGAAAATAACATAATATACATATACATATTTAATCGTATTGTAATTGTTTATCAGAAAGCGGAATGTTTCTTTTCAAATAGCGTTTTTATACATATACATTTTTTTTGTTATTTCCATAGAAATTGTAATCAAATTTTGTGGATCACTGTCAATAATTAATACTATAAAGCATTCATTTTAATATTAAAAATTTAAATATGAAATTAATTGAGAATTCTAACTTAGAATTCTTATGAACCTTTAACTAAAAACTAATTTGTTACATGTTAACTTCAAAAATCCACAAAGTTTTTATGGAATGGTGCCATGGTGTTTCTAGTTAATTTGAATATTCAATGATGTTGCCTCGCGCCTGTTCAGCATGTTATTCAAATATGAAAAGTAAATAATTTTTTTAAATGTTACTTCCTTATTGAGCATGTCTATTGTTATTTAATTTTTCTTTTGAAGAATATTGAAAATTATTAGTATAAGTATAAAAGTTTAATTTTTTATTGTTATGAATATTATTAAAATTCATTACTGTAATATTTCTTTTTATGTAATAAAACAAAAAGACAATAAATAATAAAAACCATTTTCAAGATTAAAATAGTTTAAAAAAGTAGTAATATTGAATGCTTACATCCCGAGTCAAAATGTCTGACATTTTTCAAGAATATTTCGTCATATTTCTGGCAAACAAATAAATGGATATGTTTTAAAATTTAAAAAAAAAACTAAGAGAAGATTCCCGGTATATTTTAGTATCGAACTGAAAACAGACTTCTGTGAGACAAAGTCCGCATTATCTGTTTGAAATATGTCGAAAAATGTTATAGACGGCCTTGACTCTGCCAAAAATGTTGTCTGGGGACATTTAAAAAACATTAAAAAAATTATGAAGAAAATTACTATTTTACTTTAACTCAAAATATGTTTTTGTAAATGTTCAAAGCAACGATATATTTTTGAAATTATCCGTTATTTCGGATTGCATTTAGAAAGGAACAGAGTGAATTTAGCAAAGTTACTTTATTTCCTAATATTGTATAGCATAGGAATATTGATGTCAGAAAGAAACAACTAAAATTCGGATAGGGTATGCATAGTTGAATTCATAAATTAAATAGTTGAATCAGGGATATAAAATCCAACCGAATTAGGATTTAAATTTTGGGTTCGGTTCTCTCTATGTGTTTCATTTAGGTTATGGCTCAAAATTTAATAACGAAACTGGTTCTAAATTACGGTTTATTTTTCAATTTCGATTTATAAATTAATGTAAGTTCTCGTTCATATTATTAATATATTGAACGAACAATACAATTATTTTATTCACTCAAAAAATAAAACTACATAAATTAGCAAAACTATACTAATTAAATTTTGTCTGATTATTTTTCAGACGTTTTTATGAACCATTTTTAAACCGATATCGTTTTCAAATATTAATTTAATTTGTGGTTTTTATATCGTCACTATCCTGCCAGAGGGGTGAATGTGCAATTTTTGACATTTGCGTTTTTAACATTTTTGATTGTAGTTTATTCTCAAGTATGCTGTTCCAAAATCGCGTGTCATTTTGTTGGATATTTCTAGCCACAAAAGACAAAACCAAAAGGACGAATTTGAAAAATTGAAAATCTTGTCATGCCAAAAGGGCGAATATTTTCGTTTTTTCGCCATAACTTTTTATTGGTATAAGATAAAATAGTGGTGTGAAGACATTTATTGTTTGTTTCCAAAGCACCTATCAATTGGCATCATTAATTAAAAATATTTTGCCACACATTAATTTGTTATTTGCAGGAAAATTTTATTGGCAAAAGATTAGTAATTAAAATCAAACAATACTTGCCTTTACATCACTATTTTATCTAGTACCTTAAAAGAGTTATACCAAAGAGATGAAAATATTCGCCCTTTTGGCATGACAAGATTTTCAATTTTTCCAATTTCTTCGTTTTTTTTGCAATTTATTGGTGCAAGATAAAATAGTGGTGTAAAGGTATTAATTATTTGTTTTTAAAGCACCTATCGATTGGCATCATTATTTAAAAATATTTTTCCAATTTTTTTTCCTGCAAATAACAAATGACAAATTAATGTTTGACAAAATATTTTTAATTAATGATGCCAATAGATAGGTGCTTTAAAATCAAACAATTAATGCCTTTACATTACTATTTTATCTTGCGCTAATAAAAAGTTATAGCATAAAAAACAAAAATATTTGCGTTTTGATCAGGATATAGTCTTACAAAATACGTATTTATAATTCTGTAGGGTGTCCAAATCTATAGATATTTTGCATACGTTATATTAATTGACAAATAAACCAAAATAACAGAAAAAATTGAAAAAATATGAATTTTGCTAATTTTTAAAGCACTTCAAACTTTAAAATTTGATTTCCCAACATTTTCAAAAATGCACATTCGCCCCTTTGGCATGACAGTGACGATATATCGATTACGGATTCAAAACTTACCATGCTTTAAACTATTATGATTGTGAATTTAATACTTGACTCCTATTTAAATAAAAACTTACGTTAAGGATTTTATATTTTTATTATTTACCACCTCTTTTTATTAAACGAAACGAAAAGTGAGTCGTTAAAATTTCAGCTTTTTTTTACTTGTTCAATTCGTTATCGTTTTTATATCATTTAAAGCAAAAAATGTCACTGGAATATCTGAAGTTTTCTTAACGAATCACTTTTCGTTTCGTTGTGTGCTTTTCAGAGATCAATATAACTATTACTGTACTAGGGTCATGGTCGGGAGTTGATCATTGTATTTTTATAACCCGACCAGTCTTCCCTAATAGGGTAAATATCTACTAGGGTAGGAAGTATATTAGTACTATTGTGATATCAATTTGTTCCTATCTGAATCTTAAAATGGTATAGAATTTGTTTTGGAAGTCTGATTTTATTTTTGTATCAATTGTCTTGTATGCCTTATTTAACCGCGTTTTGGAATTTGATTTGAAGGCATGTTTAAGAAATGCATGTCCTTTTGTTTATTATAATTCAAGCATTTTTTACTGACATTAATATTTTAATATATGTATTATATATTTTCCCTTCCTGAATGCACTATTTTAGTATATTTAATACGTTATATTTTGTAAAAATTCAAAATTTTATACATTCTAAAAATGTTTGTGAATTTAAATTACTCATACGCATATCAGTACCAATTTATTTAAAGAATCATTGAGTAAATTTATTGATTTATTTTTTATTGGAGATGTATGTGTTTTTTATGCGTATGAAATATTTTAATATCAATATTAAATATCAAATAAATATCGAATAATAAATGATATAGTAATCTGTTCAAAAGAAAAATCATGCCGATGTACCAGGATCGAATTCAGTATCTTTATTTATTACCTTTTATACCCAGAAGGAGGCATATTCGGTATAGAAAAGTATATGTACGATGTCCGTTTGTCTGTCCATGTGTCTGTTGATATCACGAGTACAGGATTAATACAACTGATAAATCAATGAAATTCTGTGAACCTGTGAACCGACCACTTATGTTCAAATACCTCTACGGTTGAATTTTTCTTAATACCGTCCGAAGTAAACTTTCCCATGTGACTTAACCGGTTCTCTTTCTTTTTTATTTTGAAAATGACAAATCAGTTTTTAACAATAAAATCAAACTTACTAAACAGTAACACTTTAATAGAAATTATTCTAGGGCCATGATCAGGAACTCAGTCACCCCAAATAAATCAGTTTCAAATTCGATTTTAACTATGTGATCATTAATATCGTGTTTTTTTTTTGTTTTAAGATCGATGTGTAAATTATGTGTATATTGTTTAATAATTTAATGCATGTTATTTTCAGCATGTTCTTACCATTCAATACAAGTACAATATGTATAATAAATAAAATGCTAAAATCATTGAATATTCAAATTATTATCAATAATTATTGTAAACTTAAAAATTATGCGTTTCTAATTTATGTTTGTTGCTGTTGTTTTCGTTTATAGGTTTAAATTAAACTAAAAACTAAATAATATTTAAAACTTAAAAAAAAAATCGGTAATTATAAAATATTTAAACACTCTGAAACACTATTTGTAACTGATATGATAGGTAACATTTCCGATGAAATTTAAAATCTCAATTAAAAATTTTAAATCGTACATCAAAAAAAAAATTTCATAAATTAAAAGTAGTCATTACTAAATAACTACATCTTTAAATTGTATTTATGTGCGGTTATGTTACTCTTCTTTTAGGTTAATATAAAAATGTCAATAATTAGAACAGTTTATAGCACTGTTATAACTTACAACATTCAAAACCGAGAACAACGAAATTTTACGATTTATTTATTACCTCCCTACACAGAAAAAAATTCATCAATATGATAATTTTATTCATAAATACTATGAATTTTTTATCAACTACCAGATTCAGCTTATTAATACCTCCGTTCATTAAATGACATATTGATGAATGCATTCAATAAATATATGGAATTATTTGTACTGTCGAACATCATTGTGAAGAACGAAATTTTCAATACAATGAATTTGAATCGTTATATTGATGAATTTGTTCATAATATTTATGAATATAATTTTTTTAACGAATTTAAAAAAAAAATATTTTATAATTCGAAAAAGTGTTGTTGTCAAAATTTTATTAAAAAAATATCGGAGATAAAATTAAAAAAATGGAAAAAAATATTTCAAAATAAACATTTTTCGAAAAACAATTTTTTTCAAAAAAAAATTTTTCTTTAATATATTTTTATTAATATAAAGTTGTAATTACTAATTTATGTATGTCGAGCAAGTATTATAGAAGAAATAACATAAAAGAACTACTTGAGAACTGAGAATGAACGAAAAAAAAATATTTTGAATAAAATTTGGTTTAATGAAGTAAAATATGTTGTATTTTATGTTCTTTTTCATTAATATGATGAAACATTTTCTTCACATACAGTTCATCATATTGAAGAACACATTTTCGACAGTTACCAAGCATTCATCATATTTATGATCGTATTCATAAAATTGATGTCCTTAGTCATTAATATTATGAATGGCGTTCATCATATTTATGATCGTTCTCATATCATTGATGTTGTTTGTCATTGATAATATGATTGGTTCAATATTTTGAATAAAATTTGGTTTAATGAAGTAAAATATGTTGTATTTTATGTTCTTTTTCATTAATATGATGAAACATTTTCTTCACATACAGTTCATCATATTGAAGAACACATTTTCGACAGTTACCAAGCATTCATCATATTTATGATCGTATTCATAAAATTGATGTCCTTAGTCATTAATATTATGAATGGCGTTCATCATATTTATGATCGTTCTCATATCATTGATGTTGTTTGTCATTGATAATATGATTGGTTCAATATTTTGAATAAAATTTGGTTTAATGAAGTAAAATATGTTGTATTTTATGTTCTTTTTCATTAATATGATGAAACATTTTCTTCACATACAGTTCATCATATTGAAGAACACATTTTCGACAGTTACCAAGCATTCATCATATTTATGATCGTATTCATAAAATTGATGTCCTTAGTCATTAATATTATGAATAGCGTTCATCATATTTATGATCGTGCTCATATCATTGATGTCGTTTGTCATTAATAATATGATTGGTTCAATACAAAGTACCAAAACATGGTTTGAAGAACGGAATTCATCAATATGATGTACATTTTTTCTGTGTAGGCATTAGCCATTCTTTACAATTTTAATCAAATATAATAAATCATAGTTTATAGAAGAATTTATTTTATATTATAAAATCATTACTGCGATTAATCAATGTGTTCGCATACACCGAGAAAAATGTGCACTTTAAATTTTAAAATTCATGCAATTAATTAAAAAGTTTGGCCCACAATAAAGTCAAAGTTCGTCTTAATTTAGACTGGCATTCATATCATGTGGTATAATACGACACAATTATTTAAATTAACCGTGAGGCATGTTTTATGGTTTCATATTTTCTGAAATGAAGATAAATCGGGAAATTGAAGATAAATAGTGTGCATTAAATGTTAATTTATTCATTTTTATTTTCAAAACGATGCATATTTATGATAATTTGAAAAAATCGTAAATTTTACGAATCGGCTGCATTTACATAAGAAAACTTTGAACAAATAAAAAAGTGGTGCTCACAGTTTATTTGCTGTATATATAGAATGTCGTACAATTACCATTAAACTGTGAATACAGAAGATTTTTCCTCGGTGTACACTTCCTAAAACACCTCTTCATCAAATTGATGAATAATTTCATAACATTGATTTTTCATTTGTCATTAATATTATTAATTGTTCTAACCATTAATCATTTCTAGAACGAAAAACTAAATTTTCTATAAGAGATTTGAACTAATCTATACGGAAATTATGATTTGGTTTTCACAATCGTTAATTTAGACATCATCCAGCTAACACTTTCAAAGAATTTATTTATTTATAGTCTAGTTTACACCCTTTAATAATATTTTTATGTACAGTGCACTCATCAATTAAAAAATTAACCGAATTTTTTGTTAAACTAGATCAAGCTGTTGTATTTCTTCTAAAGGTATCTCAAAGGGGCGAAAAATTCATTTTTAAAATTTAAAAATATATTTTTCACAATTTTTGTGAATTGCTATTCATTCTACTATTTAGATTGTGTCTCCCTTATTTTATTAAGAGCATAAAATGGTTTAAATATTCTTTTATAACAACGTTTATTTTATGAATTAATAATATATAAAATAATGTTTTAGGAATATGTTTATATGTCATTTAAATATAGAGAGAAATGACGTACATATAGGACTTACATGTTTCACAATTACATAATGAAATCAATACACCTAACACACACCCATAGAAACATATACAAACATTCCATTTAATTTAAATATATAAAAAAAAACGTTTTAAAAACAATAATAATTCAAAACAAATGATTTAAAAATGTATAATTAAATGTGAATTTGCATTATGTTTTAAACAAGCATGATTTTTGCATGTACATTTCAATGTTTTCATTTCCATCACATCACAATTATATATACGGATCGGAATGCATTTTATTATTTTTTTTTTCATCATCATAATCATTATATGCTTGAACCTGCCAACTCTGTTAAATTAATTCATTGTCAAGTAAATGTTGTAATTATAAAATATTTTGATATTATTTATTTTTTCTTTTATCAACTACTATGTGAATTAACACTGGGATGTCGGGATATAAAATATATCTCTGATATATACAAAATATAGTTAAACAACGATCTTAACATGTATTACTGCCAAAAGCACCTTCAAGTTAATACGAACTGAATATATTAATATGTATCGAAATCTTTATTACACGCAGAGAAAAAAACTGATTGAGACATAATTGTGTCAAAGAAAAACTATGATTGTAGCAGTAATAGTATAATTGTTATTATCATTCCTGATTGTTGTAATCATACCCATTTTTTTTAAATGATTGTGTCTTTCATTAAATGATTTCTGCAATTTTTTCTGTATTATTAATAAATTTATTACAATGATTAAAGCAGCAATGCTTTTTGTGAAAACATGATAGAATCATTGGAAAACATGATTGCAACAATCATGCATCAACAATGCAACATGATTGCTACAGTAATATTTTCAATCATTAAATGATACCGTCAAAACATAATTGTGGTGATCATGTTTTTTCTGTGCGTGTAGAATTTTAATATAATTAGGGTATGATTGTGGCAATCAATAATAATTGTGGCAAAATAAATGATAGTTGTAACCGTTGCCTAACTGTACAATTTGTTGCCAAATTTTACAACAAAAAAGTATAGGACTGGCGAATTTTGTCAATGTTAAATAAAATTCAAAATTAACAAATATACGAAGTGAAAACTTGTTATTTATATTTATCGCTTACATATTTGCTTAAATGGATGTTACAAATCTCCGTATTGAGAACGTTACATGATTTACATGAAATGTTACATATATCATACATATAATATATTAAATTAATTTAATAAATAAAAAAGAGCATTAAAATTGTTATGTTTAATAATTTTTAATATAAAACAAAACATCCGCAAAGACGCGGATGTGTCAATGGGAATGCGGATGTCAAAATAATGCGGATACGGGGCGTTTGCGGAGCTGCGCAACATCCCTGTTCTATATACATAATTCAATGTTCAAAAAATGTTCGTAGAAAAACAGTCGATAGGAATTTTAACTATTAGACAGCAAAACTGAAAAGGAAAATTATTTAAAATTACATTTTATACATAATAAGCGTATTCATCACTTCAATTCGCCTGCGTATATGCGTATTTCGTAAAAATTGTACACAATAGCTAATAATTTTTGCGACATACGCATATACATAGTAGATACGAAGTGAAATGAATACCCTTAATACAAAATTATTACTAGCATAAATATAAATAAAAAAAACATGTTTTACGAACCAATTAGGTTTTGCAAATTACACTGTTATATAAAAAAAACATTGTTAGTTGATAAGCTATTTATAAAATATATATAATTTAAAAAAATAAAAATAATAATAAAATTTAATAATATAAAGTTACTAATTACGACATCGATAGCGTTTCCACATATTTGAACTTAACATAATTAAGGTTTTTATAATAATAATGTTTGGTGTACTGTAAACTTTTCTAATCACATAACTACTACTATATCTCGTAAAAAATATGCTTGTGTCATGACAGGGAACTAATTATTAAATTGACTATGTTCATATCCTCCGCAATAAATTAATTTCTAATAGATATAGAAACTGAAATATTCTTTTATAATATTATTCGTGTAATATTAACAAGTTAACATTCGGATTATAATTTGAATTTACTTTAATTATAATAATCGAAATTTGCCGCATGCGCAATTAATTTTATTAATTGTGATTTAAACTAGATTATAATTTATAAAAAAACAAATAATTATTTTTATGTATATTAAATAGTAGGGGGAAAAATAAAAATTATTCTTAAAGTTTAATTATATTGACATAAGTGTGACGATATATTTATATAAAAAATAGTAAGCTAAAATTGAACTTCCCAGCAAACCGAACGATATCTTATTAGTATCGAAACGATATCGTTTATAGCCCCAAATTTTCGTTTCCGATAAAATATGAACCTATCTCGAAGGAAACCGTTTTTATTTCGAACAACAATTTTATTTGTTCAGAAAATTTTGTTTTTGACTACAAATATCAAGAACACAAATCCATTTAAAAATAGTTATCGAAATGTTATCATTACATCATCGTAATTAAAATAATCGTTAAATGGTTTCTAGCGTTATTATTAAACATCTCTTATATTAAACATCTTTTATATATATTATTAACATGTAGTAGTAAAATATTACATGAAAAATAGTACAAAATATTTCTGATGTAATTGTTCACACATAGTTTCTGTAACTGATTCAATAAATACTCGAATGAGAGTGACGTCACGTGTTCTCGAAGAGTCATTATCGAATTCGGGTACTTTTGAGTTTCTGTAACTTGATAAATTCATCAGAGAGGTTCGTACGTTTTGACGCACTTTTTCTACTCACCGCTCTATGGTAAGTGAGAACGAACTAGAATGTCAGCAATATCAATATAGCAACAGTGTTACAGATAACATGGTTACAGAAACAGTTATTTCGAGAATGACGTCATTTCGAGAAAACACTACGAGTATCACCCTACGAAGTGATACAGAAACGGGCCACAAAGTAGTATTATTTGGGCCGAATTTTCATTATTACCATATATGATCTATGTGAGCAACCTGCTCTCAAATTCTCAATGTCTAAAACATTGTTGCGTATTATGAAATTTAAAAAGTGTTCTTACTTTATAAATACTTTTACACCCATGTGAATACTTGTTTTTGAATTTTTGTTAATTATTATAAATACGAATTCTTGTTGATTCTTATAAACATTTAAGTTAAGTAATCTCATTTAGTTTAATCTCACAAATCATAAAATATTATAAAATATGGAAAATAGCACACACAGAAAAAATAATCGACGTAAATACAGCAACCGATATTAATTGCATTCTTTAATCAATCCAGCAATCAAATTTTGTAAACTAAACCAATTTTAAATTATACAACTTTCCGGTATTTTACAACTTCCGATCGCAATGGTATTAAATTTTAATAATATTAATGTTACAGAATTAAGTTTTTTAATAAAAAACGAACGTTTTCAAACGAATTATAAATTTTCTTGTTCTGTAGAACGAATTTAGCTAGGGCTGTGCGATTAATCGAATAACTAGGGCTGTGTGATTAATCGATAATTAAAATTTTTGATTAATTGATTAATGCACACAAAAAAATAATAGTTTGGCGTGCAGTTGTTTCAAAGAATATTCATTTGCATCTTCCAAATGTAGTCAGCCTCAACAGAAATTCATTTGAGGTAAACAATAGTATGAAGCTTAACCAACTATTAGTTGAAGCAATTGCAACATTGATTGGGTAAACACACTTTTTATCCATTTTCAATTTTTTTATTTCCATTGCTACGGCAACTAAATTCAAAATGAGACATAACCAATATTTAGTTAGATATTTGGTTATATTGACTAAATGATATAACATTATGTTGCACCAACCAATATTTATTTGATTCAACTGCGGAATCAGGTGTTTTGCGAAGCCAAAACAGGACAACATCAGTCGCACAAGCTTTATATTTTTCACTCGTTGTTTTTGTGCTGCGGACAGCGCGTGCCACGTGTAAAACAAAATTTGGATTTGTTTTAAAGCCTGTTTGTTGTTACTGTTGTTACTGTTGTTACTGTTCGGTTTTTTCATGCCCAAATATAATTTCTTCAACAACGGACATACTATTGTACAGAGTTCTTGAAGTTTAATTATAGCAGCACAACGAATCGTCGGTAATGTTCGATATTGGGAACGCAGTTGTGACGCTGACTTCGTGTTTGCAACACGTTGGCTAGGTAAATTTGCGGATTCCTTATAATTAAATTGGCTACCACAACTTTACAAATTGGTTGTGTCAATTGTATTCATTAGTTGTGTGAACTGATACGCGGTGTTGCTACAACTGAATCAGTGCAATGTTGATAAAACTAAATAAATCGGTTGGCAAAAAAAGACGATTGCCCCAACTGATTCGTTCTTTGGGTGTGAAGATTTTCGATAAATCAGAACAATGATTAAACAATCAGGTTTCTGATTAATTACATTTATAATTAATTTATTAATCGGCATGTTGATTAATCAAAATTCTGATAAATAAACTTCTGCAACGTGAAATATTTTATCTTTAGTATTTTACTCAACTATATGGTACTTGAACATTTAAAACACTTTTTTTATTTTTTTTAATAATTTCACACAGGAAAAAATCAATTTTGCAGGCAATATATTATGTTTACTACAATATTTTTTGAATTTATGGACTTTTAAAATTAACATGTTTATAATAATATAGAACCATAAGTTATGAAATGAATAACAAAATAATTTTAAAAATTTTGATTTCGAAGTAACAGCTAATTCAAATCAGAAATTTTATGACTGCAAACATCAAGATGTTGCCTGCATGCAGATTTTTATTAGCGTGTTGAAAAATAAATTTTCATTGTTTTTAAGTTGACAAAATTTTCAAAAGTTGTAGAATAAAATTGTTTAATATTCAATTAATTAATTTTATGTTTATCAGGGTTCCAATTAATCAGTGTTCTGTTTAATTAAGATTTTGAGTAATCAGGATTCTGATTAATCAAGATTTTGTTTAATAGCACAGCCCAAAATTTTACTCGATATTCAATTCAAATAGAATTTCAGTACTTGCCTGTATATGACGTTATTCTCAGTTTTACCGTTAGGAATTTAAATATCCACACACATTTATATTATTTTCTCAATTTATTTCTAATTGTGGAAAGCCACAGATAACTGAACTGATATAGGTAGATCTGAGAATACAACAGCTTTAAACCAGAAAACTCGGTGCATTGAATGATTGTGGGTGAATAAGTATTATATGTACTATAGTATATGGCACAAATCAAAAATTTATAGCGAATACCAAGATTTTTCTCCTACTTCCGATCTATTTATCATTTATGACTTCATTTATTAGATTGTTAATGAATGTGTTTGATTTTTTTTAGCACAAACAATTGGAATGCTAAAGTAATATAAATTATTGCATTTGGAATGATTAGAATGGAATGATTTGGAATGTCTTGACACTGCCTTTTGATGGTTCATAAATGTTAAAATGACGTCTGTCAATAAGAAGCATGTTACTTAATTAAACGGAATTGGAAGGAAAAAAAAGCATGTACAATAAAAGAAAAATCATTATTTCATTTAATAAAACATTTCATTAGTAAATGAATATCGCAAAATATGGCATGGCTTGGCATTAAATTATGTATAATAAATTTACTTTAACAAATAAAGAACTGAATGACATTAAACATATAGCATGTAGAACATGTATAATCAAAAAATGCTCACCTGAAATAAAAATCGCATGAATATATAAATATAAATTATTAAATATATTGCTAACATTTCTAATTTATTATAATTTTTATCATTCTTATCACAGCAATTACAATTTTTTTAAAAAGCCTACTTAATATTTAGTAATAAACTCTCGAAATTTTGTGTAAACTAAATTTTATATTTATATCGGCATTTATTTTTTATTTTATTATTTGCTTTATTTCTTTTAATAAGTTTAAAGACATTATTTTAAAATATCTCCGTTACACATTCGAATATTTGTTTAGCAAAGAATCTTGTAACGTTATGAGGCAAATTTCTAAATAACCGAAAACCTTAACTCTATTATTGAATTAAAATCTTATAATACTTTTCAAAAATTAAATTATTATTTTCTTAAACATTACAAAATAAATTTTAAATAAAAAAAAAAAAACAATATAATGCATGACTATCTGCTTATTTATATAATATACATTAATATGTAATTAATATTTCCAATATCAGGCAAAATTCGACTCTAATTATATTAAGTTCATCAGTTCAATTAATACTCAGTTTAAATTGCCTTAGCATTGAGATTTTATATAACATTTGCCATAATCTGGATTATATATTTAATGCTTTACTTTGAACCGTGCCATACAGGTGGATTTGCGACATATGGACGAGCAGCAGGGCAGCAACGTAGTGGATGTTGGCGTGGATCTGTCAGAGTTTTACATGTCCGTCGAATGGGACATATTGGAGGTACCAGCTGTGAGGTATGTTTTAATAAAAATTCATTAAAACTTATTTATTAAAGCTCTGTGTCTGTAGAAATGAAAAGTTTTATACTTGCTGCGATGAACCCTACTTGGACATAACCTTCAATATTACCATGCGCAGAAAAACTCTGTTCTATACGGTCAACATAATCATACCATGCATGGGAATTTCGTTTTTGACCGTACTCACATTTTACTTGCCATCGGACAGTGGAGAAAAGGTAGAATATAAAATAGTATATACAACACATTTGAAGAATAATTTAATTGTTGCTTTTCCTTAGGTCACGCTATCGATCTCGATTCTCATTAGTCTTCACGTGTTCTTTTTACTGGTTGTAGAAATAATACCACCGACTTCACTGGTGGTGCCACTATTGGGAAAGTATCTTATTTTTGCTATGATACTGGTCTCAATTAGGTAAGTCTTCCAAATATGTAAAATATAAAATATGTGCAACAATTATTAAATAAGGAAATGCAGATTAATTAAAAACAAAAAAAATAATATCTAAATATATTTCTACAAGATTTATCTACTAAATTTATAATACCCGAAGACACATCAATCAATATAGTTCTTAAATGGAGTAAAACTATGTTTACAGTTCTTTATTTACCGATCTTGTTTCTTTTTTAACAACTTTAAAGTTTCAAAGGATTACCAGAACTTTAAAGTTTCAAAGGAATGTGGCAAAATTTAAAAAAATGTTGTTTTTCATCAAAAGCGCTAATTGATATGCCCTACCAAATTATTCGGTTGCGGTAACAACTGATAAAGTATTTGCAACAACCTCTTAATTCAGTTGTGATAACCTCTGTGAGCATGAGGTTGTGACAATATTTAATGATTTGTTTATGTATTATAGATGCATTTACGCATGTCATGCGAACAATTTCAAAAAGTATATCCCAATCATCATTTAAATTTTGTTTGAAATGATAAAGAATATTTGTGGACAGTTTCTACATAATAAACCTAATGTAAATAAAAGAAATATGTTGCAAAATTTTCATATTGATAGCCTAGCATAAAAACAAATTGCACTTGAATAACAAAACAAAATTAAATATCTAAACTAATATATAAAAAAAAACTATACTATTTATTTCAAGTATTTGCGTCACTGTCGTTGTTCTAAACGTACACTTTCGGTCGCCGCAAACACATCGCATGGCACCGTGGGTCAAGCGTGTATTTATTGACTTTTTGCCGAAATTCTTGTTTATAAAACGTCCAAAATACAACTTCGAAACAAGGTAACACCACAAATAAATTTAATAATTCAAAATTAAATTTGAACAATCTCATCTAAATTTGAATCCATTTTTAAACACATTTATTAAAACCAAATTACAGTAAACTTCTACTAAAAGACACTCACGCTTGCTTTTATCCATACTTTTCATCGACGAATCTTGAGAATAGTCCGACTGGTTACTGTCGGACACCATCCAAGGAGGAATTGTCACCATCGAGGTAAGTTTATTTATTTTTTGAAATCAGAAAGCAGTTTAAGGCATTATTCAAATTAATTTTTATTCCAATAACAATTCAAACAAAATTGTAATCATTAGTTTTTCAATCGTTATTAAAAAAAAAATTCAATCATTTATTCGTTTTTCAAAAATTTAACCAATTTTTTTTTATTCAAGCAAATTTATTCAAAAAAAAAATATTTGTAAATAAAAATTTATTCTAAATTCAAATTTGAAATAAATTTGAAATGCTTTCCATAAAAACCAAATTTATTCATTATTAAACATTTTTGAATAAAAAAACCAAAAAAATAACGAATAAACAAATCGAGCTTTTTATTTTGAATAAACAAATTTTTATTCATGACTTTATAAGAATAATAAAAATAATTTATTTAGTTTTTATTTGAAATAAAAATTGCGCTACACCGTCAGAAAGTAAAGAATTAGAATTTGTATGCCATAGCTTAAAGAATTAAACGACGATGCCATTAACAGAATAGAAATATAGCGTATTCACAGTTTCATGGTATTGGTACGACATTGTACGAATACGACAGTACGGCAATTGAACTGTGAGCACCACTTTTCTGCTTGTTAAAATATTTCGTCCAATACATGCAGTTGATTCTTATAAAATTAAGATTTATTTGAAATTATCATAAATATTCCTCGATTTGCAAAGAAAAACAAATAAATTAACATTTTATGAGCACTAAATGTCTTTAATTTCACAATTTGTCTTCATTTCACAATATACGACACCAAAAACATGCTTCAGGGCTACTCTCAAATACAACACTTGTGGTATTTCACTTTTATAAGGGATGCAACAAAAAATTAACGTTTCTGTGTTATTGTATACTATATATACTACTTTGTACGAATATCATACAAAAATACGATGAAGTGTGAATACGATAATAGAAAATAAGAATTCTATAAACATCCATTTTTTATGGAGTACAATTATCGATGGTCCTGACCTGACATTGGGGAATAATTAAGGAATCATTGATGACATTTCCCACCGTTTGTATTGTGAAACCATAATCGTAACCATACCCAGCAGGAAATAACATCGTTGACGATAAGAGCATCAATGATGGAACGAGATATTCTAGAAGTTTCTCATTGATTCTATCATCATTGAGGAATCATTTCGGACATTTCCTACTTGATAGTGAATACAATTCTAATTTCCAATTAGTATCTATAATTTTAGTATCTTGTAATTTTTGTTATTTCTTTAATTATACTATTCCGACTATCCTTTTTTACAACCCAACGTTTCATGGACATATGTAGTCGATATAATAAATATTTTGTGTATAATAATATACATTTATACCATTTTAATGTTAATTAGCCATATTATTTATAAACATGTTCCTATTATGTTCTTCATTATATATATGGAACATATATGGAACATAATATATTTTAAAATATGCCACGTCATAACAACAAAGTTAGCTCCGCCCATTATCGTATATGTTCCATTATCGGAATGTATGGCTTATTGTGACATATTATTGCATTGTCCCACACATGTTCTTAGCCACCGCTTTGGAACTCTGGCATACATAAATATATCGTGTTAAAAGTTTAGTTTTTTCACGCCCATTTGTACATTTAAGATCGAATTTCAGTGCGATCCATAGCGGGGAGACGAACAGACTGTCATGATTTCATGTTCCTAGACCTGATAATTTGGACAATCAGTCAGCCAAACATAACTTGTTCGTTTATATATTTTACTACATAAATATTGCCATTTTTCTAAAAATTTCAAACAGTTTTATTGATTTCAGCATCACGGGCAGCGGTCCATTTGGCGGTAGCTGCCAGATACATGGTCCCATACCGCCACTCACGCAATCTGGTGCCGATGACTTGACTGCCGTCCCCGATTTGGATGTGGGCCCATCAGGCATTAAGAGTCCCATCTTAAATAATCCAGCATTTTCGCATTCCAAGTGCCCACCAAAAGTGCATCGCAGTTGTTTCTGTGTGCGTTTCATTGCAGAACACACCAAAATGCAAGAGGACTCGACAAAGGTACGAATACCAAATCTATAGTTCATCGCCATTACAATCTCGATATACATATATTGCAGGTCAAAGAAGACTGGAAATATGTCGCCATGGTGTTGGATCGTTTATTTCTTTGGATTTTTACGCTAGCTGTTTTGGCTGGCACCGCCGGAATTATACTGCAAGCACCCACACTTTACGACGATCGTATTCCGATCATCGAACAGAAGGAAATCGATTTCTCTGGCACGTCGGCCGGTCGTTGTCGGCCTCCGCAATAACACGTTCAATGATTTCAATCCTACGTTTAGTCAGACTCTATCCTACAGCTGTCTTCATTTAGTATATTCAATATAAATGAAGAAGATGCTGCATATTTTGTTGCGTTCATCTTGAAAATTTTTCTAGAAGACAAAGCCTTTGCATGGGGCTTATGTAAACGATTTATTAGTTTTAGGGCAGAAAACGTAAACAGTAGCACAAATTTTATTTAGCACACTATGCAACGAACATTTAGGGACATGAATTTAAGCACACAGCCGAAAATCAATATGTACATGATTTATTTATGATTATTCAATAAATTTAGATATTAGCAAACACTTACAAAATCTAGAATTGATGTTAGAAGAACTAAATATTTATGTTAGTTTATATGCAATTTTTGTCTAGTTTATGTGTCGAAAATATTTTTAAGAATTTGTTATATCAATTTTCCCATTTTGATGCCAAATTTGAAACCTCTTTATTTTCGAATGCTATTCGCATTAACAATTCTGTGCTACATCGGAATTTTAATAATAAGAATCATCATCATTAGAAACTTTGCCGATTTTTCCGATAACAAATGACTCGATATTGAACTTGTAGCACATTGTAGTTATGCGTACGTACCTTATTTAAAACTTCACATTATTTAGTTTTCAAAATTGAATTTAGTTTCGCCTACTAAATACATTCGGGCATGTTACAGAATTCGTAGGAAATCTAATTGAAATTTTAATTTAATCGAATTAAAAAAAAATACCAAACTGTATTTTAACGATATCGGATCGTTTATAGGCTCAAATTGTCTTCAGTGATCTACAATTATACGAAAACGATAGGATTTTCGATAAAAAACGACCCTATTTAGTACGGTACGATATTGAATCGTTTATAGGCTCAAATTGTCGTTTTCAATCATCTATAATTAAACAAAAACGATACGGTTTTCGATAAAAACGACCGTATTAGATTGATATCGTTGTTTTTGTCGTTATAGACATCGATATGCGATCGTAAATGATTTTATTTTCGATAAGCAAATTAAATTTGTTCAGAAAATTTTATTTTTGACAAAAATTCTTAAGAACACACAATTAAATTTTCAAATTCTTTGAGTTTTATATCGAAAATGTATCATTATATCAAATTTAAAAATGTTCGTCAAATGGTTTGCAGGGTTACTATTTCACAATTTCATTTTCTTTTTTTTTAAGAATAAATTAAATGTTTTCGAACGTATCCAAATCATTCAAACAAATGTTAAACAATTTTCATTCAATTATATTATTTTTAAAATTTTAATTCTTTCCGAAGTGAATTAGAGAACATGTTCTATTGTATTTTTTTTACTGAGTATATTTTTATTTACTATTACATAATATTTATTAAATACTTAAACGAAATGACAACAACAACTGCCAAAAAAAAAAACAATACATGGATTTTGAAAAAAATTGAAATCGACGATTTCCCTAATATTCGATGCCACAAAAAAACCACGGAGGGTGAAAGAACTCACACAAAGTAAAGTTAAACAATACAACCGATTTAACTCTGCATAGTACGCTTCAAATATTTGTCATGACTGGGCGGACATGTTGCAGAGTTCAAATTGAAATTAGAATGGATAAAAATTGTGAAATAGAAAGTTAACATTTTAGAACGTAAGTTGCATTGCATATTTGTTAAAGTTGATATAAATATAAAAAATAAAATAAAACTAACACACAGAAATTTAAATAAAATATGGCATGTATTATTCATAGATAAATTTAACTGAACACCGAAAAAAAAGTAAGCTTTAAATTCTCACTAATTAATTTTGGAAATTTAAAGTGCAACAATTTAGATACAAATTGATTAGATTAATATTCATTGTTTTTCATTTTAAACTGTTTCTGATCATGCCACTTAAACATAGCTAATTAACACGAATTTGGTTTAACTGTACTCATGTCAAAGATATTTTTCTGGGCCTTTTTCTGTATTCCGAACGAACGAAAATAACCAACAAATGACGTAAAAATGACGTCAATATTATTTGAAATTCATGCTTTTGATTTTTAAATTAGTATTGAATGACGTAACTTTCGTCTAATAGTCTTTCGTGTCGAAAAACAGAAATTTGGTATAATACTGTGAAGAAGAGTGTGTTGACGACAAGGGCATCAATGACGTATCAAGGACATTGGAATATTTGTCATTGATAAATACGTCTACTACTATTTCATAAAGGACGTTGCATTAAAGATGTCAATCACCGTATATCATCATATATATCATGGACATATAGTACATCTTGTCAATTAAGATATCATTAATGTAACTTTCTAAGGCAAGTCATAAATATGTCAACAAATTGTCAAAATTTATTAATATACATGGCAATCACCTGATTAAATGTCTTCGATGTTGTATCATTGAATGACGTGTATGACATCTTCAATGGCAGGTCATGCATGACTTCATGCATGACCTTTCATTGAAGATGTCATGAAGATGTCACTTGGTCGACATTTTTATGAAAATGTCATCAGTACTTTGAAAATGCTATCGGTCATCGATGATCCCGACCTGCATAGGTAAAGCATAGAAGAATCATTGATGTCATTTCCCACTGGGTTATTCAGACCATGTTTTAGCTCTTTAATAACACTGCCCTACACTCATCATGGTGCAGTAAAAGTTGCAGCAAATATTGGATGCATTTGTGGCACTAATTCCGAAATCAGTTTTGTCAAATTGGCTCTAGTTTTTGAAATTATTTTGGTCTTATTTTATTTTTAAAATACCAACAAAAGAAACTAATTAAATTATATTTTTGATATTAGACGCAGAAAATTTCGCACTTCAATACAAAAATTTGATTTAATGCTGTAAAAATTTGTTTGCGAGATATAAGCAAAATAAATTCAAATTTTTTCAAAAAGTTGAAAATTTTGGTAATAAAATACGTTATTACTTAGTGGACAAAAATTTTACAAATTTTTTTAGGAACTTCTATTTGGCGCCAAGTATTCTCTTTAAAACTCCATTTAAGAAAAAAACTTACGAATGTTGGTTAAAAAGTTATATATGAGCCATTCCACACCAAATGGACCAAAAAAAAATAAATTTTGAGATTTTACCTTTTCGATTTCAATGAAATTTGGGCAGCTGATAAAATTTATTAAGATATGCATTGCCCATTTTTTTTTCGATTTTTTCGACCTCTGCTTCCAGAGATACAGTGCTTCAAAGTTACAAAAAAAATGAGCCAAAAATCACTTTTGTATGGTTGTTCATATTTCAATATCTCTTAAAGTAGAAATGCTTCGTTGATGGCTCGTTTTATAGCTAATAGAACAAGGTTTTAGAGAAATTAAGTTGTTACTTCTAAACTTGAACATGTGGCCCGTCGTCATTATCCTAACACTTCAAAATTGATGTCCTTAAAAAGGACCCTTTTTAAAATTCTGAAAAAAATCACATATTTTGGTTGATTTAATACAAATGTGTGTGCCAAATTTCAAGATGATATTTTAATTGCATAATTTTTTAAAAAATAATTTTCTAAATTTTTATTTATTTTTTGCACAGTAAAAATTGCACTAAAAGTTTAACTAAAAGTCGTAATTTATTTTCTTAAATGGAGGTTTAAAAAGGGTACATGACGCTACAAAACTTGGCATAAAAATCATTTTTAGCATTTTTGTCCATTATGTAATAACGTTTTTCCTTACATTTTTATTTTTTTGAAAAATTTTGAACTTTTTTAGCTTATATCTCGCAAACAAATTTTTTCACGCATGAAAGCAAATTTTTATTTTGTGGCGCAATGTTTTTTGCGTCTAATATCTAAATTCCTTTCTTTTATTTAAATTTTAAAAATAAAAGAAGACCAAAATAATGGGAAATTAACCAATATGTTGGTATTTTTTTAAAGCTTTGCCATGTCGGAAAACACGAAATTTGAAAAATTTTCGAAAATGAAACTGACATAAATAGTGAAAACCAAGCATTACACTACAGAAAGGTATAAATAATACTTTGAATATTAAAAGTGTTTCTTTAAAAATATGTAATTCAAATAGTTTGACTTACATTCACAATATTATTTAGTAAATTGTATTTTCTCGGTGTATAATTTGTTTGTTTATGCATAGGTGCCAATGAAATAAATAAAAATTAAAATTAAATAAACTACAAGAAAAACAAAAAAAAAAACTAAAAAAAAACAAGCAAACAAACATACTCCATAGCATAGTAGAGCAACATTTAGTAGAAAAACACGAGTATTTTAATGAAATAATAGAGACAACAGCATAAAGGATAAGAGAGGTCAACGTAACATCGTGGCTGATGTAACAGAGGACAACATAACAGAGCGTTCAACGTTACACTGGCACCACAAAGACAAAGTAACAAATATAACACCGAGGCCAAATTTAATCTTAACAGAAAACAGTTTAACAGAGAATAAAATTTCCAAAAAAAGAACAGTTCTAACAGAGAGCAAGCAAACGTAACAGCGAGGCTAATATATAACAGAAACACTATTTAACGCCTTCTGTTAATTATTTAACGTGTAAATATGCATTAACATAAATTGTATCTAACCATTGTTGCATGCGATGCCATGTAATGAATAAAAGTAACAATGAAATAAACAAAATGTAATATTTGTTGGAAAACGAACACACATACACAAAATAACAATGTGCAACAAAAACAAAAATATAAAATAACATTTTAGTTTTTATATGATATTTAATTAGCCACTAAAACATAAGTTCAATGTATACAATGTAATTTATTAGCTTCTTTTCAGTATTTTTTTTATTTAATATTGAGAATGAACAAATTAAATGCAAATTACTTAATAAAAATAAATATTAAAACCCATTATAAATTGAGAAAAATCTGTGTGTACTGAAAGTAGATATATTATATATTTACGACAAACGTTATTTTATATAATTATAATTACTATTTAGACTAAGTTTACATAAACCGATATATTTGACAGAAGTCGTTGATTAATACGAACGCGATAAATACGATGTATAATTTGTAAATCCAATGGTTAACATTGTTATTAAACAATTTGACAAAATATATATATAAAATAATGTGTTAAAAAAATTGAATGGTGTTTCATTTATTTAGTAGCCACTACGGAATAAAAACTGGTTCATTCCACATCAGAAATATTGATCATTATTTATGTAAGTAAAGACCCGAGTGAAAATTACTTAAGGTTAATATTATTTCCCATCCGTCCCTGTTCAAAATAGTATAATGCATCCCTACCAAAGGCCACCTTGATCCTGATCGGCAAATACTTTATATTATAAAGACCGACAAGTTTTGCGCTCAACCATTCCATTTTACTTATTTGATTCTGCTTTACGTTTGCGCAACACAACAACAAAATGTGCCAAATAATAAATAATTGCTTTAATGTTTCTATGAATGTTACTTTTATTCTTAAGACGTTAATTCAGAAGGCGTTAAATAGTGTTTCTGTTATATATTTGCCTCGCTGTTACGTTTGCTCTCTGTTAGAACTGTTCTCTTTTGGAAATGTTATTCTCTGTTAAACTGTTCTCTGTTAAGATTAAATTTGGCCTTATTTGTTAGTTTGTCTTTGTGGTGCCAGTGTAACGTTGAACGCTCTGTTATGTTGCCTTCTGTTACATTACACCCAGAAAAAAATCATGGTAAATTGATAGTATTTCAATAGGGTGCGTCCCATTAGTTCAGTAATATTGAAACTGTTAATACAATGTGTGGTTGTACCATAAATTTTATAATGTGATATTTTAATTACAATAAGAAAGAACTATACAAATTTATTGATACGTATTATTAATTTTATGGTATACAAAAACAAATATGTATTTTAGTTAATTTATTGTATATATTATTTTATTTAAATGTCGAAATTTATATTCACTTTTACAACACACACATAAAAAGACACTTCTTGTTGCAAAAGGTTACAACACATTTAATGTTTGCTTTGGTTTCCAATAATTGATTATAGTACTTGAGTCTGTAGTTATTTTGCAGTCCGTTGCCATAACAGAAGTTCGATGTATTATTTATTTTCTGTAATAAATAAAAATATAAATATAATTTATTTACATTAAATACATTGAGTCCTTACCAATGTCGCGTTTAATAATGTGGATTATTACAAAAAAATGCATGCGACCATTTTGAGTAAACACGCAGAATGACATACAAAACGAACATGTTTGTATTCGTTTTATGTGTTTTTTACACCATGTTCATTATTATAGGAGGAAACCATTAAAACAACAGTATTTATTCTATTTAAAATAATATTATTGAAATATTTAAATTTATGGTAGTGAATTTTTCAAATACTATTGAATTAATTAGAAAACTATTGATTTAAAAAGAAAAAACTATTAATACATGAACCATAAGATCAATGGTCGTTCCATAAAGTACTTAATGGTA